>CM077087.1:36754294-36896419 GCA_039513925.1 Platanthera zijinensis | reverse complement strand
CCCCCCACTTTCTCCAACCCGACAACAGCCACCCACCGCGCAACTCCAGCCGGAAAACAACCGTCAGCCGCTGTCGCCCCGGTACCGGAAGGCCAGAAACGGGAAGCTCCCCTGGGGAGATCTGCTCTTTCCCCCACTCCTTATCTATTATTTTACTTGCTACGCATTATGTTTAATTTCAGCAAAGAAATGGTTTCAATCCAATGTAGTGTGCGCTCACTCTAATCATACCTCGCCGTTCGCTTCATCCCTTGTCTTAGATTTCCGTTAGTTAAGCCGGGTCTTGTTCGTCACACGTTGAGTCATTTCTTTGGGCTTGCACTTAGGATTTGGAAGAGCTTAATTGCATCAATTTGGTGTGGCTGCTGGGATATCTCACTCCCATTGTGGGATAGCCGAGCGCTTGCTTGTACGTACTTCCTAAGTTTGCGAGTTGTTAGGTTGCCTATGAATCACGAGTGGAGCACCTAGAGGGTAGTGGGGAGACATAGGAAACGAATGGAAGAACTTATGACCGCTATCACTACACTCACCCTCTCTGTGAGGGACACCAACCAAGTTATGATAGGATTGCGTACCACGGTTAATAACTTGGAAGCCCAGTATCATTTAGGGGGACTTGCTGCTCAGCCCCCTACTCCTCCGGCACGCCCTCCCACACCACCACCACCGGAACCTCAACTAGCATTTCAAGATAATAGGAATCCCCCTAGATGGGATACCGGTATTAAATTGGACGTTGGGGATTTTGAAGGCCCACTTGAGCCTGAGGTGTGTCTTGATTGGTGTGAGCGACTTGAGCGATTCCTCAGTTGGAAGCGCACACCTGCCCACCAGCAGGTGGAGTATGCTACCTTGAAGCTAAAGGGTCCCGCACTCACGTGGTGGGGGCAAGTCGAGCGAATGCGTTACACGATGGGACAACCACCTATCACCACCTGGGTTGAGTTCAAAACTCAACTCAAGAGGAGGTACGTCCCCGCTGATTTCTTGCAGACATTGTACCGTAGGTATCATAACCTACGACAAGATAAACAAACCATTGACGAGTACACCAACGAATTCCTGGTCCTCCAATCACGTTTAGATTTAAAGGAGGAAGACCACATGGTTGTGGCCCGTTATCTGAATGGGCTACGGTACGCGATACGTGACCAGTTAGAGTTACATGATTTCCGGGACCTTGGAGAGATCTCTAGCCGGGCACGACGAGTGGAGGCCCTCCAGAGGAGGACATTCGGTCAGAAAACTACGGACAGGACACACTATTCCTCGTCCTCGACATCAAACACTAGGACGAGTACATCTCCTACTCCGGGCCTACCTTCTACGGTTAGACCCATGCTGCCAGCTCCTGCCCCTGCGGGTCCTTCTTCGACTTCCTTGAAGGGGAAGGAGATTGCCACCTCTAGGCCAGTGTTTCGGTGTTACAAGTGCATGAAGCCGGACATAAATCGTCTGAGTGTCCAAGGCGCCAGTTTAACCGCGGTTGTTGAGGTTGACGATGGGCGAGATCCCGAGTATGGAATTTGGAAGAGCGAGTTAGTTAGGGATACTGAGGACCCCTTTGAGGGAGAGTGTGAAGTAGAGGGCGAGCAGCCAGATCAGTTGATTTGTGTCCTGCAGCATAGCCTGCTTGCCCCGAGAGCTACCACCGACGATGCTTGGGTAAGATACAATATCTTTCGCACCACTGCGCGTATCCACGAGCACTACTGTTCTATTATCGTTGACAGCGGGAGCATGGAGAATTTTGTCTCCCAACGCATGGTAGAGAAGTTAAACCTCCAGACTCAGAAGCTGGAGCGCCCATATGAGCTATCCTGGGTGACTAGTGGCACCACGATGGTCATCTCACATCGATGTCTTGTGGTGTTCACCATTGGACCTTCCTACTCTGACTCAGTGTGGTGTGACGTTGCACCCCTCGATGTTTGCCACATTCTCTTGGGGCATCCGTGGCAATATGATCGGAACACTGTCCACGACGGTCGTAGGAACTCTTACTCTTTCGACCACAGTGGTCGTAAGATAGTTCTTCTTCCCCAGAAGAACGGTCTTATCCCGCAGCGCCTTACCCCCCCCCCCCCCCGATGACTATCTCGTCCAGGGCTCCTATTCCCCCGACCACGCTCACCACCATGGCGTATCCGTCCGTCCGCATGCTGTAGACGGAGCGACAGTTTAGTCATGAGATGCGAGAGGGAACCGTCGCCTATGTATTAGTTGGTCTGGAGTCCCCTACTACCTCTGTGGAGATTCCTATGGCCGTTCGGCCCTGATTTCCGAGTTTGGTGATCTCACCCCGGACGAGTTATCAGACCAGCTCCCACCGTTGAGGGATATCCAGCATTGCATTGATTTAGTCCCCGGCGCAAGCCTACCCCATTTACCACATTATCGTATGAGCCCGAGGGAGCATGAGGAGCTCAGGAGACAGGTATCCGAGCTTCTCCAGAAGGGACACGTAAGGGAAAGCCTTAGCCTCTGCGCTGTCCCTGCCCTTCTTGTTCCCAAGAAGGACGGAACTTGGCGTATGTGTGTTGATAGCCGCGCTATCAACAAGATTACAGTCAAGTACCGATTCCCGATTCCCCGATTAGACGACATGCTCGACATGCTGAGTGGGGCGAAGATTTTTTCGAAGATTGACCTCCGGAGTGGCTACCATCAGATCCGGATCCGACCCGAGGATGAATGGAAGACGGCCTTCAAAACAAGGGAGGGACTGTATGAGTGGTTGGTCATGCCTTTGGTTTTTCCAACGCTCCGAGCACCTTTATGAGATTGATGACCCAAGTCCTCAGACCCCTGATGGGAACTTGCGTTGTTGTCTACTTTGACGACATCCTTATCTACAGCCTCGACCCTGATCTGCATCTTACACATCTTCGGCAGGTCCTGCAGATCTTAAGGGAACACCGCTTGATCATCAATTTAAAAAAATGCACATTTCTCACTAGTAGTCTCACCTTCTTGGGTTATATCGTCTCTTCCGAGGGCATCAAGGTGGACCCGGAAAAGATCCACGCGATTGAGTCCTGGCTAGAGCTGTCACTTAAAACCGAAAACCGCAAACCGAACCAGAACCGAACCAGAACCGCAAAGAACCGGACCGAACCGTTCGCAAATTATTTGGGTTTTGGTTTGAATTTTGGAACCGTGAACAACATTGATCCGGGTGTGGTTCTTACATTTTATTATCCGGACCGGAACCGGAACCGCAACATACAAGTCTCAAGCGATTTCAAGATTTTTAGACCCGATCCGAACCGGACCGAGGTAGAACCGAACCGCAACCCATTTATTATTATTATTATAATTATTATATTGTTATTATTTTATAATTTATCTATAATATTTATACTTACTATAGAGTGTGAATCTGGTGCAGTTTGAACTCAAACCGCAATCACACTAAAGATGACGATTTTGGACCGAACAAAACTTCTTCGCATAAAAACCGTATGGTATGATTTGACATTGGTGCGGTTTGGAGTCAATTTTTGCAGTGCATTTTTTATTTTTATACAGTTATATAATATATTTTTAATTTTACTAACATATTTTTTGAAATATTTTATTTAAAAAATATAGAAGATATAAAACTACTATTTATTAGTAATCATGAAAGACAACTAATTGTACACGGTTGTTACGGTTGAGCATGCCGATGAGACGTTCGCAAGTCAACTAGAATTCGTGGAAAGTCTACACGCGTAGGAAGGAAATTGATACTATCCCACCAATCGCGGAAAAGACTGTCAAGAAGTGCGCAACATAATTATTTTTATTTCGATATTGTTTTGAGTTTTACTATTTGCAGCCCACTTTTATTTCATTCCGTCAAGCTTGATTTTGGTTTTAGTTGGAACCGATTGGAACCGGACTGAACCGCATGGAACCGGACCGAACCGGTAGTGACCGGTTTGGTTTTGGTTCTTGTTGAACCGTAACCGAAACCGTTGACACGACGATTCCAAAAATTAAGCTGGAACCGGAACCAGAACCAGAACCGGACCGGTCAAACCAAATAAGTTTTTTGTTCTAATTTGAAGAACCGTTACCTTAATGGTTCGGTTCATGATTTTAGTAGAACCGGAACCGAACCGGAACCGTGACAGCTCTAGTCCTGGCCCACCCCCAGGAATTTCACTGAGGCACGAGGGTTTCATGGCCTTGCTTCGTTCTATCGACGCTTTATACGCAACTTCAGCACCCACATCGCACCCATTACAGATTGCCTCCGCAAGGGGCAATTCGTATGGAAGGCCGAGGCGGAGCAGGCCTTCCTCCTTATGAAGGAGAAAATGTCTAGTGCTCCTGTTCTGGCCCTCCCTGATTTTGAAAAGGTGTTCGAGGTAGACTGCGACGCTTCACACGTAGGCATCGGGGCAGTACTTAGTCAGGAGGGCCGACCCGTAGCGAGGTTTTATAGTGAAAAGTTGAACGATGCGAAAACAAGGTATTCCACCTACGATCTTGAGTTTTTCGCCATCGTACAGACTCTCCTCCGTCACTGACGACATTACTTGATTCAGGGCGAGTTCGTGCTGAATACAGATCATGAGGCATTGCGTTACCTGAACTCTCAGAAGGAGGTTCGGCGGCATGCCAAATGGGCCGCCTTCCTGCAGGAGTACACCTTTCACATCCGACATAAGCCAGGGGTTACCAATAGAGTCGCTGACGCCCTTAGTCGACGAGCACATCTTTTAGGATCCCTACACCTTCGGTTGACAGACTTAGATTCCCAAAGGGAGTTATATGCCACTGATCCAGATTTTAGTATTATTTGGGCAGAGTGTCAGCCGCATGGGGCCAACCCGACGGGACATTTCTGCATACACGGGGGGTTCCTGTTTAGGGGCACCAGGTTATGCATCTGCCAAGGCCCTTTACGTGAGACCTTGCTAGCCGAGTTGCACTCGGCTGGACTAGGTGGACATGTCGGACAGGCCAAGATGCTGGATCTAGCGACCTCCCGTTATTATTGGCCGCGCATGAGGCAGGACATTGTCAGCCACGTCCGCATCTGCCCGACGTGCCAACTATACAAGGGGCAACCCCAGAACACTGGGTTGTACACTCCTTTACCGATTCCCGAGCGGCCATGGGACGAAGTGTCCATGGATTTTGTTAGTGGTTTCCCTACCGCGGCGCGAGGAATTGACTCTGTATTCGTCGTCGTAGATAGATTTTCCAAGATGGTTCATTTTATACCCTGCCGGAAAACCTCTGATGCGGCACACGTAGCCCACCTCTTCTTTCGAGAGGTGGTTCGACTCCATGGGGTGCCCCGTACCTTCACTTCCGACAGGGACACGCGATTCATGGGCTATTATTGGAAAACGTTGTGGCGCAAATTGGGCACAAAGTTAAATTTTAGCAGCGCGTACCATCCCCAGTCTGATGGGCAGACCGAGGTGGTCAACCGAAGTCTGGGTAATTTGTTAAGATGCCTAGCCGGAGAGCAACCCAAGCAGTGAGACTTAGCATTAGCCCAAGCCGAATTTGCTTACAACAGCACTGTAAACCGTTCCACCAACAAGTCGCATTTTGAGATTGTGTATGGTTTTCCCATTCCCCATTACCTTGACCGTCATTCCCTACCTTCTTTCGAGCGCACTTCTTTTGATGCTACTACTTGGGTTGAGAACTTGAAAACTTTGCATGAAATTATTCATAATAAGCTGCAGGTGACATCCGAAAAATACAAGGCTAGCACCGATGACCACCGGCGCGACTTGTCTTTTTTGGAAGGAGATTTGGTGCTGGTACACTTTAGAAAGGAAAGATTTCCCAGTGGGACTTACCACAAGCTCCGCCAGCGACGTTTCGGTCCTTTTCCGGTAAGGAAGCGGTTGGTTGAGAATGCCTACCTTGTAGAGCTGTCACGGTTCCGGTTCGGTTCCGGTTCTACTAAAATCATGAACCGAACCATTAAGGTAACGGTTCTTCAAATTAGAACAAAAAACTTATTTGGTTTGACCGGTTCCGGTTCTGGTTCCGGTTCCAGCTTAATTTTTGGAATCGTCGTGTCAACGGTTTCTGTTACGGTTCAACAAGAACCAAAACCAAACCGGTCACTACCGATTCGGTCCGGTTCCATGCGGTTCGGTCCGGTTCCAATCGGTTCCAACTAAAACCAAAATCAAGCTTGACGGAATGAAATAAAAGCGGGCTGCAAATAGTAAAACTCAAAACAATATCGAAATAAAAATAATTATGTTGCGCACTTCTTGACAGTCTTTTCCGCGATTGGTGGGATAGTATCAATTTCCTTCCTACGCGTGTAGACTTTCCACGAATTCTAGTTGACTTGCGAACGTCTCATCGGCATGCTCAACCGTAACAACCGTGTACAATTAGTTGTCTTTCATGATTACTAATAAATAGTAGTTTTATATCTTCTATATTTTTTAAATAAAATATTTCAAAAAAATATGTTAGTAAAATTAAAAATATATTATATAACTGTATAAAAATAAAAAATGCACTGCAAAAATTGACTCCAAACCGCACCAATGTCAAATCATACCATACGGTTTTTATGCGAAAAAGTTTTGTTCGGTCTAAAATCGTCATCTTTAGTGCGATTGCGGTTTGAGTTCAAACTGCACCAGATTCACACGTGATAGTAACTATAAATATTATAGATAAATTATAAAATAATAACAATATAATAATTATAATAATAATAATAAATGGGTTGCGGTTCGGTTCTACCTCAGTCCGGTTCGGATCGGGTCTAAAAATCTCGAAATCGCTTGAGACTTGTATATTGCGGTTACGGTTCCGGTTCCGGTCCGGATAATAAAATGTAAGAACCACACCCGGACCAATGTTGTTCACGGTTCCAAAATTCAAACCAAAACCCGAATAATTTGCGAACGGTTCGGTCCGATTCTTTGCGGTTCTGGTTCGGTTTGCGGTTTTCGGTTTTAAGTGACAGCTCTACTACCTTGTGGATCTACCCTTGGAATTCGGCACCTCACCGATTTTCAATGTGGCGAACCTATACCCATTCCATGGAACCCCACCCGCTACACATGTGCCACCACCTATCTTGGAGCCTGGGACGACCACGGGATTTCAGCCGGCCTTCACCCCTACCACGGAAGAGATCGACCAGGTGCTTGATGTACGGGAGTTCCAGACTCGTGCGGGAGCTTACCAGCGCTACTTGGTTACTTGGAAGGGAAGGGACATCTTGGACAGCAGTTGGGTCAGCACCCGGGAGCTTCAGCGTCGGCGCCCAGATCTCTCTGTTGCGACCATCCACTTAGCCTCGCCGGAGTCGAGTTCTCTCAACCCCGGGGAACTGATGTGATCCTGTCTACGGCTCTCTAGGACTGACTCGTTTCTTTAGCTATTTACTGCCTTAATTATTATGTTGATTTATTTCCTCTCTTATCATGTACGCAATTTACAATTCCTGTATGTTTTATCATTTCTCGCATTATGTACCGGCGCGTGAGATTGACCACCTCGCGTGACCCTGAATGGATTGGTCCGGTTTGGTATGGCTGGGGTGAGTCGGCGCATTTCATTTAGTTTCGAGATCATTTGCTGAAATTAATCTCTTTTATTAATTAAAGAGGAGTGGGGGGCTATAAATATCAAGTGAAGTTGCCCTAAAGAGGGGGCTAGGAAAAAGAACCGAGATTGAGATTCATCTCTCTCGGAATTTTCCGCCGCCCTACTCTCTCCCGCACTGTTCCGTCTTCCGCAGGTCCCGATCCGACGCAGCCGCCGATTCCCGCTTCCGGCAACCGAGTCTCCACCGCCTGGATCTCCCGTAGCCGTCTCGTCCTCCAGCCCTAAACCCCTCCGCCGTCTCTTTCTCTCCCGTAACCGCCCCTTTATCCAGCCCGCCGTAAAAACCCTCCACCGCCGCGCCTTCCCATGACTTCCCCGACTACAACCCCTCTTCCAGTCCTCCACAGCCCCTCAACCCCACATCCGCTTACCTAGCCAACCCGACAACAACATCCCCTCCACCGCCAAGCTTCCCGGAACCGCTTTCTCCAACCCGACAACAGCCACCACCGCAACTACAGCCGGAAACACTGTCGGCTGCCCCGATACCGGAAGGCCAGAAACGGGGAAGCCCCCCCTGGGTGAGATCTGCTCTTCCCCCACTCCTTATCTATTATTTTACTTGCTACGCATTATGTTTAATTTCAGCAAAGAAATGGTTTCAATCCAATGTAGTGTGCGCTCACTCTAATCATACCTCGCCGTTCGCTTCATCCCTTGTCTTAGATTTCCGTTAGTTAAGCCGGGTCTTGTTCGTCACACGTTGAGTCATTTCTTTTGGGCTTGCACTTAGGATTTGGAGGAGCTTAATTGCATCACCACAAAAACAAATGACTAAATAAATTGGATATTACAAAGACTAAAATAAAAGATTCAAAGCTTACAAACCTATATCATTTTCAAGTAGAGAATAAACACACAATATGCAGCTAAGAAAATGAAAAACAAACCTTAGACTCATAAGGTGTGGTGGTGTGGTGGGGGGAGCTGTGGGGAAGCCAAAATCGCAATCCAGGACTGATTTTACACCTCCAAATGAGGGCCCAACTGCTAGGCAGCAACAATGATTGCTGAGAATGGATTCGGGACGCCTATAAGTGGATAGGAGGGGCTGGAATCACCAAGGAATTGCTGAAAATGGCTGTTCTGGAACCAGGAAAGCAATCTGGACTGTGTTAGGCTGCTGTTTGGCGGCTGACAGCAGTTTCTTGAAGAAAGATGGCTGTAGGAGGGAGTGCGAGAGTCTAGGCAAGGGGAATATCTGAATATAGATGGATGTAAGGGGGAGTGGAAGAAACTCGGCAAGAGAGATGGGTGGCTCCACGTGAAGGAGGGAGAGGAGGAATGGTTGACTAGCTGTTGGAGTTAGTGAGGAGGGGAGGGGGCCGGCTGAAGCAAGGGAAGGGGTTAGGCTAAACGTGTGGGAGAGGAATGGGGATAGTGGAGTAGTGGGGAGTTATGGAGGTAGTGGGCTAGTGGGGGAGTTGGTTATGGAGTAGTGGGGTGGTGGCTAGGAGTTGGCCACCGGAGGTGGTCGCCGGAAACTGGTCGTTGGTGGCCGGAGGTGTTTTCCGGTGATCAATGAAAAATTGAAAAAAAAAAGGAACTTGGAGGGTGATGGTGGATGTTCGCTGGAAGTGTTTGTCGGAGATGGTGGTGGTTGTTGGAGGTCGCTTCCAGTTATGACCGAAAAAAGGAAAATGATGGAGATGGTGGTGGTGGTAGCGGGAGGCCAGAAAAGTTTTCCGGTGATCGCCGAAAACTAAAAAACGGAATAATATGGAGGGGAGGATGATTAAGAGTGGCCGGCCTAAGTAGTGGGGAGCAAGGGGTGACCCGGCTAAGGGGGTTGGGGGTGAAGGTGTAGTGGTTCCACGACAAGGGAGTGGAGGAGGAGGAGGGAGGGCTGCCGACAAATGGAGGAGTGGGGGGGGGGAGGAGAGAGGTGGATGGCCAAGGAGAGGGGAGGGAATAAATCCAAGCTTCTCCACTTGGGTTCCGGCTTCAGCACCAGGTGATAAAAAAGAGAAGCTTCTCTTTCACTCCACTTTCAATCCCTCAATATGACTATGGGAGGGACCACGGGCAGTCAAGATCCTCTGATCCTTGTAGTTCTCAAAAAACAAAAGTACATAAAATAAGAAAAAAAGGAAAGAACGAAAATCCTACGACTGGCGATCCGCTCGTCATGAGCCGCTCCGATCGTCACTGGGCCCAAATGGGTTGTGTGCCCGATCCCCATCAACTTCCCTGCAAATGGACCAAGTATATGATGATGGTATGTGCTCATGGATCACGATTATACTGAAGATGTCAAACGGAACAGTGTCTTGGACAAAGAAACCATTGTCGGAGGAAGCGGTACTACTGCTAAAGAAATGGGAACTATAGCTGGATAATTGATGTCGAATAGTACGGCGCCTGAGGACGGTGGAACCTGTAGCGGAGGTGGTATTGTGGTGAAAAAGCCATAGGATCAATCAGTGTCAATGACTCAAGCTGCGGTGGAAGCTGAGTAGTAGACGAACACTGAGATTGAGGAGCTGAAGTGGCGGAGTAGGCGCAAGCTGAGGCTGTAGTGGAGTGGTGGACGAAGATGGCTGAGGTGTTAGGGTAGTAGAGTGCGAAGGGGACATGTAATCGTATGGTTCAAAGAATGAAGTCAAATCTTCTATGTTGAATACAAATGAAATTCTCATACTCTGCGGGATACCTAGCTCATAAGCATTTGTTCCAATTCTTTTGAGAACTTGTAATGACGCATTCACTTAGCATTTAATTTTCGAGCAGTTCCCTTAAGGAACCTCTCAACGCGCATACGAACCATCACTTATTCTCCTTCTTTAAAGCTTTGCATTCTCGTGTGTCTATCCATATACGATTTATAAATTTTGATATGGCAAGAAACTCTTCGTCGGACAGACTCATGCAAGCTACACAACTATGTTATTAAAGGAGCGCGCCTAAGGTTGAAGGCTCACCAGGCTCAAAGGTTTGCGCCTTTGGCCCCTTATTTGCACCTTTGGAATATAAAAGAAACGTCTGCGTGAGATTTTTTTATAAATTTTCTTCTTCAAAACTTAAGAAAAAAATAATGTAAAAACTTAATAATTTTTTATTGATTTAGTGTTTGTGAAAAATAATTGTGCGTTACGACATAGATATGATGCAAGTGATCACATTGATTCTATTTTTAAGAGATAAACGATAGTAATTGTTGAAGCCGGGAAATTCCCTACTCCAAAATTCGGATCAAGGCAGCCTAAGGTTACTGATTTTGCGGTCCGACGTCACAGATCAAATGGCTAGCACGAGAGAGAGGAAACTATCTATAAGCACACCCCAAGTGCTCCAGCAGGGAGGTCTCACCACGTACCCAGAAGTTTGGGATAAACTTCCTCTCCGCAACCAAAAGGCTGGGCGAGGTACTAGGCTAGCATGGACTGGGCGAGTATCCACTTGGGGGGACCTCAACCTCTTCCAAAAGTCCATTTCTAGTACCCCTGAAGGTCTCCCAAACTCGCGAGATACTCGCTCAAACTCTCCTCTGCTCGCCCAAGCTCGCCTCTGCTCGCCCAAGCTCGCCCAAGCTCGCCCAATGGTCTGCGAATAGCCGTTTGCCTGAGTACTTCTGATCTCGACGAATTATGGGTTATACAATAATGAATGATTAATAGTAAACTAGATAAAGAATTTGATCGAGAAGCTGAAATGATATTTGATGTTGATTATTTAAAATGGATGTGGTTCAACCTTGTCATCGTCAGGCGCACGCCTGTGCTTGATCCTTGTGTCTAGGCTCCAAGACCCCTTTGCGGCTTGGTGCGCCTTGCGCCTTTAATAACTAAGTTACACAATGGAAATGAATGACAGTCGACAGATTAAACAGATCTTCTATGCAAAGGCTCTATAACCCTCAAGGTTTCATTCTAGAGGAGCACATGGTTAGAGGGTTCAGTGTGTGAGGTGTAAAAAATTTCATTGAGGGTGCGACAATCATTTAAATAATCACCTGATAGTTCAACACTAAGAATGATGAAATCAATCTCAAGACCATTGAGATCACTCTCACTCTCAATTGCCATATAGATAACGTACACGTCCCTAAAAGTGGCGGTTTATCTAGAGGCTTAGGGTTTAGAAATACTCATTGATTGTAAGAACAGTGTGTGAAGCTTTAGCACTGAGATGTCACTTTATGATGTGTAGAATGTCTCTATAAAGTGAAAACTCATCAAATGGCTCACCAGGATGAGTATAATAAAATTCGTCACAAATATGTTGGTCCCCGTGGAGTGTAGAAAAAGGGGTTCATGCATGTCCAAGAGTCACTGGATGTCAGTGTGCGGAGCGTGCAGTGCCTGGGAAGTTGTCGCCTCCATGTGCCAGAGGAAGACACTGAAGTCTGAGTCTGTCGTCCGTAGGATGGAGCGCAGGAAAGCAAGGGATCGAGCCAAGGACGAGTCTCCCTGCAGTCGGTGAGTGGCACCCAATGCCTCGAAGACAAGGGTGAGGCGATCCCAGTTGTGTTGAATGTCTCCTAACGTACGCAGTCATGACACACCGAGAATGACGTCAAGGTCGCGAAGTCCGAAGACAAAGAAATCCGTCGTACCCGTATTAGTCCCGATCGTGAGGGGCAACCCCATGCAGCGACCCGCGTTCGAGCTCGACGGCCGTCGCCGAGGCACGAGGACTTGAGAGATGAAAGCCCGGGCGGGCGTCACCGGAAGCTGCAACTCCGACACGAGGACTTGGGAGATGAAAATGTGATTTGTCCCGCAGTCAATCATGAGAACTGTTGAATAGTCACGAAGGAAGGCCTCCATCTTCATGGTACACAGCCCGATCATGCATCGAATCGAGTAACAAGAGACCTCAAGGAAATGGAGAAGAGTTGGTTCCTGGTGGGGCCAGGTCGAGGTTGTCCTTATCTAGCTCCAAAGCCTCAAAGTCGACTATGTCGATGTCGTCATCTTCGCCCTAAAGAAGCATTTTGAAGTCTTTGTTCGGACATATAAGAGTAGGGGAGTAAAGACCCTTGCAGCGAAAACAAAGGCCCTTGTCGCGGAGGTCCAAAAACTCGGCCTGAGAGATCCTATGCACCGGTATCTTGGCCCGGGGAGGTGTTGTTGTAGGTCGCGGTGGAGGCCGGCCCAGGGCAGTAGGGGGTTCGGTCGGAAGACAAAGCAGAGATGTCGGGGGCTTAAATGGGCCGGTGCGGGTTGAAGAGGATGCGCCTGCGGGGTGGAGTCCCAGGCTAGAGAACAAGGTGGAAAAATCCTCTTTGACGTATCAAGCTTGTTCCATTGCCAGAGTAAGCGCAGTCGAATCATGCACCCGTAGGCAGGCTTGGATGTGCGGTCGTAGGCTAGCAAGGAAGGTGCCCAAGTAGTGGTCTGCCGACAAGCCGGGAAGGCGGGAACATGTGTGGCGACCTCAATGAAGGCAACGATGTAGGCATCAACGGTCGTCTGACGAACGTTGTTCAGGCACTCGAAGGGGTTTCCGGAATGGCGCATGTCGTTACGACGAAGCAGCTCGTCCTTGAGCGCCTCCCAAGAGAAAGTAGGTGTGAACTGGCGAAGCCAACAAACCCAACAGAGGGTCGAGCCCTCCATGTACATTGTCGCAAGAGGCACTTTTTGGGCTTCCAGAGTGCACTGGAGGTCAAAATATTGTTTCATGCGGGCCAACCAACCCATGCAATCAGTTCCATCGAACACCAAAATGTTGAATCAGTGTAGGTGGGGTGCAGAATGGTCGCTGAAGGGGGAAGGAAACCCGAACGGTTCGGCGGCGCTGCTAGGCGAGGCGATAGAGGGGTTGTCGGGGTCAGTGGAGGTGGCGGCGTGGCTGGTTGAGTGGAGAAGAGGGAGTGAATTTCCCGAACTGTGACTTGAAGGCCGGAGAGAGTCACATTGACTTGATCCATGCAGTCTGAAAGGCCTTCCATTGGGGGGCTGGACTTGTCATGGGTGGCCATTCCACGAGTGGAGGGCATGCGCGGAGGTGAGGGAAAGAGGCAGAAAGGGCGCCGGAACGGAGAATGAGCAGGAGCAGACACGAACACAGGCACAAGATGCGGAAGCACGCGCGCGAGCGACCCATCAGAGGTTGCGCGGAAGAAGTCGACCGAGATGACGCGACAACACCGACAAAAGCCCGGTGGAAGGTCGGCGGAATGGCGCCGTAGGAGTCGCGAGAGTCGGGAACCAAGTTGCAGCGGAAGCGGTATGTGCTGCTTCGACGAAGGGCGATGCGGAGAAAGGGCGGTCGGACCAAGTTGTTAGATAATGCAAGATAGGGTGACGTTGGGCCGTATCCCTCCTCCAAATACTCGATTCTCAAGATAGAAAATGCCAACTACAATAGTTCTCCTCCCTCATATATATAGGAAGGCATATTACATAATAATAATAATAATAATGAAATATAAGATAACAGAAATAAAAGTCCCAGATCCAATCTGGCGCACATCCACGAGCCGCGCCAAGTCCCCGTGCGCGCCTCGTGTAAACCCTTGCATAACACTTCCCAAGGATAGGGGCTTCTGCACTCGTATCAATCCTTCGTTGCAACACTTGACCTACTGGGAGAGACTCGCCGGCTTTGCATTTGTTGTGCATCTGAGAGAGGCATGGTTCATTTCCCTGAGTTAAAGGAAGCTCGACCAACTCCTAAAGACTGGGATGAGGATGTAAGCGGCTCGAATGTGGAATTAGGGGTTTATGATGGTTTAGAGAGAGGTACAATAATGATTATCCATCTGCACAAAGCTGGGATTCATCCCATATAAAGAAAGATGCTCAAGTAGAATGGTGCGGGTAGCTATGAAAATAGGATGTGTGTGTATGCATGCGCTAAGATGTGTGTATGCTAAGGTACGTGTGGTTGAGGAAGATGCTCTGACACCAAATGTTGTGAACTCTGATGGACTCAGGGTCAAAGTTGAGGAGCCAATGGATTTGTGGATTTCAACTCTAGAGGGGAGCATCTCTTGACTCTACCAGAGACGGATGGATGTGGAGATGATGACGGTAAAGATCCTACGAAGCCTTACCAGAGTTTCCTAGGCCGAGAGCTTGAGGGAGAGCCACCGAATCCTTAATATTAGAGAAAAAGAGCTCCACTCATTTTTTGATTTATGTGTGAAAAATGATCACTAGATTTATGCCTTTACAGTTGGACAGTTCCATTTCACCCTTATCCGGGATGTTTGGATCCATTTCCAATCTTTACAAGGTAACTTGACTAATGTTATATTGGTCCATTGGAGAAGCCTCCATGTTTTGTTAGGGATGAGCCCTACTTTTTGTGTTTATGCACTCTTAGTGCTTTTCACTATCTTATATTCTTGCATTTTTCTCATTTAATAAAAATATTAGTTGAATTTTTTTTAAAAAAAATCTTGTTTGTGTGTTCAGTGGTAAACTAGGTTTGAGCTATACTATACCTGAGAGCATGCTTTAAAAGGAACATTGGAGAATGGATTAAGTTAAATTTTTTGTATGACTCTGTGGTGCATGCAGCCACAATAATCCATGGAACAAAACTAAAGAGAACAACTGTAAATGGATTTTAACCTTTGGCAAATGGTTGCAGAGCTACACGAGACTTCTTCGCAGCGGTCTGCTCACTTCGCCAAATCATTCTGGAAACCGATGCCAAGGTTGAGAACGTGGCGGGAACAACCTTGGAAAGAATCGCCCCAACTATAGACCGACTTCTATCTTCAGAAAGCCTGATCAACAGATACAATGAAACAAAAATATGTAAAAGTACTATAAAACATAAATATCACAACAATTTCTTTCAGAGTTAAAAATTCAAACAGGTTCATGATGATCTTAATTCACCTATAAGCTGAAATCACAGCATCTTCCCCAACAGAAATCGCACAGTAGTAACGCTTACTCGACTGCTCAGCAATAAAAGGAGCTGAATTCATTACCAGCATAGACTCAGAGAGTATCCATTATGCCATTTTTTTTACCAGAATAGACTGAAGATGAAATCACTCAAATTTACTATTACCAGTAGAGAAGAAGGGAATTTACCTGGAGTTCCAGCAATGGAGGAGGCATTATTCCTACAATTGATGCATCCACGCAGTTCCCATACTTATTTATACTCCACAACTGGAAGGATATCGTCCCGTAAGGAATATCATCAGCTTCCTCACTTGGAAGCCTACTATCCCACATCCGAGACCCTTTATCTTCCAACCATCTTAGAAACAAGCTCTGCGCTTCAGTAAAACTCCCATGAAAAGAATACTACTACATATAATTTCCTGTTCAAGGCAAAATCTTATCGGCAAAAACTACATTTTTAAGAAAAAAAAATGACCTGTATATCCGAGCCATCGAAGCGAGCAACAGCGCCGGGGAAAACTACGCAAAGTTCCTCAGAAGAGGCGGCTGCGTCTGTAACATCCTGTAAAATTTCTGCACTCTTTTCCCGGGATTTCAACCTCAAGATCCGCCCGGGATGTACGACCTAGAAGAAATAAGCAAAACGAGAAGATTAGAAACCAACAAAATAATGAGATTTTGATGTGTTTGTAGAATTTAACACGTCTAATAAATTCATGATTTAAACAGGAACTGACCTGTTTGTGGATGAGATCGCCGGAGGTGGAGTAAAGGAGGAGGGATCCGGCAGAGGTGCCAAGAGCGAGGGCGAGGAGATCGGCATGGGGAAGCCACTCGATCGCGGAAATATGGCCCTCTTCAACGGAGAGGGGTGGTCGTACGGTGGTTGGGCGCAAGGAAAAGGATGGATCAATCGGGAGAATGAGGAGGAGAGAAAGGGATCTGTGAGCCAAGGCGAGGGCGTGGGGGTGAAGGGCGGCAAGAAGAGAAGGGTCGGAGAGCCAGCCCTCGCGCTTTCCGGCGCCGAGGAGATCCAGCTCGCCGCAAGCGACGGAGCAAATATCGGTGAAGTGGCTCCGCCGCGCCATGGCGGGGAGGAAAGAATGGAAGAAGAACGGGCGAGATGAAGGAGATCGCAGAATTGCCCTGCTGAGTGGAACTGGGTTTAAAAGGGCAATGTCATAAGATTTTTTTTTAGGTACGTGTACGCGAGAAGATCTGGCCGTCGAATCTATCAAAATACGATCGTAAATATACATACGATCATAATACACATGTATAACGACCGTATTTTGACATCGCTCATGATACGTATACGTACCCAAAAATTTCCCATGTCATAAGGACTCCTAAATTGAATATTTGTAGTCCTAAAAAAACACTTATCTTGAGTTGAATTTTATGAATTGTGATTTTATTGAATTTTAATTCTGTTGTTTGGGTGCAGAAAGATTTTTAGTTACACGACTTGAAATTGGACAATTTTGATTTTCAGACGTGTGATGGAATTAATCTACTGAATTTGCATCGTCTACTCCCATCGATCGCTACTCATCGATCATGGAACGCATTTGGGTATTTGACCCGGGTGGAATCAAACGATGCAGTGGAAACTTTGTTCATTCATCTTCTAGAAAAACCTTTGTTTTTGATCCATGACGATGTATCATTTCGATACATTCTGCAGAATTTGAGCCGTCAATAAACAAATTTTATGGCGCAGACTTTGTTCTCATGTGCATTTCGCGCGTCATTTGGGTCTTTGATCCGCATCGTTTAGACGAGAAGGGCAGGAATGTGACAGCTGTATATCCACCACGTGACAAGCTTATAATGACATTTGTAATTGTAATAGGGCTCTATAAATAGACCTCAGCTTTAAAACTTTAGACATGAATGAATAAAGAAAATTTTAATTGCCTGTAGTATTAGCTGCAGGAATAGGTCCCGTAGACATCTCCATCTCCTTCCCCTCTCCGGCGCGGGCGGCCACGCCGGCGATCTTGTTACGACCAGAGAAAACTGAAAGTGTGGTTACCGCAAGTTGGGGTAATTTTTTGTCTAACAATATGCTTTTCTTGTTATGATTTCAGTCCATAACTTGTTTTGTCAAAGAGAACTTTTATTTCTGATTTTATGCAGGCCAACTGCATGTCTGAGACAGCTGGGAATTGAATCATCTGAACAAAGTTTGCAAGCAGTAAATATTTATATAACTTCCAGTCCAAGTTCTGGTTCTATTTAAATAGAGAATATTAGTTTCTCACCTTTTTCAATGAAGTTGACTTATTATAAATTGAAATTGCAATTTCCTTGTGAAGAAAACTAATGTTGCTGCTTCATCAGTAATTTTTATAGAATGTCATGTTGAATTTACTTGAAAATATTGCAGGTGGGATCTGCTTCATGACAAGAACTTGAAAATATTGCAGCCATCCAGTAGCATTGCATTTCATTGCGGTTGATTCCATTGATAATTTCTCTCCACCATTTTGATTTTCTCATGGAAATAATTTGAGTAGGTTGAATTTAGTTTTTGTTTGTTATGTATTAGAGTGTTACTATTGTGTTGATGCAAGAGTTGATTTGAAATGTCACTTACACATGAAGAATTATCCAAGCCCGCACAAATAGATGTTGGACAATATTTTATGACGAGCACAATTTTTCCTAGTAAAGAAGATTTAGTTGAATGTACTCGCAATGCAGCTATACTTCTTTGCTTTGTAATTATCATTCAGACAGTTGATCTGTTGAGGTATATTTATATACGTGTGTATGAGCTCATTAACGAGTCAGTTAGGATCCGATAGGAATCCAAACCCGAGTCGGGGATTTAGGGTTTCACCTATAAATACCCTAGCTAGGGGCAACGAGGAGACCGTTCCAAACTTGACAGTCACGCGGATGCTTCGAGCACAACTCCAACATTCTCGAAGTTTTCACTTTCGTTTTGCCCTACCCGTGCTTCCGCTCCCGTGACCTAGCCGATCGAGCGATCCGCCACCGCCGCCTGTAATCGTTCGATCGCCAAGCAGGAGTTTTCTCCGTCGCCGATTGCAGATCGCGAAGGTGTTGCTGTGGCCGATCGGGGTAGAGGAGAAGAACGCCGTTCGCGTTTCTCTGCATCGCCCCGCTGCCGATCGTGAAGGAGAACGCAATCGATGCGATCGATCGGGAAGTAGATCGGAAAATTTTCTTCCGCCGCCGCTCTGGTTTTATTCCGCCGATCGCAGGAGAAGGGGATCGCCGTCGCCTGGAGGAAGAAGAGGGAGAAGCCTCTCTCGTTCTCGATCTAGGGTAGCGCACCTGTCGCTCTCAGTTTTTTCTCCGCCTTTCGGATCGTTCTCCGCCTTTCGGATCGTTCTCCGCCTCATCCCGCCGCTGTAAGGGAGGGTCTTGCCGCTTGTTTTTCTCTCCGAAGTTCTTCTTTGCTGTAGTCGATCAAAGAAGAGAAGGAAATCTTGTCTTCTATTGCTAATCAAGATCTAGTAAATCTGGACAGCCGTTCTCTGTTGTTGTAGACTACTCGTAGATGGTGATTCATTCTAGTGATCTCGCTGATTAATCAAAGGGACAAGAAGATCGTTGCAGATCTGAGTTCTGTTGTCGGAACTATTTATCAAGGAATAGTTTACTGCTAGTTGGATCTTCTTCATCTGGAAAAGAGCAATAGTTCTAGTTGATGATCTCTTTGTTCTGGATCTGACAAATTGAGAGAAAGAAGGAAAGCTGAAGAGGAGCAAACAATCTTTTTTTTTTCTGGATTGGATCCGAAGATAACATCGTCTCTGCGGCTCAGGTGACTTCCTTCTTATTTTACTGCTCTTGTTTAGTTTGCTAGTGGAGATCTAGTTTCGTGTAAGGAACCCACAATGTCGAAAGCAAGCAATTTCTCCTCTCCCGTACCGATGATCAAGCTGGAGAAATTCTCCAACGCCGAGTTCAGTGCCTGGAAGCGCAATACACAGTTCGGCATGAAGTACCTGAACATCTTCTACACAGTACAGACTGTTTTTGAAGACTTCAAAGGAAGTGAAGATGAAGATCAATGGGTCAACGACGAGGACTTCTGCAGAGACTACATCCTGAATTGCCTCTCCAACAGACTTGCAGAGACGTACGGTAAGATGCAAAGGGCCAAGGAGATCTGGGAAGCCTTAGAGGAGCAGTTCAAGGAGGAGGAGAACATGTCCAAGACGCACCTGGTGGACAAGTTTATGGCATTCACCTTCACTGAGGAAAGGGAAATCCTGCCACAGGTTGCTGAGTTTGAAAATCTGGTGGACAAGCTCAACAGTGAGAACATCCCTCTGCCGGATGGATTCGTTGCAGGGGCGATTATTTTCAAGTTGCCCTCGGCCTGGTATTCCTTTAAGACTGAGATGTACCGGAAGAAGTCACAGGTGAGTCTTAAAGACCTCAAGCGCTTCATCTGCATTGAGGATGAGAACCGGACTAGGCACGCTATAGAGACGATCAGCAAGCAGTCCTCTACTGCTAACATGATCACGCATCCTAAGCGAAAGCCTAAGCCTGGGAAGACTCGCCTACCGACCAGTGCACCCGCAGTTGCTGCCACCAGCAAACAGATAAAGAAGAAATTCAAAGTCAAGTGCTACAACTGCAATAAGTGGGGTCACTGCGCTTCCGAGTGCGGTCAGCCCAAACGGGGCGACACCAGCACACCAAGGACTGAAAATCAAGCCAATATGGTTTTTCAGACTGCGCCTACCGACTTTGTTGCTATGGTTGGTAACAGGACGGCCAGTTCAGAGTTGTGGCTCGACTCAGGTGCTACCTACCACGTCTGCAACAATCCAAAGCTTCTGGAGGATGCAAAAGAGATGGAAGAGACTGTCACTGTTGCGAATGGAGCTGTAGCTGACGTGTTGAAGGTCGGCAACGCTACCCTGACTCTCTCCTCAGGTAAGACTCTAACTTTGAAAAATGTTAAATTTATATCGACATTAGCTGCTAATTTATTTTCGATTAGTCTGTTGTGCGATGCGGGTATGTCTTTTAACATTAGTGGTGGTCGGGTAACCTTAATGATTCACTCACATTATTTTGGTTGCGCATATGTCGTTAATGGGATGTATAGGCTGAGTCTAGCACATGAAGTAGTAAATCAGATTAGCTTTAATCTGATAGATCCTAAGATTTTACATGCAAGACTAGGACACGTCAATTATAGAAAACTACTCCTGCTAGCTAGAACTCACAACATACCCCTCGACACAAAAACCAAATTTGAAAAATGTGAAATTTGTGCGCAAACTAAGATAACTAGAATACCTTTTAGTCAGGTTTCTAAGAGCACACAATTGCTAGAGTTGATACACTCCGATATTTGTGACTACAAAAGTTTTGTCACACGTGGAGGTCGGAAGTATCTGATAACTTTTATCGATGACTACTCTAGATTCAGTCACATTTATCTTCTTAAAACCAAAGATGAAGCTTTTGAAAAATTTCGTATATTCAAAAATAGGGTTGAAAATCAACTTGACATGAAAATAAAAAAGGCTAAGAAGTGATAGAGGAGGAGAATACGTCTCGGGGAAGTTCCGAGATTTCCTTGCCAGCAATGACATAATCCCTGAAACCACCGCTCCTTATTCCCCACAATCCAACGGCATTGCTGAAAGAAAAAATAGGACTTTAACAGAGATGTTGAATTCAATGTTGTTGACTGCCGGCATGCCTGCGGCCTATTGGGGTGAAGCCGTCCTCACGTCAAATCACATTCTTAATAAAGTTCCCCATGCAAAGTTGACTAAGACACTCTATGAGCTTTGGTTTAAGAGGCCTCCTAGATTTGACAATCTTAAGACCTGGGGCTGTATCGCTTATGTTAGGATACCAGACTCTAGAAGAGCTAAGATTGGACTCAGGACAAATACCTGCGTCTACATAGGATGTGCAGATGATAGTGCTGCAGACAGGTTTCTGGATCTCTCCACAAATACTATAATAGAATCAAGAGACGCTGTCTTCTTTGAGGATAAGTTCCTTAAGGACAAGAACCTGACACTGCCAGGTCTGCCAGCCACTAGTACTGAGCCTTTAGCTGGGCCAGGACAACGTAACTCTGACACTGAGCCTGTAGACACGAGTGGTTTAGATACCAGAAGGCTATCTAGTAGAGAGAAAATGCCTAAAAGCTTCAGTACAGACTTCGTGACTTACCAAGTTGAAGCTGATCCATCCACTTATAAGGAAGCGATGCGATTTAGAGACTCTCTATTATGGAAAGAAGCCATAGACGAAGAGATGAACTCTCTCATGCAGAACAACACATGGACTTTGGTCGATTTGCCCAAAGGGGCTAAAACCATTGGTAATAAGTGGGTTCTGAGGAAGAAGCTAAATCCTGATGGGAGTATCGCAAAATACAAAGCACGTCTAGTTGTCAAAGGCTTCACTCAAGTGAGTGGTGTAGACTATTTTGATATATACTCACCTATATGTCACTATGCGACAATTAAGATTCTTCTCGCACTAGCATCTATTGAACACTACGTTGTTCATCAGATGGATGTCAAGACTGTATTTCTTAATGGAGATCTGACTGAAGAGATCTACATGCACCAACCTGAAGGGTTCATCATAGAAGGTCTAGAAACTAAGGTCTGTAAGTTGATTAAGTCACTATACGGATTGAAACAAACACCTAAAATGTGGTATGAAAAATTTGACACCTGTGTAAAAGGCTTGGGTTTCAAATCAAGTCTATCAGATAAATGTCTGTACGTAAGAACAAGTGCAAACAAAATAGCCATCATATGATTGTACGTTGATGACATGCTAATTCTGGGCACTGATCAGTTTGAAGTGAAAGACGTGAAAGTTGCCTTGACGGCACAATTTAGCATGAAAGACCTAGGTGAGGTGAAAACCATCCTAGGAATGGAAGTGAACTTCACAAAAAAGGGTATTACCCTGAGTCAGAGTCACTACATTAGAAATCTACTGGAAAAGTGGGGTTACGATAAGAGCAAAAAGGCTGAGACTCCAACAATTATAACAGTAGACTGAAACCGAATGAAGGTTCAACTATTAGACAGTTGGATTATTCCAAACTCATAGGAAGTCTCATGTACGCTACTACCTGCACTAGACCTGACATAGCCTTTACGGTCGGCATGTTGAGTAGATTCACCAGTAACCCTGGGAAGGACCACTGGGACGCCATAGACAGGCTAATGAGATACTTAAAGTATACTGAGAAGTATTCTTTATGTTACAGTGGACATCCTCCAGTGCTTGAAGGGTATTCTGACACATCTTGGTGCTCGGAAATAGCTGATTATCGATCCACTAGTTGTTTTGTGTTTACACTAGGAGGAACTGCAGTAGCTTGGAAGTCTAAGAGACAAACTTGCATTGCACTATCCTCTATGGAATCGGAACTCTATGCTCTCGCTTCAGTTGGATAAGAAGCAGAGTGGATAAGAGATCTGATATTGGATATTCCAATCACGAGTCTAAAAATGAATTCTATTTCGATTTATTGCGACAATCAAGCCACAAAGACCATTGCTACAAATACGTTGTTCAATGGAAAGCGAAGGCAACTAAGGATGAAACAGGCCTGGTTGACCTATCTCACCAGTCAAGGGATAATCTCCCTATTGGACGTGAGATCAAAAGATAATATAGCAGATGTCCTTACTAAGGGCTTATGTAAGGTTCTCACATCTAAAACATCGGGGGAGATGAGATTAACGTCCATTTAGGAGGACTTAATACCTAGCTTATGTTTTAAATCCAAGAATCGTTGTCTGCTTACATTCAAGCATCTACGTTGAGCACACTAAAGTGTTTCAGATGTTATCTGATGAAAGCTAGAGGTGAGATAGTTGTCAGTCATTCCAAACTTGATGACTTACGTAATTATTCTTTGCCAAAGGCTGAATTGGGTATCATTCCAAAAAAAAATACTGAGGTTGCTATTATGTGCCCTGATATTATGATTATTAGTTATATTATTCCAAACTTGATGATATAATAGTCGTAGCTTGTTGTATCATTCCAAACTTGATGATATAGCACAATTGTGGAACGTTAATAATAATCTTAATAATCGAAGGAACATGGTTTGATTCTATGAAATCAATTAATCTAAATCTGTGTAAATTAGATAGAGATGCTGTTTTGAGATTCTTTCCTCCCAGTTACAGTATTAAGTTCACCCGCTATTAGAACTAATCACTTCATTTCTGCAAATGTTTGAATTCATAGAGATTTGTCTCATGACATTCTTATTGTAATTGTTTGCAGGCAATATGGAGATTGGAGGAGAGACAGTTGATTTTGACCCAGATGATGATGATCTGCTGTTCGCCTAGATCAATTATCAGTTTGAGCTTTCCAGTTTTTTGTCTTATTTCATGTTTGGAACATTTGGTTTGAGTTTAGCATTTTGTTATTTAAAAATCATATTTATAATTCTGGAAAACTCTTTTTTATTTTGGTCATTATTAACTATTGAATCAGTAGCTCATTTTCTTTGCTAACACTTATATACAATATAGGAGGAGATTGTTGAGGTATATTTATATACGTGTGTATGGGCTCATTAACGGGTCAGTTAGGATCCGATAGGAATCCAAACCCTGAGTCGGGGATTTAGGGTTTCATCTATAAATACCCTAGCTAGGGGCAACGAGGAGACCGTTCCAAACTTGACGGTCACGCGGATGCTTCGAGCACAACTCCAACATGATCTACTTAAAATAGGCCAAAGCATCGAGTTTAACTTGGTTGCGATAGAGGCGGTTTTACTCGGGCTAGCTAAAATAAGAAAGGTTGGGTAAAAAATTTTTTAAGACTAACTCCAAGCGTTGTGATTGCTCTTTTACTTTACATGGACAAAAAGCCACGGAGTTAAATGAGTATGGACATTAAAGGTTAAATGTGGAGTTCATAACCATAAGGTTGTTATATAGATGCACACTCTTATGCGTGCAGATTAGATTCGAATGAATAAAAGATTGTTGAGGAGATATATGTTGCAGGGGTTAAACCTAGAAAGATATTGTCCGCTTTTAAAAATAAAAAGCGTCCAACTCCATTGTAATGAGAATTATTTATACTGAGAAAGGAGCTGGCGGGTGCAACCCCAATCCAGTTTCTTTACAAATGCATTAGTGAATTTAATTATGTTAATTATGTTAGTATATATTTGGACAATTAACGGGTTCGGAGGCTTAACGGGTCGTGTCGGGTACACGGTTTACCCATACTCGTAGTAACTCCTAAGGGTTTGCCTATTTATACCCACCTAGGGGCAACGGGTAGGGGATTCCACCTAGATCCCCATACGGATGCTTCGAGCGACATAACATTCTCGAATCAGTACCGAGCACCTCCTATTCAGTCCCGGTAGATAGTAGTGTCCTAGAGTCTAGATAGACTTCGGTGAGAGAGCGAACTCCCAGAACCTTTGGTAGTGACTTTGTCACTTACCACGTTGAGGCTGATCCATCCACCTATAAGGATGCGATGAGATCAAGGGATTCATTACTCTGGAAAGAAGTCATTGATGAAGAGATGAATTCTCTACTTCAGAACAACACCTGAACGTTGGTTGATAAGCCAAGAGGGGCTAAAACTATAGGGTGTAAGTAGGTTCTGAAAAAGAAACTCAATCCTGATGATAGCGTAGCTAAGTATAAAGCACGTTTGGTGGCTAAAGATTTCACACAAGTGAGTGGGGTGGATTACTTTGATGTATATTCACTAGTGTGTCACTTAGCAACCATTAGAATCCTACTTGCTATTGCGTCTATTGAGAACTTTATTGTTCATCAAATGGATGTTAAGACTGCGTTCTTGAATGGAGATCTGACCGAAGAGATATACATGAGCCAACCTGAAGGCTTCATAGTAGACGGTCAGAAAAATAAGGTCTGTAAGTTAATCAAGTCGCTATACGGACTAAAACAAACACCAAAATTATGGCATGAGAAGTTTGACTATAGTGTAAGGAACATGGGATTCATGTCGAGTCTCTCGGACAAATGTCTTTACATACGTAATAGATCGAACAAAGTCGCTATAATATGCTTGTATGTGGATGATATGCTGATACTTGGTTCTGATCAATCTGTAGTGGATGACGTTAAGTCAGAACTAATGAAAGAGTTTAGCATTAAAGACCTAGGTGTAGCCGAGACTATTCTAGACATGCAAGTGAGCTTTGGGAAAAATGGCATTTCCCTAAGTCAAAGCCACTACATAAAGTCCATGTTGGACACGTGGGGATACAGTGAACATAGAACAGTGGAGACACCTTACGATTACAATAATCGCTTAAAGCCCAATGATGGAGCTGCGATTCGACAGTCAGATTATGCTATACTGATTGGTAGTCTCATGTATGCTATGGTCTGCACAAGACCTGACATAGCCTTTATGGTCGACATGTTGAGCAGATTCACTAGTAATCCTAGCCAAGACCATTGGGATGCCCTCGATAGGCTGATGCGATACCTAAAGCACACCCAAACGTATGTTTTATGTTACCATGGTAATCCTCCAGTTTTGGAAGGATATTCTGATGCATCATGGTGCTCAGAATTAAATGACAGCAAGTCCACTAGTGGATTTATATTCACACTAGGAGGAGCAGCTGTAGCCTGGAAGTCCAAGAGGCAATCATGTATTGCGCTATCTTCTATGGAATCAGAACTCTCCGCTCTAGCTTCAGCGGGAGAAGAAGCAGAGTGGATAAGAGATTTGGTGATGGACATTCTATTGACGAGCCTGAAGTTGAGTTCTATTGCAGTTTACTACGATAATCAGGCTACTAAAACGATTGCTACGAACACTTTGTTCAATAGCAAAAGAAGGCAACTACGGATGAAACAAGCCCAGTTGACCTCCCTTACGAGTCAAGGGATTGTAAACCTCGTTGATGTGAGGTCAAAAGATAATGTTGCAGACGCCTTGACAAAGGGCTTAAATAGAGTTCTTACAATTAAAACATCGGGGGAGATGGGATTAAGGTTCATAGAAATATGAAACTTCCTCCAATGTTTATGTTTTATGGTAAAAACCTATAGTCGCAACATTCAAGCATCTAATAACAGACTGAAAACCCCAAATAATTTCTTGATGAAAGCCCAAGATGGTTAGATGCTAGTCATTCCATACCTGATGACTTAACATCTTTCTCATTGTAAGCTGATTTGAGAATTATTCAACTGGGAATAGAAAGTCGTTGCATGAGTTAATCTAACATTAGTGATCATAACACATTATTCCACATTTGATAATGTTGCAAATGACGTTGTGTCAAGTCATATGATGAGGCACATAGTGGTCACTAATGAGTAAGATAACAACGTTTGATTTATTAAAATCAAAACTTGACTGGTCCTAGCTAGACTGGATAGAGATGCTGACAGTGTTACTTCACTATTGCTACAAGTACTAAGCTCATTTAGGTAGAGCTAGCTTACTTTGATACGTCACTGCATATGTTTATGAATTCATAGAGTCTGACTCATGAAATTCCTTGCAGGCACTGGTGAAGATGGAGGAGAGAAAGTGGATTTTGACATAGATGATGATGATCTACTCTCCGAGTAGAATTATTACACGTTTATCTGTAGTCATTTTATTGTTTTTCCAGACTTATTTATTGTTGAGTAACACATTTTTCTTTGCATGTATTATGTTATTGTTTTTAAAAATTCATGTTTATGTTTTCTTTAAAAACTGTGCTAACTCTTATGATAATGTGTTAAGTCGGAAATTTATTTTAATATTCTCCACTTTCTGCACTCCGAAATGTATACGTTATTTGTCACAAATATAGGAGGAGATTGTTAGTGTATATTTGGACAATTAGCGGGTTCGGAGGCTTAACGGGTCATGTCGGGTACACGGTTTACCCATACCCGTAGTAACTCCTAAGGGTTTTCCTATTTATACCCACCTAGGGGCAACGGGTAGGGGATTCCACCTAGATCCCCATCCGGATGCTTCGAGCGACATAACAAATTAGTCATAACATCATGAATAGAATCACAACTAACGTAGAGAGTTTATTCATTGCACATCTTACAGTTGAAAAACTTAGCAAATTATTTTTGTATGTCTATATCATGGATTGTGCATACAAAACTAATCGATATTGATTGTCACTGCTCTCTATAGTTGGTATGACTTCTACCAATATGTCGTTCTTTTTCTCGTTTACTTTTATGTGTAATGAACCAAAATGGAGCTATACATGGGCTCTCCACTGTTTTCAAGGTATTCTCGATCAAAGTTCTCTACTGAATGTATTTTGTAGGTTGGGAAATAGCACTGATGGATGCTATAAAAATGTTTTCCTCATTCCAAGATAATTGTGTCAAGTTCACAAACACCGCAACATTCTTGTACATTGTTAGAAGTTCTTCAAGAAAGGTAAAGAATGTTAGGTATTTCTTGGTGAAGGGAAATATTTAGTGATCTCCCATACGACACATGATTTTTACATGCTGTTTATTTCCATGTTAGCTAAATAGAAAGGCTCATTTCCGAAAGAACTTCAATATATGGTTGCGACATGATTAGAGCCTTATAAAGAGTTCTTTATTGTTACATGGATGAACAAATATTTGCATTTGGGTAATGTAACAACCAATCGTGTGGAAAGTGGGCACAATCACCTAAAACGTTTTTGGAAGTCTAGATTGGTAATTTGACAATGATATGAAAAATCTTTGACCAAATGATAAACCTTCTGCACACCAAAATTAGAAGGTCATTTGGGCAAAACTCAATTCAGTTTAGGGTAAAGGATCTTCTTTGTATATTGAGTCATTGGGTTCTATATCGATGCAACAATAGAGTTTATTAAGAATGAAGATGATTTTGTTAAAAAGGGTTGCCCTAATATGGTAGATTGCTTGCATAAAATGAGATTTATAATGGATTCACCGTGCCCACATGAGTTGGTCACATACATTAAAAAATCAAGTGCATTCCCTTTATGGATGATAAACAAACATTATAAACAACTACAACTACCAATAGAGTTGATGGGGTACCCCTGAATTTTTAAGTCCAAGCGGGAAGAGTTCGACCAAGGACACGGAGACGAGCTAACACGACCAAACTAGCTGCGCGCACAAAACCACGCTCGCATAGAGACCTAGAAGCACCCCGAAAGGAGGGCAAAGCCAAGCGCACATGGTCGCGCAAGCGACAAGCACACGCCCTTGCAAACGTCACGCACGTGCGGGCAGCACACATGCGCATGGACGACCACCCGCGTGTGCGCTAGCGTGCGGCCCGCGCGCGCTAGAGCGCGCCTCACACGCACGCAACGACCGCCGTCGCCTTCTCCGCCCTGCGCGCGCGCTAGAGCGCGCTACGCACACACGCAGCTACCGTCGTCGCCGAGCAACCTACCCAGGCCGCCCAAGCCACCAGTTGGGGGGGCACGTCCGTTATTTCATGAAAATTTGTGATCTAGGTTACCGAAATGGAGCGACGTCATTCGCCACCTCAAAATCCGTCTGGGCGCAATTACCAGCATGTGTCTCAAGAAAACTATAAATAGGTTCATGCCTTCATTTGAAGACAAGCAATTCCAGAGGCTAGAGAGAGCTCTATGGTTTTCCAGCAAGAATGTAGGACTAATATCATTTCTCCGCTCGGAATTCGTTATGCTTCCTTTCTAGCATGCACAACGCCCGACGCTCACTTGGACGCTTTTGTGAGCATGAGATAAGGCACTGGAATTCGCTTCCGCGGGTGGTTGCGTGAGACACTACAAGGTTTCAAGGACATGACATTCTTTTCTACGGGAGCGCTCTCATCAAGGCTCTGAGTAAACATTTTTCCCCACCAGAGCGCTCTCTTCTGAAGAAAGTTTGCAAGCAGTAAATATTTATATAACTTCCAATCCAAGTTCTGGTTCTATTTAAATAGAGAATATTAGTCTCACTTTTTCAATGAAGTTGACTTATTATAAATTGAAATTGCAATTTCCTTGTGAAGAAAACTAATGTTGATGCTTCATCGGTAATTTTTATAGAATGTCATGTTGAATTTACTTGAAAATATTGCAGGTGGGATCTGCTTCATGACTAGAACTTGAAAATATTGCAACCATCCAGTAGTATTGCATTTCATTTTGGTTGATTCCATTGATAATTTTTCTCCACCATTTTGATTTTCTCATGGAAATAATTTGAGTAGGTTGAATTTAGTTTTTGTTTGTTATGTATTAGAGTGTTACTTTTGTGTTGATGCAAGAGTTGATTTGAAATGTCACTTACACATGAAGAATTATCCAAGCCCGCACAAATAGATGTTGGACAATATTTCACGACGAGCACAATTTTTCCTGGTAAAGAAAATTTTGTTGAATGGACTCGCAATGCAGCTATACGTCTTTGCTTCGTAATTATCATTCAGAGAGTTGATCCACTTAAAATAGGCCAAAGCATCGAGTTTTACATGGTTGCGATAGAGGCAGTTTTACTTGGGCTAGCTATAATAAGAAAGGTCGGGGAATTTTTTTTTAAGGAAGACTAACTCCAAGCATTGTAGTTGCTCTTTTACTTTACATAGACAAAAATCCGCGGAGTTAAATGAGTGCGGACATTAGAGGTTAAATGTGGACTTCATAACCATAAGTTTATTATATAGCTAGATGCACACTTTTATGCATGCAGATTAGATTCGAATGAATAAAAGATTGTTGAGGAGATATATGTTGCAGGGGTTAAACCTAGAAAGATATTGTCCACTTTTAAAATAAAAAGCATCCAACTCCATTGTAATGAGAATTATTTATAATGAGAAAGGAGTTGGCGGGTGCAATCCCAATCCAGTTTCTTTACAAATGCATTGGTGAATTTAATTATGTTAATTAGTCATAACATCGTGAATAGAATCACTACTAACATGGAGAGTTTATTCTTTGCACATCTTACAGTTGTGCAGCTTTGCAAATTATTTTCATATGTCTATATCATGGATTGTGCATACAAAAATAATCGATATCGTTTGCCACTGCTCTCTATAGTTGGCATGACTTCTACCAATACGTCGTTCTTTTTCTCGTTTACTTTTATGTGTAATGAAACAAAATTGAGCTATACATGGGCTCTCCACTGTTTTCAAGGTATTCTTGATCAAAGTTTTCTACCGAATGTATTTTGTAGGTTGGGAAATAGCACTGATGGATGCTATAAAAATGTTTTCCTCATTCCAAGATAATTTTGTGTCAAGTTCACAAACACCGCAATATTCTTGCACACTGTAAGAAGTTCTTCAAGAAAGGTAATGAATGTTAGGTATTTCTTGGTGAAGGGCAATATTTAGTGATCTCCTATATGGTATATGATTTTAATATGCTATTTATTTCCATGTTAGCTAAATAGAATGACTCATTTCCGAAAGTACTTCAATATGTGGTTACGACATGATCGATTAGAGCATTATAAAGAGTTTCTTATTGTTGCTTGGATGAACAAATATTTGCATTTGGGTAATGTAACAACCAATTGTGTAGAAAGTGGACACAATCACCTAAAACTGTTTTTGGAAGTCTAGATTGACAATTTGACAATGATATGGAAAACCTTTGACCAAATGATAAACCTTCTGCACTCCAAAATTAAAAGGTCATTTGGGCAAAACTCAATTCAGTTTATAACGGGGTAGTGGATCTTCTTTGTATACTGAGCCATTGGGTTCTATATCGGTGGAGCAATAGAGTTTATTAAGAACGAATATGAATTTGTTAAAAATGGTTGCCCTAATGCGGTAGATTTTTTGCATAAAATGAGATTTATAATGGATTCATCGTTCCCACATCAGTTGATCACATACATAAAAAAATCAAGTGCATTCCCTTAATGGATGATAAACAAACATTAGAAACAACTACAACTACCAATAGAGTTGATGGGGTACCCCTTAATTTTTTAAGTCCAAGCGGAAGAGTTTGACCAAGGATACAAAGGCGAGCCAACACGACCAAATAAGTTGTGCGCACAAAATCGCGCTCGCCAAGAGACATAGAAGCACCCCAAAAAGAGGGCAAAGCCAAGCGCACACGGTCGCGCAAGCGACAAGCACACTGTTGGGTATTATATCCACAATAAAATAGATTTGTGTGAAGTCACCCTTGAACTAAGATGAATTAAGTTGTATTTGATGCTATTCTTTAGTTAAGTGCTTGCAGATCATTATTGTTAAGTGTAGACTAATGTCAGTTTACAATGAGTCACTAAACACAGGACCATGCAATGTAATTCATCATCGTGTGATCCATGGTGTTGACTCATATATAACTTCTCTATTGGGATGCACTTCATTTTCAAGTACTAAAGAAATGGAAGAAAAGAAGGGTTGCTGGTCTTCAACAAAGAAGAAAAGAAAATTTTTCTGAAAAATTTCTAAGTCCATTTCTCGAGAAATTGAAGTCTATTTCTCGAGAAGTCTAAGTACATTTCTCGATAAACCGTTAGACTTCTCGGAAAATTGTCTGAAACTGTCTCTAAGTCTTTTCTCGAGAAAAGCCCTGAAGATTTCTCGAGAAACCAAGTTCATTTCTCGAGAAATCAACAGTGTTTGGTTTCTCGAGAAGCCAAGTATATTTCTCGAGACATTAAGTTCTTTCTCAAGAAATAAGTTATTCAATCCACAAAATTTTTGTTAAGTAAATTTCTCGAGAAGGTTATGCCATTTCTCAAGAAAGCAACTTATTTCTCGAGAAATCATATCCTTCTTGAGAAATCTGTCTTCAGTTCTAAATTGACGATAAGTACTTTTCTCGAGAAATCACATCCTTCTCGAGAAATCAGGTTTTCACTTCAAAGAAATTTCGTTAAGTCTTTTCTCGAGAAAGCCATGTCTTTTCTCGAGAAAGCAAATGATTTCTCGAGAAATCTATTTCTTCTCGAGCAATGGAGTTGCAGAAATTTCGATTTAAATCTTATGACGGAATTTCAAATTTAATCTAAGTTCCTCATGATTGATCCACGTGGATCTTTCCTTAATGACTTATGACCGTTAGACGATGATCTATAAATAGTCCTTTCAGAGGATTCGCTAATAATAATAATAATTACAGTAATCAGAATCACATTCGCACTTTCCAAAATTCAGGAGAAGCCGCACCGTCTTCATCGTCATTCTTCTCTATCGCTCCTCTCTGGATCCAGCGATTCAAAAGGAGAAGATTCGATAGATCCAAGATTCAAAGATTCTTCAACATCTGCTTGATCATGTCGGATCCTAAGTTTTCAGATCAAGCTTTCTCGGGTTTTCTTCCTCAACCTTCTTCATCGAGATTTTCCAGTTTGAAGATCCCTGAAGATTTCAGATCTGGAAGAGTAAAATTTTTATTGTTGTTGTAAAAAAAGTTTAACTTTTGTAGGAGCTTTGTCTCTGAGATTTGTAGATCTGTTAGTGGATCGAGTTTGTAGATTCGTGTGTTGATCGAGTTTGTAGATCAGGTTTGTGGATTGAGGTGTAGATCCGGTTGTGGATCGAGGTGTAGGAGAGTTTGTTCTCTGAGGTGTAGGAGTGTTGCTCCGCGGTGTAAGATTGTGATAATCTGAGAAAGGTGAAGTAGCTGAATCTTACCCTTCGTGGTAGATAGGCGAGGCGGGACAGTGGACGTACCCAATACGGGGAACCATTATAAATCTCTGTATTTATGTGCTTGAATTTTTAGATAATTTTTATTCCGCAAAAAGACACAAACATCACTTATTCACCCCTCTAGGTGATTTAGGTAGACGCTAGATACTTTCACACACAACCTTGCAAACGGTGCGCATGCGCGGACAGCGCGCCTGCACACAGGTGGCCAACCCCCCCGCGCGCTAACGCGTAGCCTACGCGTGTGCGCTAGAGTGTGCCACGTACGCTCGATGAGACCTCCATCGCTGCCTCCGGCCACCTCCACCGCCGACCACCATCGCCACCGGGCAGCCTACCCGAGCCGCCCAAGCCGCCAGGTGGTAGGGGCCCCGTACGTCCATCATTTCATGAAAATTGATGATCCAGGTTACCGAAATGGAGCAACTCCATTCACCATCTCAAAATACTGAAGGATGTGGTGTTTTGAAAGTTGCTTTATTTTCTTATTTACTAAGTGTTCATGATCTAAAATGTTATTACATTTTGTTTCTTCATTGTATGACATACCTCATGTAAGGTTTAAGAAGATGCTTTTGGTCTTGAACTATAGAACCGTGAGTTTTATTATATCGTGTAATCTTATGTTTTTTTCACAATCGTGGTAATCAAAGAGGAACATTGATTATCAGGTTAAGATTGTCAAATTGATTAAAGTACATTTGAGTTCTATAAATGTTTATCGTTTAATCATATGAGTGTGTATGCGTGTGTTTTCATACATATTGAGGTTGACCTATTTTTTATGTTGTAACATTATATGAAATGTGTTTAGTATCATTAATGTTTACAACGTGTCTAGTGAATTGTAGATATGAGATGTGTAGATTTAGAGCGTCGATGTGAACAATGTGATTATAGTTGAAGGTCATCTTTTGATGGTGATAAATATTGTGATTCGTTGTTCACACTTATGCGTAAGAAATTTGCATATCGAAATATCGTTTGTCCCCAAATTGTTTGGGTAGTGATATGGTCGGACCCCTTGGTAAAGCGAGGTTGTAATGCATGCAAATAATTGAAATAGTTATAAATACAACTCACTTATGAGACCGAGAATTACAAGTATAGTGCAGAAATGACACATACCTATTTTGCACTATATTCTTAATATCACGTGGCAAAGGTAGACACAGGTCATAATTTTTAGTTACCTATATTACCATGTTGTTGTGGCGACTGTAATGTCTTGATAAAGCCTCTTATAGTCCATAATATAAGTTTTTATATTATAATTGTGACAGCATGGTTCCTTTGTAAGGTCATACCAAATGAACGGGAACATTCTTTGTTTGACTTACCTATGCGCTTGATTTTATACAACATGCGATCAAGATAGCACAGTAAGTGCGCATTCAAAATGTTGTTTTTGACATGTTTAGACCAAGACGAGTTGTTATATTGTGCGACTGTTAATCTGCGGGATGAATTGGTTCATCGAGTTATTTTAATAGTTTGATGGCATAATTTCTTATCTCAATCAATCAAAGTAACCTACTTGATTTGAGGTTATGTTATGATCAAAAAAAATGGAGGGTAGATCTTTACTCAAGATCAAAGCCCTCACTTATTGGATATATATGTGTATAAGTTTTTTTTATCAAGGTTTGATCAAGGGTCGAGAAAGAGATAAATAGAAAAGGGGGATAGGGTTTTAAGTGTGCTTTTTGGTTTTCCCTGGAGAACCTGACGGTGACACAAAAATCGCGAGGCGATTTTCCCTAGCTCACGCAGAGCGCCGATCGGCCATCTACTGGTGCTTCCCGGCAATTCGCGATTTCCTGGAGGTGCTTCGGCGACAGTGCTCAGCTTGGTCTTCTACCCAATGACAAGAGTGGCTCGACCACTGGGCGTCTCCGACGGCTTGAAGAAGAAGGAATAGCCTCAGCATTTTCCCTTGCTTAGTCTTCTTCCCGGCGACAAGTGTGGCTTGACCACTGGACGTCTCCGACGTCTTGAAGACGAAGGAATAGCCCCGGCGTTTTCCCTTGCTTAGTCTTCTTCCCGGCAACAAGTGTGGCTCGGCCACTGGACGTCTCCGACGGTTTGAAGAAGAAGGTTTAGGTCTCTTCCTTGTACTCCCCTCATCAACAGAGTGGATTGCTTTGACTGTTAGGGTTCAAGATGAACTAAGAGGCGAGGCGTCGACCTCATTGTTGTGGTGGAATCGCTTCCACCTTCTCCAACGTGTCCCCTCTTCTGCCTAGAGATCTTATTCTCTAGAGGTACAATTTCTAACCCCTTGTGATGGTTAGATGTGATGAGTTAGGTTTTTTTGTTGCTTAGCCTTGTTTGGCCGTTGTTATCGGATATCTGATCCTTATGTGTTGTTGGTGCTTGCGATTTTTTTTTAAATTCACCCTACCACTACACTAAGTAATTCCATCAAATACGTCCGGGCACAATTACTAGCATGTACCTCCATAAAGCTATAAATAGGCTCCAGACCTTCATTTAAAGACAAGCAACTCCATATACTAGAGAGAGTTTTGAGGTTTTCTGACGAGGATGTGGGACTAATATCGATTTTCGTTCGAAATTCATTCTGCTCCAAGGGTGCTCACGTGAAGGCACTATAAGGTTTCAAGGACGTTGCATTCTTCTCTATGGGAGTGCTCTCATCAAGACTCCAACTCTGCAAGAGCGCTCTCATCAAGACTCTGAGGACTTGACATTTTCCCCTACTGGAGCGCTCTCATCAAGGCTCCAATGACTTCATTTATTTTTTGCTGCTTTTATATTCAAAGCTTGTAATGAAAAGGTGATCTGTCACCCTCTGAAGAACTCACGAAATTTGTAAACTCAAAGTGACAGAGTGGATTTTGGCCTGACGCAGATCCGATCACGTTGTTTTTCACCATTTTCGGGTTTTCCTCGGTAAAAAAGTCTCTTGTCATTGTTGCTGGATTTTCATTATCTATTTGCGCGCCTGATTCAGCTCTGAGTGGGGAAAAATTGGGTGACCCGCAACAAGAGTATATTAGTGAAACAAGAGAATGAATCGGTAAATGACATTAAAATGAGTTAGCTAGTCTCCTAAAGGAGTACAACAAGATTCCAGATATTCAAAAAAATGAAATCAAAAGAAAACTGTGTGAGTTAATGGATCCAAAAACATTCCAAACATTAAAACATGTCGTGCCTTCAAAGCTTAAGGACTTCCCTAAAGGTTGTACTAAGAAGTACAATGATGATTGGAAATCAACTAAAAGAGAACTATCATAATTTGGGCACATTATTTTGAATGATCAACCACAAAAACTAAGGGCTTAAAAAGCAAATTGCAAGAAAATGTTCTAATAAAACAATTTTCTACAAAACATCCACAATGAAATGTCACCATACATCACAGACCATATAATTTACACTGAAAATGTGAGTGGGGATGGACATTGTGGCTACTGAGGCATATCTCATACATTGCATATGTGGGGATGGACTCAGGCTCGCTGTATGGAGGCGTCTCATCCAACTCACGTACTTCCATACCCAAATTGCCAGATGGTGCCGAACAATGCGCTTGACGTCCGGCGCGAGAGGAGAGATATTTTTGCGAGATCTATTTTGGCGACGTATTTTTGCCCCTTCTTTTATATGTATACTCAGATATTTTTTTGTGAAATAAAAGATGCATGATTGTATTTATTCGCGGATAGTCACTTTGTTATCTTTTCATATTTCACCCGAGATCCGGTTTTCGTCGAGGCTCATTGGACAAAGCGAGCGAGAGAGATTAGGCTCTTAGGATGAAGTTGGTTTCTCAATGTTGAGGGACTTTTATTCGAATGGTCGACTACTGGACCATTTTCCATGACATAAATCGACTTGCGCTTCCAATGCTCAGATTAACGCTACTCGAGGAGTCAATGACCATCCCAAAGGTCTAATCAACTCACGCTTTTGAGGCTTGGAGTAACATCACCGAGGGGTCAATAGACAGCCTGAAGGCTTGGACTTAGTGAAAGTCTTTAGTTTCAAGGATAGCTAAATCACCTAGAGAGGGGTGAATAGGTTATTTGTATCTTGTGACTTTCTTTTACTTTCCTTCTTTAATTGCTTGGTGAGTTAGTAGATTATTGCTTTCAAGAACCAAGTAACCTGCAACAAAGGAACACACAGAAAAGCACACAAAAAAATTATAGTGGTTCCCCAAATTATGGGTACGTCCACTTTCCCTCCCACCTTTCTAACTTCTTGTTAGAAAAGACACTTCTCTAATCACGGCTCCTAAGAGCTTACAACACGATCCCGCAGGACCACTTAGTCTCTTCAAAGACCTACAGCTCAAGCACAAGGCCCTATAACTCAGTGATCCAAAGATCACCTACCTCAGGCCCAAAGGCCCTACAACTCAGTGATCCAAAGATCACCTACCTCGGGCCTAAATGCCCTACAACTCAGGCTGAGAGGACAGCCCTACCTCAGATCTACAAATGATCCTACCTCAGATCCAAACTGAATCCTACTCTCAGTGATCAACTGATCACCTACCTCAGATTCTCAACAGAATCCTACTCTCAGATCTGCACCCAGATCCTACACTTAGGCTAAATAGCCCTATAATTCAGATCCACACTTGGATCCTACACTCAGCCTTTATAAATTTAGGCTTACAAATCAGATCAAAAAAGATCTTACAAGGTGAAGAGTGAGTTGTTGGGTTGGTTGAACACAAGAGAAATTACTCTGTTCCAACCCACCTGGACTGAGATGAACTCAGCCCAACTTTGACTTCAGAAATATATTTCCCGAGTCTACTCTTACCTGAACTGAGAAATACTCAGCCCTATCTAATTCTTCTCAACACCAAAAAATGTTCCTGCTGGAACTGAGAAGTAACTGCAGCTTATCTTGTTGTTACCTGAGCTGAGAGAATCGCAGCCCTAACTTCTTCTCAGCAATAAGGATGCAAATCTTCAGGATGCTTTGGCTTATGCTGGAAGTAACTTACAAAACAGCTTATCTGCTTCTTCTTTCCTTCTTGGACTGAACATATTCAACCCTACCTTTGACTCCAGAGAAATAGTTCTCTGAGCCTGCTTTCAGATCACTGCTCCTCAAGCTTTCTTCTTCACAGCTTCTAGAGAATGTTCTTCAGAAATGATTGGTTGGATCTGTGAAGTACCTACGACAAGGGTTTCTTCCTTTGCTACAACCTTGCTGGAGTAGATGAGGATGGTACCAGCTATCTTGGATCGGCTTCAGATCAGCTACAACTAGGTTGGACCTGCTGCATCTTCTTCTTCAGAGAAAATATCTCTGAACTTGTTTTTGATGATGGAGATGTCAACAACTAACGTGAAGACCTTTTGGATTAGTCGATTTGAACTTCAGCCTTAACCTCTACAACAATGGCAAGGAGGATGAAGATATCCCGCCGCCTTGCGAAAAGACCAAACCCTAAAAGATTAATTTCTCCTTCATTGATCTCGCCTTTTCTATTTCGCCGATCAATGACTCTTTGCGCTGTGGGCCCCACCATTTATGGATGGCTTCAATTTCGCCATTTACCACTTTCCTCTTGCATAAAAGGACTAACAGCTAGTCGTCGACGCCATTAAAGGTGTACAATAGCATTCCCGCAATATTTTGAGTTTTGTTGACTTGTTGACTTTGTTGACGTCACCATCTGTGGAATTAGCCAAAAATCAAGCATCTTTAATATAGACGTTGAGTGAGTAAGCATCACTCAACGCCAAAACACTTAGATAGATTTCTATTACTAGGCGTTGATTGAGCAACCTTCACTCAACGCCAAAACACTTAGAAAAAAGTTCTCTGTCATTAGGCATTGAGTGAGCAACCTTCACTCAACGTCAAAACACTTACAAAATTTTTCAATCATTAGGCATTGAGTGAGTAAGCTTCACTCAACATCAAAACACTTAGACAATCTTTCTGTCTCTAAGCGTTGAGAGCGTTGAGTCCACTCAACGCTTTTTGCCTTATAAAATATTCTAGCTTCTCTGGCATTGAGAGCGTTGAGGGTGTCTTCATCACTCAATGTTTTTTGCCTTGGCCACACTTTCTGTTACTAGGCGATGAGTAAGCCTTCATCACTCAACGCTATATTACTTAGACAGATTTTGTCACTTGGCGTTGAGTGAGTAAGCTTCACTCAATGCCAAACTACTTAACAGATATTCTTCTGTTATCTAGCGTTGAGTGAGTAAGCTACACTCAATGCATTTGTACTTAGCGAAATTTCTGTGAAATCACAGTCTCTGGCTGACAAAGGTTTAGTCAACGCTTTTTATCATATGGCGTTGAGTGAGTAAGCTTCACTCAATGCCTGTGGACTTAGTCAAATATCTACAGAGATTTTCTGTGGCGTTTACTGTCTGAGCTATACTCAATAATTTATGTTGTATGGCGTTGAGTGAGTAGACTTCACTCAACGCCTGTGTACTTAGCCACATTCCTGCCTGTTTCTTCTTAGGCTTTAACTGTCTTAGTCTATCTCATAGATTTTTGTTATATGGCGTTAAGTGAGTAGACTACACTCAATGTCTGTGGACTTAGCCACATTTTCAGTTTGCCACTTGTTAGGCTGAGACTATCCAAGCTATACTCAACGCTTTTACTCACCTAGCGTTGAGTGAATAGACTTCACTCAACGCTTGTGGACTTAGGTGATTTTCAGCCTATCCAGCATCTTCCCTTGCTTCTGGCATTGAGTGAGTAGACTTCACTCAATGCCTGTGGACTTAGACAGGTTTTTGTCCCTCCACATCTTTACTTTGTGACCAGTTGTCACAATCTCTTAGACCACCTGTTTAACCATGTTCCAAGGGACATCATGCACACATTGAACTTGAACTATATCAAATAAAATTATGCACTTAGTATTGCTTATGATGTCATATTCAAATATATGGAATATTGAGGGCAATATTCCCAACACTTAGGTTAACTCACACTTTTGAGGCTTGGTGATATATTACTTTAGGGGTCTATAACCAGCCTCGGGGCTTGGTCTTAGGTCAACTCACACTTTGAGACTTGATGATATAGTACTCTAAGAGTCAACGACCAGCCTTGGAGACTAGTATCAGGTCGACTCATGCTTCGAGACTCGATGATACATTACTCAAGGGGTGAACAACTAGCCTTGGGTCCTGGTATTAGGTCGACTTATGCTTCGAGACTTGATGATACATTACTCAAGGGGTCAAAGAATAACCTTAGGCCTGGTCTTAGGGCGACTCACACTTTGAGACTCAATGATACATTAATTGAGGGGTCAACAAACAGCCTTGGGGTCTGGTCTTAAGTCGACTTACGCATCTAGACTTGATGCTACATTACTCGAGTGGTTAACAACCAGCCTTATGGCCTAGTCTTAGGTCAAATCGCGCTTCAAGACTCAATGATATATTACTCAGGGGGTCAGAGACTAGCATTGGGTCCTGGTCTTAGGTCGACTTGTGCTTCAAGACTTGATGATATATTACTCGAGGACTTAAAAATCATCCATGTGGCCTAGTCTTAGATCCACTCACGAATTAGAGATCTAGGGTAACCAACACTCTAAGGGTAAACGACTAGCCCATAGTCCTGGACTTAGATTGACTCACACATTCAAGTTTTCGAATAACCAACACTCTAGGTGTCAATGGCTAGCCTGTTGGCCTGGAATTAGATTAACTCATGCATTCGAGGTTTAGATAAACCAACACTCAAGAGGTCAATGACCAGACCGTAGGCCTGGACTTAGATTGACTTGCACATTTAAGGTTTAGAGTAACCAACACTAACCAACCCTTGAGGGGTCAATGACCAGCCCATAGTCCTAGACTTAGATTGACTTGTGCATTTGAGGTTTAGAGTAACCAATACTCAAGGGGGTCAACGACGAACCCATAGACCTGAACTTAGATCAACTTATGTATTCAAGAGTTATAGATAAATAACACTTAAGTGGTCAACGACCAGCCCATATGCCTAGATTTAGATCGACTCATGCATTCGAGGTTTAGAATAACCTACACTCACGGGTTCATGACTATCCCATAGGACTAGACTTAAATCGACTTATGCGTTCGAGGTTTAGATAACAAACACTCGAGGGGTCAACTGCGAGCCCGTAGGCCTAGACTTAGATTGACTAGTGCATTCAAGGTTTAGAGTAATCAACACTCGATGGCACAATGACCAGCCTGTAGGCATGTACTTAGATCGACTCACGCATTCGAGGCTTAGAGATAACCAGTACTTGAGGGGTCAACGACCATACCATAGGCTTGGACTAAGATGGCTCAAGCATTCGTGCCTTGGTGTGTTAGCACTAAGGAGAAATATATACACAGTTGTGCAGTACAATGCTCCATAGCCAACCAAATTGGGTCAAAACAAATTTTTTTACAAAAAGTCTCATTGATTACATTGGAATGAAGGTATAAAAATACATGGATATAGTTTCCTGTCTTATGCTCGACTCTCATCCCTAGTCTCCTACTCATGGGTGTTGGAGCATGCATTCCACGCTTCCTGGTTTGTTAATAACAAATCCTGTTTGTATTTGATTTTTGGGTGTTTTTGGTGTGCAGATATTACAGGTTAGAACTAAGCTCGGGAGGTATCGCCAGGCGATAATGAGTATCGCCCACAGACGATAGTGCGTCGTTCGACACTCGACGAAACTCGTGGGCGACATGGCGTCAGTTACATCACTATCGCCAGGTGGCGATATCCACTATCGCCAGGTGGCGATATCCACTATCGCCAGGTGGAGATATCCAGTATCGCCAGGCGACAGTGTACGTTCAACGATCGACGTCTCTGCGATGCAAAAATGAGGAGTTCGTGGGACACGTGGCATCAGTTACCGATATCGCTAGGTGGTGATACCCAGTGTCGTCAGGCAATATCGCCAAAGTATAAAAGCCATTCAATTTCTTATGGAGGACACGAATTTAATTACCTGGAGTGTTCCTTCCTGTTTAGACGATTCAGAGAGCTCCAAGACTCAGATTTACTCCATACTCTCAAGAGGGTCAAAGCGCGAAAGATTGACGGCACCGTTCACAGCATTCGAAGCAACTCTGGCAAGAATTCATCGGCATCTTCAACGCATTGTTTGAAGGGAGTGTCTATCCTAAAGTTTTCAATCTGTTTTGTTCTTATTTCTATTATTTCCTATTGTAATCGAGAGGGGAAATCGATGTCTTGTGCGTGGAGTCTAAGTCCTTGTGTGACTTAAGAAAAATCGCCACCTTGTGAGTGGCGTCTGATTCCTTGTGCGGCTTAGAGAGAAATCGTTGTCTTATGTACAGCGTCTAGATAATGGTTAGATCTATGGGAGGCTAGTAGCAAGATCTGGGGAGAGATACGCTTTAGCCTGCCAGTTCTTGGTAGAAGGACCGGCGAAAACATAAGTAAATTATTGTTTTCATGAGCCTTTGTCTCTAGCTCTATAGAGATACCTTGTATTCAAGTTTATCACATTTGAAATATATCATTGTTGTTTTTGCTAGTATACATTTTCATTTTTTAGTTATATTGTTTTTATTCATCAAGTAAAATTTGTTCGAATTTAAGAAAAATTTAAAGAAACCTTATTCACCTCCCCCCCCCCCCCCCACTCTAAGGGCGCTGCACGATCCAACACTTGGTATCAGAGCGAGGTTACTCCAAAATCAGTTTCACCATCGGGAGTAATGGCACAAAACACTCACACGTTTTCTGAGGGGCAAGGTATAAGTAGACCTCCCTTATTCACGGGCACTAACTACAACTATTGGAAAGCTCGAATGCGATGCTTTCTAATAGCTCTAGACATCGATGTTTGGGGCATGGTAGAGACATTCTACACTGCTCCTATAACTGTAGTAGGAAGTGTCTCAATGGAAAAACCCACGGATAAATGGGATGAAGCTGATAAGCTCTGCTGTAAAAATAATACTAAGACAATGAATGCTTTATTTTGTGCATTAGATAAGACTGAATTTAATCGTGTTTGTGCATGTGATACTGCATATAATATATGGAATCTCCTTGAAGTTACTCATGAAGGTACATCGCAGGTAAAGGACTCGAAGCTTTTCCAGTTAGAGTCAGAATTTGAGAAGTTCAAGATGGAGATTGACGAGGACGTAGACTCCATGTACATAAGGTTCAACAAGATAGTAAATGACTCAAGGATTCTAGGAAAGAATTTCTCAAATGGAGATTTGGTGAGAAAAATTCTTAGATCGCTTCCCCTGAAGTTTAATCCAAAAGTGACTGCCATCTCGAAGTCATACGATCTAAAGTCTCTCCAAATTGAGAATCTAATAAGGAACTTAAAAACCCATGAAGTAGAATTGAGGATTCAATAACAAGAGTACAACCTAGAGCCAAGAAAGAAAGCCTTGGCATTGAAATCCAAGAAGAAAGAGGAAAGCGAGTCTGATGAGAGTGATGATGGAGACGAAGAAAGCCTATTTGTGAAAAAATTCAGGAAATTCATGAGAAATCCTGAAATAAGAAATTCTTTCAGGAAATTTTTCAAAAAGCAAGAATCTGGGTATAAGAAAGGAAAAGCCCAAGCTGATGGAGAGGATGACGAAGATAGACCACCACCTGAGTGTTATCATTGCAGAAAAATTGGCCACATTAAGAGCAAGTGCCCAAAGTATCTGAAAGAGCTAAAGGAGAAGCGGCACAGAAAGAAAGATAAGAAGAAAGTTCTAAAGGCAGAAACATGGGATGAAGCAACTACTGAGGATTCAAGCAGTTCAGGGTCAGAAACTGAAGAGGAGGCCAACTTGTGCTTGATGGGAAAGAACATTTCATCACATGATGATGGAAGCAGTGTCCAGAGCGACACTGAGGTAACTCCTGAAACTTATGATATTTTATATTCTGAATTTTTAAGAACCTGTAAATATTTAGATAAAAAGCTAGATGAAATTCAATTACTTAAAACTAAAAATAAAAATTTTGTAAAAGAAAATAAAATATTAAAAAATGAAGTAAAAAAAACTTGGGAAGGAGAAAGCAACATGTCAAGAGGATTGTCCCTCTTTGATAAGGATACTAGAACTTGAGAAAGATCTCACTAAGTCTCATTCTCGGGTAGAATCTCTTACAAGAGAGAAAGAAGCCTTAGAGAGGTCCTTAATGCTTTCTCAATCTCAAGTAGAAGGTAGTAAAAAGTCCTTTGCTAACCGATGTGGCACAATTATTGCCGAAAACACTGCATTGAGAGGACGAGTTCGAAATTTGGAAATGACCACTAAAAAATTCTGAATGGGCCAAAAATCACTGAAAATGATCTTAGCAAGCCAGTGCTATGGTTCTGCAAAATTAGGACTTGGATACTCACTCGATCACTATCGCCCGGCGATATCCACTATCGTCGGCGATAAGAAAAATTTCAAAAACTCACTTTTTAAATGTAAAAATAATAAGTCTACCAACACTGCTGCTCCCAGCAAAAATTCAAAAATAATTTTTACAAACCCGTCAACTTCTTTCATCACGTGTGCCAAGTGTAATAAGTTTGATCACACAACACACACTTGTAAGAAGACAGGACACTGTTCTGTTAAACAAATCTGGGTACCTAAGGCTTCCACCTATTCTATGGGAGGAACCACTTGGGTAACCGGATCTTTACTCTCATCCTCTTTCTAGGTGTGTTGGCAGGCTAAGGACAAAGAAGTGGTACTTGGACTCAGGGTGTTCCAAGGACATGGCGAACAATAAATCAAAGTTCCTTAGCCTAGAGATGAAGAAAGGAGGAGTAGTTATATTTGGTGATAATGGAAAAGGAAAAATCATCGGCATTGGAGTAGTAGGTAACGAATCATTTACTATCTCAAATATTTTGTGTGTTAAAGGATTGAAGCATAATTTAATCTCTATAAGTCAATTATGTGATGTTGGCTTAAATGTCTTATTTGACTCGTCTTCAAATTTATGCAAAATTATCAACTCCAAAACAAATGATACTGTTATCTCTGCTCCTAGGTTTCAAAATGTTTACATGATTAGATTTAATGATTTGTCACATTCTTCACTAAAATATTTTATGTCTAAAAATGATGAATTAGATTTGTGGCATAGGCGTCTTGGACATTCTAGTTTCAAGCTTATTATAAAATTGTCTCAAAATAAACTAGTTAAAGGTTTACGTAGTTTGCATGGAAATTTATCATCTTTATGTTCACCATGTCAAAAAGGTAAATTTTCAAAATCATCATTTAAAAGCAAAAATGTTGTTTCTACCACCAGGCCTTTACAATTGGTTCATATGGACTTGTTTGGTCCTGTTAATACACTAAGTCTAGGTGGTAGAAAGTACACTTTTGTCTTAATTGATGATTATTCACGTTTATGTTGGACAATCTTCTTAATGTCTAAATCTGATGCATTTTTAGAATTTTCCAAATTATATATACGTATTCAAAACGAACTAGAGTTAAAAATAAAGTGCATTCGTTCAGATCATGGAGGTGAATTTGATAATGAAAGATTTGTTTCTTTTTGCAATGAGTTAGGAATTAAACATGAATTTTACGCTCCTCGCACACCTCAACAGAATGGTGTGGTAGAGAGGAAAAATAAAACTTTGCAAGAACTAGCTCGTACTATGCTATCTGAATACAAATTATCTAGATCATTTTGGGCAGAAGCTGTTAGTACTGTTTGTTATGTTATTAATCGGGTTATGCTTCGACCTCTCTTAAAATTAACACCTTATGAATTATATTTCCAAAAGAAACCAAATGTGTCTTATTTTAAAGTTCTTGGGTGTAAATGCTTTGTTTTGAACACTAAGGATAATTTAGGCAAATTTGATGAAAAGTGTGATGAAGGCATTTTTATTGGCTATTCTTCAACGAGTAAAGCTTATAGAGTTTACAACAAAAGGACTAAAATGGTTGAAGAATCTGTACATGTTAAATTTGATGAGTTTTTTCCTTGTGTAGAAGCTAATAATACAGGTCAAGATGAAGAGTTCTCCTCATTACAAAGATTGGATGATGATGAAATCCTTGGAGACAAAGATAAAGAAAAAGGAGTCGAACAATAAGAAGAAGAAGTGTGAGAATATGTGCCTCCAAGTAAACTAAGATTCTCAAAAGATCATCCCCAAGATTTGGTTATTGGAGAACCATCAAGAGAGGTAAGTACTCATTCATCCGTACGTGAGTTATTCTCTAATATGTGTTTTATTTCTGATATAGAACCTAAAAGTGTTGAAGCTGCTTTAAATGATAATTCTTGGTTTTTAGCTATGAATGATGAGCTTAATCAATTTGAACGCAATAAGGTTTGAAAATTAGTAGAAAGACCGTCAAATCATCATGTTGTAGGGGTTAAGTGGATTTTTAAAAATAAACTAGATAGTGAATCTAGGGTCACTTAGAACAAAGCTAGACTTGTAGCAAAAGGATATTCACAAATAGAAGGAATAGATTTTGATGAAAATTTTGCACCCGTCGCACGTTTAGAAGCAGTTAGAATATTTCTTGCATTTGCTAGCTTTAAAAGGTTTAAACTGTTTCAAATGGATGTTAAAACTATTTTTCTTAACGGGTATATTAAGGAAGAAGTTTATGTAGAACAACCTCCAGGCTTTGTTGATATTAAATTTCCTGATCATGTTTTTAAATTAGAAAAAACCCTTTATGGTTTGAAACAAGCACCCTGAGCATGGTATGATAGACTGACTGTTTATTTATTAAAGAATGATTATAAAATGGATAGTGCTGATTATACTCTATTTGTTAATCATATTCATGATGATCTTATAGTTTTACAAATATATGTCGATGATATTATTTTCGGATCTACAAATGAAAAATTATGTGATAGTGTTATAGAGATTATGAAAAATGAATTTGAAATGAGCATGGTAGGCGAACTCACTTATTTTCTTAGTTTTCAAATTTCTCAAAAGCATGATAGAATTTTTATTTGTCAATCTAAATATATTCATGATGTTTTAAAAAGATTTGGATTTGAAAATCTAAAACAAGCAAATACCCCCATGAGTGTCTCATTAAAATTAGGAAAGGATGAAAGTGGAATATCCATAGATCAAACACTATATAGAGGAATGATAGGATCACTGTTGTACTTGACTGCTTCTAGACCTGACATTATGTTCGATGTATGTTTATGTGCTAGATTTCAAGCTAATTCCAAAGAATCTCATTTAAAAGCAGTAAAACGTATTTTTAGATATCTTATTAGCACATCTAAATTAGGTTTGTGGTATCCTCACAACGATACCTTTATATTACATGATTCTTCTGATTCTTATTATGCTGGTTGTTCATTAGATCAAAAAAGCACCAGTGACACTTGTCACCTACTTGGCCCTTCACTAATTTCATGGTCAAGTAGGAAACAGAATTCTGTCGCCTTATCCACCACTGAGGCTGAGTACATTGCACTAGGCAGTTATTGTGCACAAGCTCTTTGGATGAAGCAAACTTTAGAAGACTTTGGAATTGTTCATGAAACAATTGAATTAAAGTGTGATAATAAAAGTGCAATTGACTTAACATATAATCTAGTTCATCATTCTAGGTCCAAACACATTGACGTACGTAATCATTTCATAAGAGACCACATAAAACAAAATACAATCAAAGTCAATTTTATATGCACTGATTCATAGCTTGCGGATATTTTCACAAAATCACTTCAAGATTCCCGTTTTTCATTGTTAAGATTAGAACTAGGAATCCTAGACATTTCAAACTCATGAATCGCCATAGTAAACAAAATAAGAAAATATTTAAATTGCTAAAGAAAAAATTAGTTAAACTAAAATACCACACATACACCATAAATGTGAACATCACATAATAAGTCATACTCTATCACAGCACAACATCATTTCATAAATCCCACATAATATTACAGCACAAAGTTTTTTTAAATTAAGAAACTTCACTGTCGCTGGCGACAGTGACTGTCGCCAGGCGATAGCGTTAACCTGTCCATTCATCCAGAAAACTTCAGAAATTTCTGTTATCTCCTGCACTTGTCTCCCCTTGATCATCGGCTGAACTCTGTTCACTGCTTCGCGTCTGGCGTGCTCGGCGAGTAGATGTACGGGGAGGCTCCATGACTGGATTCTCCCATTCTGCCGCCTCGGATGGAGTGGGCTTCAACTTCAAACTTTTAGTCAGAAATTTATAAAATTTCTGAATTCTCAAAAAGTTCTACTTCACTTCCCTCTTGTGTTCATCGAGCGACTCTCGCAAGTCATCCAACCCTTCTCACAACGATCCACCTCTTAGAATTGGCGGGTTACGGATAGTGGACACAGGTTCACCACTCCTTAATGACCCTCCTCGTGTTGATCGGCTGATGGAAGGTGTTCCACTCGTCGAAAATATGGATGGAATACAATCGTTGAAGTACAGCTCCGGGTTAGTCCAAGTGTATTTCTTATATAGAATACGTTGGATGACGGTTCCAAGTGGTAGTGTATTTAGTTTCTTCCAATTAGGACTCTTTAACCTAAATGCCTAGCGTATTATCGAAAGGAAAAAGTCTGTCATGTCAAACGGCTATCGCTCCAAAATCATGTATGTCACATAACTCAGTTGAGCCGTTATCTTCCGTGTATCACCGGACTTGAGTAAGACAGTGTGCCTCAATATGTCTTGCACTAGTCGTGTATCCTCAGTCAGCGTGGTCGTAGATTGACTAAGTGTTTTGGTGGAATTTCCATGCAAAACCAAGTTCAATAATATCCAATCTCTATCCTTCCGATAATTCTCGACTACATCTAAGGTATTTTCATGTTCTATTAACCCAAACTCTTCCCTAAGGTCATAGTGGGTTATCTCCAAAGTCTGTCCTTGTATTTTAGAACATACTCCACCATTCAGTTCCGTGAACCGCGGATCTTTAAGGTAATTATAGAACTCTCTAATAAGTACGGAAGAAAATACATCTGGAATAATAATAGACATTATTCCCGCCATTGCTAACAGGTAGTGGATGTGTGCATGATGGGAAGGATCGAACTCGATCACCCGTCCGATCCCCATAGTCGCATTTTCAATTCCAGGAAATGTTTGGTATGAAGAATATGAATCGCTGCCTGTGCTTCTACGAGCTTTGGAACTGGAAGTCATTCCTGCGATTAAAAAGTTTTTTTTTACAAACGAAATCTCGTTTTTTTGCTATCGCCATCCGGCGACACCCACTATCGTCGGGCGATAGCAGAAATTCATCTCCATCCTTTTCAACTCCAGATCTAGGCATTATTTCATCTAACCTACCAGATCTAAAATTTTCAACGATAAATTGATATCATATTTACTTAAACAAAAAAATACACAAACAACCCTCACACATAAATTTCTTATCTCCACTATTCATCATCTTCCTTCCTCACCATTCCTCACACTATGCCTTAGATCTAAGGTTAAAATTTCTTTTACAACATATGACTTAGATCTCTAGCCTTTCACTTGAAAAAAAATACACACTTTTCCCCAACAACAAGGAAACTTCTCATCCATGATTCCATGGATATATTCCTTCAAAATTAGGACATTTCTCATCACTAATTACATGGATCAACTATACAAAAACTTAAATCCCAAAATCTAAACCATCAAAGCAAAAAATCCAAAGTCCTTACCTTAGTCCTAGGTTTTCGCCGTCGTCCACTTCGAGTTCCACAACCAGCCTTCAGGAAAGTGATAGATCTGATGTCTTTGACCTATTTGCCCGGTTTTTATATTTTTCGCACTATAGCTGATCGGCGATACCCGGTATCGCCCGACGACAGGGAAAATTCACTTTTCCAACATTTTTTCTTCCTTAATCCAGATTAGGCATGGTTCAATGTATATTGGTTAAATTTGGGTTCCAAATCACTTGGTTCCATAGTTCAACCTTCATATATCCTTTCTACATACTTACGTACTAGTGCCTTTACATTGTTGAAATTATTTTTGTATGCCTCTAAGTATGAGAAATCTTTTAGTTAAGATAATGTTCTTTCATTCACGGTTGTGGAAATCTCCGTATGCATTCACCTTACTCCATACATGAATTGAGAATGTTCTACCATAACCGCTAGAATTACATGCTCATGTTAATGTTTTATCTGAGATTCTAAATTGCACCACTAATATTTAATTATCCTGTATGCTCTCACAAGTGAATTCGGACTCTTTTGTCCAGCCCAAAACAAAAAAAACAAAAAAAAACAAAAAAAAAACAAAAAGAGGTTCAACAAAAAATTATATGGTTCCAAAGACTGCACACCTTTGGTGATGTATTTCTTGCAAAAAAAAGGGGGCTGACAAGGAACCTCCACCAAGCACTACTTAACCTCCTGATAAATCTTAATAAGCATTGTGAGGTTAAGCACCTTGGAAAGAATTGTAAAGTGTCTTGTGCAAATCTTTACCTGGATAATTATTTTTTTTTTGTGCTTTGCTCTCTTGGGTAAAAGTATAGCTCTGCATGTCCACCTCTATGTTATGTTGTTTTTTTAACATTCCTCGTGTTCATGTCTTTGTAAGGGCTTGCATAAGTATTTTCCGACACCATATCACTTGTACACAACATTATCTTCTCTAAAAGTTCTTCTTATGAGAATTGGACTAAAACTTTTCCCAAAATATTATTACTTAGTGTATGTATTTGTGATATAACTGGATGAACATTGCCAATGTTAGTATTTACTTATTTCTTTCTTTACTATACATTGCTCACGTGCCCTCTCTAGGATTTCTCCTATTTTTCCTTCTTTAGCTTCCGCCCCGCTCTAATTTATCTTTTGACAATACCAAAGGGGGAGAATTTCCAAGGAAATCATTTCTAATCCTTATACTAATCAAAACCAAACCAAACCCAAAAGTTCATTGTGCTTTGAGTTAATGGAACTGCACATATAGGGGGAGTGTACTTATGTAGGGGGAGTGTTTATCCAAGAGCAATTTGTGCACATACACATGCTTCGTCTTGATACTCAAATCAGGTGGATCCTATAACATTCATGATTTCCTTCTTAGTAGATTTGTTATTATCAAAAAGAGGAGATTGTTGGAGCACGCATTCCACACTTCCTGGTTTGTTAATAACAAATCTTGTTTGTATTTGATTTTTGGATGTTTTTGGAGTGCGGATATTACAGGTAGGAACTGAGATCGGGAGGTATCGCCAAGCGATACTGAGTATCGCCCACAGGCGATAGTGCGTCGTTCGACACTCGACGAAACTCGTGGGCGACGTGGCGTCAGTTACATCGCTATCGCCAGGTGGCGATATCCAGTATCGTCAGGCGATAGTGCACGTTCAACGATCAACGTCTCTGCGATGCGAAAATGAGGAGTTCATGGGACACGTGGCAGCAGTTACCGATATCGTCAGGTGGCGATACCCAGTGTCGCCAGGCGATATCGCTAAAGTAAAAAAGCCATTCAATTTCTTGTGGAGGACACGAATTTCATTACCTGGAGTGTTCCTTCCTGTTTAGACGATTCAGAGATCTCCAGAACTCAGATTTACTCCATACTCTCAAGAGGGTCAAAGCGTGAAAGATTGACGGCACGTTCACAGCATTCGAAGCAACTCTGGTAAGAATTCGTCGGCATCTTCAACGCATTATTTGAAGGGAGTGTCTAGCCTAAAGTTTTCAATCTGTTTTGTTCTTGTTTATATTATTTCCTATTGTAATTGAGAAGGGAAATCGCCGCCTTGTGCATGACATCTAAGTCCTTGTGTGACTTGGGAAAATCGCCGTCTTGTGAGTGGCATCTGAGTCCTTGTGCAGCTTAGGGAGAAATCGTTGCCTTGTGTGCAGCGTCTAGATCGTGGTTAGATCTAGGGGGAGGCTAGTAGCAAGATCTGGGGAGAGATATGTTTTAGCCTGCCGGTTCTTGGTAGAAGTACCGGCGAAAGCATAAGTAAATTATTTGTTTCATGAGCCTTTGTCTCTAGCTCTATAGAGATACATTGTATTCAAGTTTATCATATTTGAAATATATCATTGTTGTTTTTGCTAGTATACATTTTCATTCTTTAGTTATATTGTTTTCATTCATCAAGTAAAATTTGTTCGAATTTAAGAAAAATTTAAAGAAACCTTATTCACCACCCCACCCCACCCCCCTCTAAGGGCGTCGCACGATCCAATAATGGGTAAGACCTTTTCAAGTCATCCCTACTTCAAGTGTTTTCGAGTGCTTCCCCTTCTTGGTTTTGACGATGATATCCTCCCGTACTCAGAGCTTCCAAGACCATGAATGACCCTTCTCAGTTTAATCTAGGCTTCCCCAAGACGGATGGTCTGGCAACAGCATCAACATTTTCAGGATTAGATAGTCTTTCTCAAATTGTTTGATTCAGATGTTCTTGTCCAAGTATTCGGCCTTCTGTATTTTGACCTTCTCTTGCCAGAATTAGATTAGAGAATAAAGATCAAAGTCTTTTGCAGATTTGATAGACACTTTGAAAGTTTTATCCCATTCAATATTGTGAGAGAAATGAAATTAGAAATAATTTGACTTTAATGTAAGAGGGCCATCATAGTAAAGGATGTTGCTTCCAACATATGCAGACAAACGCCCTCTAAGATGAGATTTCCAAAATTGCTCAATCAATTTAGTCATCAAGGAACTAATTCCTGCTCGAGATTTGAACTCTGGACCTATTTTGATGTTGCAAAAATCTGCTCATAAAATGGGCTCGTCGATCTGTACATGAGAGGATATTGTGGGTTCACACACTCAGCTCGCTCGTATTGAGGGCACTCCTTCAGATAGGCTATGAACTTCTTGCCAGACCGCCTAGACTACTTGTCATCCTCTGCCAAGGTGATGACTGGTGGCGAGGCTGACACAACCACAAAACTTTTAATATTTGTGAAGTGAAAGTGGATGATTGGGCAGACTGGGTGGCCTGGGCGGACTGTCCATGCGGACTGATGGAGCAGGCTGGCAGTATAGTGTTGGCGGCATGTAGTGTGTTTTGGAGATTGTCGTGCAGACTTGGTTTGGAGTCCGCCTGTTTCTGAGACCTGGCTTGTCGCCGGTTTGTTTTGCGGGTTTGGATCTTATCCGCGGACTGGTTGTGAGTCCGGCAGTTGGCTGCTGACTTGGCTGTTAAGCGAGTGGGAGCCTTGGTGGCGGTCTTTTGTTGGAGCTGGCGGTCTGACTTCGTGTCCGCCGAGCTCGCGCCATTTGTTTGGCGGGTTGCTGGACTTGCACTCATTGTTATAAGTCCAGGGTGTTCGCAGAGTCCACAAAGTTCGCTTGTTGACCGAGCGATCTGTGCCTGTTGGTCGTGGACTTGTGTGTGCGGACTGGTGTCGTGTCCGCGTGTAGCGTGCAGACTGATGAAGTGAGTAGGATGTTGTTGTGTCCGCATGCTATGCAACCTGCGGACTGGTGCGGTGTCCGCCAGCAATTGCGGACTGGCTTCTTGCCTTGGTGCCTGGCGCTTTGTCTGGTGTCCGGCCTTGTCCTTGCGGACTTGGCGGACTGCCATGTGCGGACTGGCAATCTGGCTAGCAGGTTTGTTGTGGCGGCGATCTTGCGCTGTCTTGTGCTTATGGTAAATGGGCTGGTCGCGAGTCCGACATTGTAGGTGCGAACAATACAGACTCGGCGGACTGTCTTGTTAGTTGCAATCAGGGGGCGGTTAGCCTATCTCATAGGACGGTGATCACACTCCAACATGCTCTTATAAATAGGACCCCCTGACACCTCATTTGTAATAGAGTGAACAGTAAGTTGGACTCAGATTAATTGTTGTGGACTCGGTTTTTCTATCCGCGCGGTTTGAGCAGGCTTAACTGGTTGTTGTTTGCAGGTGGCGCGGCTCGCACTGTGGAGCCAGAAGTTTGGTTCTGATTTCGGTTAGGTTTAGTGAAGCTTGCGGTTTGCAATCGACGGTTTGTAAGTTTTTTCTCTTCTTCAACTTTTTCAAGTTCAATAACCTGTCTGTCGAATTCAGCGGTTAGGCAGTCTGCTCTTTAGTTAGGTGGCTGCTTGCAGTAGTCAGCGAATAACATTGTGTTCGTGCGACCTCGCGGTCTCGGCGGACTATGTGTTATATTCGTCATCTTGCAGTAGTTCGGGCGGTCTCGGCAACTTCGGCGGACTGGGCGGTCTTCGATTCTGTCCGCTCGGATTGTTTCTTGTAATTTTTTTTCCATTGTGTACTGGCGAAATCATGTCTCGCCATGTATACCTCGCCCTGTAAAGAAGATAATAAAAATTTGATCTACTTGTCTCTTCTGGTTGCATCTGATGTTTGAGCTTGCTTTCCTAGTTTTCGCTTGACCAAGGTGTGATCTTGATAGCTCTAAGAATATTAATTTGACGTCAGACTATCTCGTTGATCATCTTGAGAAAATTCAACATGGTATCAGAGGGAGGTTCAGTTGCTTGAGCAATGATCAACTTGCATTGTGCTCTGTGCTTCTAAAAGCTTAGACCAGGGTTGTTACAATGGAAGGGGGTTATGCAAAAGGTCTGGTTATTGAACTCTTAACGCCGACTAACTTTAAGAAGTGGAAGTCGTGCATGAAGAGTTATCTTCTGGGCGGCGAGCTATGGGAGGTCGTCAGTGGTGATGACAGGCACGAAGTTACAGCTGCATTTGGGACTGCTGAGCAGGTGAGAGTCTGGAGGAAAACTAATGCAAATGTTGAGTTTACCCTCAAGCGGGTTGTATCACCAGAGTTGTTTGATCACATCATTGGATGTGAGTCTACTGCTGATATTTGGACTTCTCTTGATGGATTGTTCAATAGGAAGAACGTAGCTAGGCAACAGTTCCTGGAGAATGAGTTGGCTAGGACAACTCAAGGATACCTGACCATCTCTAAGTTCTTTCTGAAGATGAAGAGCTTGTGTGCTGAGTTATCAGCGCTTGATCCTGATGAGCCTATCTCTGAGGCTAAGTTGAAAAGGCACGTAATCCGCGGCCTGCGGAAGGAGTATGTGGCCTTTGTAACCTCTGTTCAAGGCTGGGAAACTCAGCCATCTCTACTGGAACTTGAGAACCTGCTTGCTTCGCAGGAAAGCTTGGCCAGACAGATGGCTGGTGTCACTATCTCTGAAGGAGGTAGTGAAGCGCTCTTCACAAGCAAGAAGAAGAAGAGATGGGAAGGGAAGAAGAAGAAGATCGTTGTTCAAGATGAGCCTTCAACCTCTTATCAGCCAGAGAGGAGCGCTGCTCCTAAGAAGGATTGGAAGAAGAATTTGAAGTGCTATAGGTGTCATCAGCCGGGTCACTTCAAGCGTGACTGCAAGGTCAAGCTGCAGCCTGGGCATACTGCAGGCAAAGAGGAAGCTTGCTCTAGTATTGAGAAAGCTGGATGGGGTGGAGCTTTCATGACGGGCACTTGTGTCCGTGCTTTGTCCGCCATCGACTTTGAAGATGACTAGATCGTGGACTCCGGGTGTGGTCATCACCTCACCGGAGACAAGTCGAAGTTCTCCTCGCTGCAAGCTTACTCAGGTAACGAAGTTATTATTACTGCAGATAATACTGTTCATGCAGTAGAGAAGGAGGGCGTTATGTCCTTAGGTAGTGATAAGGGGCCACTCACACTAAGGAGTGTGTATCATGTACTGGGCATGAAGAAGAACCTCTTCTCTATGACCAATGTCATAGATGCAGGTTATCACGTTCTGTTTGGGCCAACAGAAGTGAAGTTTCTTCGCAACGTATCAGCGGTAAAGGCTGATATTGCTCACGTTGGGAGGAGAGTAAAGGACTTGTTTGTTCTTGCAACAAGCTCCTACATTGATTAGATGAGAGCCAACGATAGTGCTGCTATTTGGCATGAGAGGCTTGGGTATGTAGGGATGGATAAGCGGAAAGCTATTGCAAACAGAAGACTTGTGAAAGGCTTGCTTAAGTTATCATCCTTTGGCGATGGTCACGTTTGCGCAAGGTGTCAGTACGGTAAGGCTCATCGCCTTCTGTTTGATAAGTCACAAACGAGGAGCAAGAAACCATTGGAGTGTATCCATGGTGACTTGATGGGGCCAACTGCAACTGCTAATCTAGGAGGGAGAAGATATATGCTTGTTTTGATTGATGATTACTCAAGATACACTTGGGTATATTTTTTGAAGGAGAAGTCAGTAGCTTTCCAATTGTTTGTGGAGTTCAAGGAGCTGGTGGATGGTCGGCTTGGCTTGCGGATCAAGAAGTTCAGATCAGACAATGATGGTGAGTTTACCTCTTCCAAATTCTATAACTTCTGCAGGAAGCACGGGATCCAGAGAGAGCTTACTTGTGCTCATACTCCACGACAAAATGGAGTAGCGAAGAGAAAGATTTGTCACTTGACGGAAACCTACAAATGTTGGCTTCATGCAAAGGGCATTCCTAGGTCCTTCTGGGCAAAAGGAATGACCTGCGCAACCTATGTCATCAATCAGATGCCTCTGAGTCTGATCAACATGAAGTCTCCTCATGAAATGGTGTTCAAGGAGAAGCCAAGCGTGGAATACCTTCGGGTGTTTGGATTAACTTGCTATGTGCATGTCCTGGATGCTTCAAGGATGAAGCTTGATGCAAAGGCAAGGAAACTTGTCTTTGTAGGCTATGATGAGCGGAAGAAGGGATGGAAGTGCATGGATCCTGCGATGAAGAAGTCTATTGTATCAAGAGACGTGGTCTTTGGTGAGCTGACGTCGTATGGAGGAAGCTCGGTTGAGTTACCAGAGAGCATGGTTTATAAAGAGCGGGAGGTGGCTGCTGAAGTTGTCCAAGAGGAGCTTGTTGTTTCACAAGTAGCTTATGTTGCTTCAAGCTCTAGGACAGAGGCTTCTGGTTCAGAAAGTAGGGGTAGCATTGCTCAAAGTTTTCCCGGAGATGGAGTTGTGCCTGAAGAAGCAACGGAGGTGGTGAGCAAGGAGCAGCCTCTTTGAAGATCAAAGAGGGTCATCAAGCCACCAACTCGTTACTATGAAGGGAATATAGTTAGCTTTGTCTCCAGTTTCTTTGCAGTCCTTCTTGATGAGCGAGAGCCTTCAAGCTTAAATGAGGCCACTGAAGTCAAGGAGTGAGAAGGTGTCATGGAAGAGGAGATGGTTGCTCTTAAGAAGAATGAAACCTGGGATCTTGTGCCAAGGGTTGATGGTATTACTCCAGTGACTTGCAAGTGGGTGTTCAAGTTGAAGAAGAAGGCTGATGGAAGCATTGAAAGATATAAGGCTCGCCTTGTTGCTCGAGGATTCTCACAACAGTATGGAGAGGACTATGAGGAGACGTTTAGTTCGGTCGCGAAGATAACATCGGTTCGGGTGGTGATCACCTTGGCTGCTTGCCAAGGATGGAGGATGTGGCAGCTTGATGTAAAGAACACTTTTCTTTACGGGGAGATTGATAAGGACATCTTCATGGATTAGCCGCTTGGATTTGTTTCTGAAGTTCATCCGGACTACGTCTACAAACTCAGGAAGGCTCTCTACGGGTTGAAGCAAGCTCCAAGAGCTTGGTATGGGAAAATAACAGAATACCTCCAATTCTGCGGATATCTTACTTCTAACTCGGACTCAAGCTTGTTCGTCAAGAAGAAGGGGGAGCTTCAGGTCTTGATCTTGCTATATGTTGATGACATGATCATCACAGGGAATTCAGAGGAGGAGGTAGCTAGGCTCAGGGCTGAGTTAGTTATTCGCTTTGAGATGAAAGACTTGGGAGAGCTTCATCACTTTCTCGGTCTCGAGGTGGAGAGGAAGGAGAGAGGGATACTTGTTTCCCAGAAAGGATATGCGGATCGCATTGTGAATCGATTCGGCATAAGGGAAGGGAAGAGTTGCTTTACTCCTCTGGATTGTGGGCTGAAGCTTTCACGAGATGAAGGAAGGATTCTTCTTGATCCCTTGGTGTTTAGAGCTCTAGTGGGGAGCTTGATCTACCTAATGATTACAAGGCCAGACATTGCTTACGCTGTTGGCCGAGTAAGTCGGTTTATGGCAGAGCTAAGAAAGTCTCATCTGGTGGCGACAAAGAATATCTTGAAGTATGTCAATGCTACTTCTGATATTGGAATCCTTTATAAGAGGGACACGGGCTTTTCATTGCTAGGATACACGGATGTTGATTATGGTGGTGACTCGGATGATCGAATATCAACATCGGGTTATGTTTTCACTTTTGGATCAGCTAGCATCTCGTGGTGTAGAAAGAAGCAGGACTTTGTGTCCGTCTCTACTATGGAAGCAGAGTACAAGGCTTTGACCTTGGCTGCTCGAGAAGCCATCTGGCTAAGGAGGCTAGTGGAGGACGTCCATGAGAAAGTGAAAGGTCCTACTCTGCTCTGAGGTGACAATGAGAGTGCTCTCAAACTGGTGAACAATCCAGTTTGTCACGCAATGACCAAGCATATAGAGATCGAGCACCACTTCATAAGGGAGAAGGTGTTGGAGGGATCTCTTATGGTCGGGCATGTTCGGAGTGAAGACAAACTTGCTGATATCTTCACGAAACCGCTGTCGAAGGGGCCATTTCAACGGCTATGGGGACTATTGGGCTTGATCACCACTTCTCACTTCAAGTGGGAGTGTTGATATTTGTGAAGTGAAAATGGGTGATCGGGCAGACCGGGCGGCTTGGGCGGACTGTCCATGCGGACTGATGGAGCAGGCTGACAGTCTAGTGTTGGTGGCATATAGTGTGTTCTGGAGATTGTCGTGCGGACTTGGTTTGGGTCCGCCTATTTCTGCGACCTGGCTTGTTGCCAGTTTGTTTTGCGGGTTTGGATCTTATTCGCGGACTGCGCGGTCTGGTTGCGAGTCCGGCAATTGGCTGCTGGCTTGGCTGCTAAGCGAGTTGGAGCCTTGGTGGCGGTCTGTTGTTGGAGATGGCGGTCTGACTTCGTGTCTGCCGAGCTCGCGCCATTTATTTGGCAGGTTGCTGGACTTGCACTCATTATGATAAGTCCAGGGTGTTCACAGAGTCCGCAGAGTCCGCTTGTTGACCGGGCGATCTGTGCATGTTGGTCGTGGACTTGTGTGTGCGGGCTGGTGTCGTGTCCGCGTGTAGCGTGTGAACTGATGCAGTGAGTGGGATGTTGTTGTGTCCGCATGTTGTGCAACCTGTAGACTGGTACGGTGTCCGCCAGCTATTGTGAACTGGCTTCTTGCCTTGGTGCCTGGCGCTTTGGCTTGTGTCCGGCCTTGTCCTTGCGGACTGGGCGGACTTCCTTGTGCGGACTGGCAATCTGGCTAGCAGGTCTGTTGTGGCGGCGATCTTGCGCTGTCTTGCGCTTGATGGTTGACAGGTTGGTCGCGAGTCCGGCATTGTAGGTAGGGACAATGCGGACTCGGCGGACTGTCTTGTTAGCTGCGATCAGGGGGCAGTTAGCCTATCACATAGGGCGGTGATCACACTCCAACCCTCTCCTATAAATAGGACCCTCTGACACCTCATTTGTAATAGAGTGAACAATAAGTTGAACTCGGATTAATTGCTGAGGACTCGGGTTTCCTATCCGCGCGGTTTGAGAAGGCTTAACTGGTTGTTGTTTGCAGGTGCCGCGACTAGCACTGTGGAGCCAGAAATTTGGTTCTAACTTCGGTTAGGTTCAGTGAATCTTGCGGTTTGCAATCGGCAGTTTGCCAGTTTTTTCTCTGCTTCAACTTTTCCGAGTTCAATAACCTGACCGCCGGACTCGGCAGTTAGGCGGTCTGTTCTTTAGTTAGGCGGCAGCTTGGAGTAGTCAGCGAATAACGGTGTGTCCGCGCGACCTCGCGGTCTCGGCATACTCCGTGTTCTATTCGTCATCTTGCAGCAGTTCGGGCGGTCTCGACAACTTCGGCGGACTGGGCGGTCTCGGCGGTCTCCGATTTTTTCCGCTCGGATTGTTTCTTGTAATTTTTCTGTTTTCCATTGTGTACTGGCGAAATCATGTCTCGCCATGTATACCTCGCCATGTAAAGAAGATAATAAAAATTTGATCTGCTTGTCTCTTCTGGTTGCATCTAGTGTTTGAGCTTGTTTTCCTAGTTTTCGCTTGATCAAGGTGTGATCTTGATAGCTCTGAGAATATTAATTTGGCGTCAGACTATCTCGTTGATCATCTTGAGAAAATTCAACATATGCAGACAAACGCCCTCTAAGATGAGATTTCCAAAATGCTCAATCAATTTAGTCATCAAGGAACTAATTCGTGCTCGAGATTTGACCTCTGGACCTATTTTGATGTTGCAAAAATCTGCTCATAAAATGGGCTCGCCGATCTGTACATGAGAGGATATTGTGGGTTCACACACTCAGCTCGCTCGTATTGAGGGCACTCCTTCAGATAGGTTGTGAACTTCTTGCTAGGCCGCCTAGACTACTTGTCATCCTCTGCCAAGGTGATGACTGGTGGCGAGGCTGATGCAACCACGACACCTGCAGTCAGGAGAGCTCGCAACATCTCCATCATCCCTTCCTTGAACTCCGTGAGGTCGGTTTTGGTGACAAACTCACAGGGAGCTCGCCTATTGTCAAACTCCATCTCCCTTTCATCTTTGTTCTTCATGAGAACTCACACCAGAATTTATTCGTTCGATCAAGATCCATGCTCACCGCAACAAATTGGAACCAAGAAAATTTTGATCACAAATGTTCGGACTATGGGGGACTGAAGGCTACTTGTCCAGCGCTCGACTCAAGCCGAATAAGACTAAGTGGAGCTGATGGATCTCAAAATTGCTTACAAACTAGGCCCCGGGCTTCAGCGTGGAGGTCCCACCTATAAGTGTATAAGAACTACCCCTACAAATATAATAGTTGAGCTTGACACACGAGGCACAAAATGATTTTGGGGAATCTTTTGGGGTCAACGTGCCTTTCACTTGTGTTTGGGGTCTTATTTACAAACAATCCAGGGGGCGGCCTGCGAATCGCCGCCCCCACCTTTTGGAGATTCAAAATACTTGTCTGTCTGACGGTCTGTCTTTTGGAGGCCTTCGAAGGGGGCAAGCTGATTTGGGTCGCCTGGCTAGGACTCCTTCTTGGCGAGCTCAAATTGTATTATGCAATGGTTGGCTGTGAGTGGGTCTTGCGGCGAGCCAAGTACTTTCATGGTGAGCCTGATGAAGGGATTGGGAAGAGCTCGCCTATCATAGTTCTTTCGGATTGGGGATCCATCAGCCCGCTAGTGAACCTCGCTCATTGGCGAGATTATCGTAGTATGGGGGATCTCCAACTATGCTTGTGTTCTCTTTTGGCTCCATTCCCATAGGCCAGTGGCTCATATCTTGACTGTGTCGGGGGCCACCACTTAAGTGTGGGGGTCTACCTAGAAGAATACGGGTTGTACTTCACCCTTTGTGACCTTGGCGTTTGTGTTCTAGGTATAGAATACCTCGTCAAATATGGATTGTACAATCAGTTGAACTTCTACTATGAAAGTTTATTTCATTGTTTATTTCACTTTGAAAATTGAAGATTCAAAGTTGAAGGTCAAGATAGTTTAAGGCTCCGTTTGGCACGGTGGTGATGGTGGTGATGGTGGTGATGGTGGTGAACGTGAGGGTTAAATTGTCATCGTTAATGCACACCAACGGAATTTCATCCACTTCTATGTTTAAACGGATGAAGTTTGTTAAGTGATTGTTAACAAATGACGGATTAACCCATGTGTTTACGACCGTCACAGCTGTGCCAAACAAAGCCTAAGTAGTTATTTCAATTACCTGAGTATGAATACATGTATATAATTAACTTGAACATTTTTTTTTGTAAAATAACTTGAATATATATATTTTTTGTACGATAACTTGAACATATATTTTTTTGTATGATAACTTGCACATATATTTATCATTTCAAATTTTTGTTTGCACGTATATTATCCAGAGGTATGTTTGAACTTGCAACTTATTCACAGCTCAACAGAAGCTTCGTCACATCGTCATTAACAATACCAACCATCCCGATAGGAAGGTATTCACTGCACTTAAGTTTTTTATTCGTTACTTGATTTACTCATTGTCAATATCACATCTCAAAATACACATAAAATTCATGCAAAAAATAATAATAAAAAAATATTGAAATATACATATAAAGAAAATAAATGCATGGTTAGAAGATAATGATAATTGATGATAGACTTATGTATTTTCGAAATATATACAACTAAGTAGAAAATGTGTACATCGAGTAAAAAAAAATGTAGCTAAATATATCTAAGATAAGGGTTTGGAGAGTATACACTGAGCAAAAAAGGAAAAAATAGAGCGAGTTCAATTTTTTGAGATTTTGAGTCCCAAATGTTTCTCATTTGAAAACATGATCAACACGAAAGTTGTAGATCTCATTGAATACTTTTTGATTTGAAGTCATTTAGGCCTCTGATTTGGGCCCCGAAAAAAGTGTCGCTTGCAACGAGACGTCCGTACAAATTTCGGCATGACTTTTTTCGGGGCCCAAATCGGGAGCCTAAACGGCTTCTAATAAAAAAGTGATCATCATGAAAGTTATGAGATCTACAACTTTCATGTTAATTACTTTTTCAAAAAAGATAGATTTGAGAATCAAAGCATAAAAAATAAAACACAATTCACGCTACAATATTTCATTTTAGCTCGAACTAATTTTCTCTTTTCTACTAAAATAATATGTTATAAGTTATAATTGTACAACCCATATATATTCGTCGAGGGTGAACCCTTCCAGAGCCAGGTCAGCAAGGGGTCAAAGTCAGCAAGTCAAGACAGAAGTCAGAGTCAACGCGCAAGCCAGCAAAAGGCCTGAGTGAGTATGGCGATCTCTTCTCGCATACTCGTTAGGTAGGCGACTAGGGGAGTTACTCGCCCAACCAAAGTGAGCTCCCCCAAGAAGTCACCTAGTCGCCGGGAGGTGGGCTATAAATAAGATCCACCCTCTCCCTTTGGATTGACCTATAAACAGTGGCGGATCCAGGTGGGGGCAAGGGGGGCTCGCCCCCCCCCCCCCCCCCCCCCTTGAATTTTGAAATTAATGTATTATGTTTATAAATTATATAATATAATATAACTCCAAATAATTAAACCATATCCTATCTCCTCACGATCAGATTAGCGCAGCCCGACGGCCGACTGTCTTCTCGCAATCTCACCCCTGTCTCTCTCTCTCGATCCCGACCACCAGCAGGCAGCAACCCGACGACCAACTCCCGAGTCCCAACAGCTGACTCCCACCGACCACCGTTCATCGGCTTTCTGCAATTGACCCACCTCGACCGGTCGACCCCCTGTCGTTGTCCCGATGGCCGACTCCCGAGTCCCGACCAGTACCACCAGTAGGCAGCAGCCCGACCTCCAGTTGGCCACTTGGCCCCGACAGCCCTCCGCACTTCGCAGCTCCGCTTGAAGATCCAAAGAAAAAGGAGGGTATGCCCTGGCCGTGTGCACTCTCTGCCTCTCTAATCTCTCCCTCCGGCTCCAACGACGTCAACAGCTGGTTGGGTAACTAATTTCTTTACCTACTTTTGTGTGATTTTCTTCTATACGTAATAGCTTGGCGGAGAGATTTAGTTGTGGCTTTGGAAACGTTTGGGTGAATCAACTCGCATTTCGTTTGAATCGTGTGGGTCTTTTTCGCTTGAGCGGATATTGACCTATAGTCCTTATTCAATCTCTAGAGGCGTAGCGAACCTTTATTTTATTTGTTTTTTATGAACTACCGGGTTGATTGTGTCCTTACCCGGCATGATACTTGTGCATTAGAAGCCCGAGCGCATTTCTGGATTAGGCATGCTGTGTGAAGCTTATTCGTGTCATTGATACGGATCGGTGATGTTGTTTGCATTTAGATTATTACTCGCAAGTGTTATGACGGTCACAATGTCGTTATAATGCCAAAATTTTGTGGGATTTAGTGGTTGAATATTAGGTTTTCAAGGGTGTTAATACACTTTAATTTTAGGTATCATGAAGAAGATAAAAACTATTAACTCATTTTTCAATAGAAAGTTATCAAATGAATGTGAGACATCTACATCAACAGAACTAATTATTATGAATACGTCCTCAAATTTGGTTGTTAATACACCTCTCATATTCGATCGTGATCCTGGATTACGTCCTCAAATTTGGAAATATCCAGTAAATGAACAAGATGAAAAGCGTCGATCGTATCTCAAAGTCGGGCATTATCAGCACAAACTTCAAGAGTATCCTTGTTCTTGTTGAAACCGGAAAACCGGTCTCTGTGGAATTCGACCCTTGGGGAAGGGGTGGCCGCGCACCTACTTCGCTCCTGCAAGAAAATGACAAGAAAAAAGAAGAACCAAGGACCAGACCAAGGGCCCGGCGTGGAGGTCCCACCACACACCCGGAAGATCTTAGAGCGCTTCCCCTCCTTAGCCAAGTGCCGGGCTAAGGTACCTCAGAAAGCGCTAGTAGGCCGGAGAATTGGTAAGCATGCCTTCTGAGATACCCCTTGGGTCCTATTTATAGGAAAAGATGGCCTGCCAATATACAACCTTCACTGTTCTCGAGGACTACAGGCAGACCAAAGGGGGCAACATGGTAAAAGTATGTCATGGCCAAGATGCGAGCTGGACCTGAGGTAGCACTCGCTCGGCAGGGGGCCTGACTTGCCTCGCCCTGGGCCTAGGCGAGCACGTACTCAGCAGGCTATGCTCGACTATCGCTGAGCTCGGCTCGACTACCGCCGAGCTCGGACTCGGCACGGCGATCGCCGAGCTCCAACAGAAACTGAGCTCGGCATGGGGATCGTCGAGCTTGGTTCGACTACCACCGGGCCCTATTCCTTTACCCGAGCTCGGTCTCGGCATGCCGGGCTCCGTTCGGCCATCGTCGAGCTCGGCTCGACTATCGCCGAGCTCGGCTCGGCTATTACCGAGCTCGGGCTCGGCATGCTGGGTTCACATTGCGGTCTGAGCCGGCCGGTTCAACTCCTGTCGACCACTCGCGGGATACGGGGTTGTACATAATCCCCGCTCTTTGCGAGGTTGGGACAAGCTCGGAAAGAAACATCCAACCCCATAGAATCCTGCGAGTGCGACAGGGGCAAAAATGAATCTTCTGGTAGGCCCCACAGGTAGCTATATATATGTACCCCTGCGCATCTGGCTGACCTTTGCCCTTCCCCAAATTCTATCAAGATGTCGCTCCCCAAGGAAGTCTTAGAGCGACTCGCACGTTCCCGCAAGGAGATCGCTGCTCAGGCCGCGGGGCTGACCAACCTTGAGGCCCCTGCTCGCCGTTTTGCTGATTTCGGCTCGGCCAAGCGGGCGAAGCCCTTTCCACTGGGGGCCGAACCCATTCTGGCCGACTTTACTGCCGCCTTGGGGAACGGGGCCGGTTCCTCCAACCAGCCGGTTCTTGGTTCTTCCACTAAAAATCTCGTGGAACTATCTTCCGACCAGGAGAATAGCGGCGAAGCATCCACCCCTCGGGCCAAAAGTATTCATGTCAGCTCGCCACAGCAGGATCCCGAGGTCAAGGAGCCGGGCTCGCGAGAACTGGCGTCGCCGAGTCATCTCCCTTCCCGACAACCCTCCCCTGGGTCCATAGTCGTGGGGAGAGGCGCCGGGATTATCCCTGTCCCCGGCTACCAACTTGCCCCTCAGGAACCGCAGGGGCGTGGCAAGGACCTGCGCCACTTCTCTCCTCGCGCTAACCCAGAGGAGCCAGGCTCGCGCGGTGAGTTTTCAACTTTACTCTTCTATTCCGGGGGTATTTGCTTTTTTGATCGTCTTTCAGTTCTTCACTCAGAATTTCTCGGCCGGACGGAGGACGGCGAGTCCGTGGATCGACCTCCTTACTCGCCCCTCCCTTCTCCAAGCGCCCTGGACGCCTTCCTGGACTCCGAACTGGGTAGTCCTGAACGTGCAAAACGGGAGCGGAAGGTTCTCAAGAAGCTGGTGCGCGAGCTCCACGACCTGCGGAAGGACAACAACAGGCTACAGTGGGAGTGCTCGCGTCTCGCGGACGGTGCTGGAGTCAGCTTGGCGTTCGAGGAGGCGTCTTCCTTGGTGCTGATGGATGAGATTGACGAGAACCTGCGGGTGGTAAATAGGAACATGGGGCGACTTCGCGAACTTTATGCGCGGCGACCTGCGACGGCGGGCCGGCGAGACCGGGGAGAATGAAACGGCTCTTCTGTCAGCCGACCGGTACTCTCCCTCGCCCTCGCATGGTCCTCGCGCTCTTATTTTTATTTGCTCTGAATGATCTGCCTGTAATAATTCGAACAACTTTTCTTCAACTTTACATATGTAGATGTTTTTTCAATATGTTGGTAAGTCTTTTCGAATTCCTTCTTCTGGGGTCTGGCCGGCTCGCAGGATTTGCGAGGAGAGGGTGGCGAGGTGGCGTGGCGAGACCGGGCCGATCGGCCGACTCGCCTTCCCCCTCGCCCTTCTTTATCTTCTTCTATAAATAGGCCTTCTCACCTACCCCCAGGGCACGCTTTTATTGCTTTCGAATCCCTGTTTCGTCTCTGTCTTCCCGAGCTCGCGATTTTCCTTTCCTCTGCGACTATGGTTAAGACCAACCCTGACGCGGATGGTCGGTCTAAGTGCGCTCAGCACTTCATTGACCATTGCTTCTTCGAGAGACACATTACCGAGGAGGAGCTCGTCGAATTCGCGGCGGCATTCGTCCCCCCCGGCTTCCAGGCTCGCAGGCCCGCCGAGCATGAAGCCATCAATTCCTTCCCGGAGGGTGAGCTCGCCTTCCCCATCTCGCACTTCGAGGTGGGGCTGTGCCTCCCCCTCTGGCCAGAGATCCGCCAGATCCTGAAGTACTACGGCGCGGTGCCCGCGCAGCTGAATTCCAACGCCATTGCTATGATGGTGGCGTTCGCCTGCTTCCTCCGCCGAGAGAGGATTGAGTTCAACCTTGCGGTGTTCCGTAAGTTGTTCTCCTACAAGGCTACCCCCGACGGAGTCGCCTACTTCGGCGGGTCCCTCATCAAGGTTCGCGAGCTCGCGAACAAGAACCACAATTGGATGACTCGGCAACATCCCCTTTCGTCCCCTGCAGAAAAGCGAGGACATATATCGTCCTCCTTCCCTGTCTGGTAGCGACGCCGACCTCCACAAGTTTTTCCTCCACAAGGACTTCGAGGTCGCCTTCCTCCGCCGCGGCCTTGATTCGCTTCAACCCGTTCTCCCTGGTGAAGGTATATCTCGCTCTGCCTTTTCGCGAACTCTATTAAGGTGGATCTCTATATTACATATATTTTTTTTTTGATCAAGTCTCTCTCTACAGGGGAACGGGTTCTGCCGGAGCACCCGCCGTTCGCCGACTCGGGGATATTCTCAGATCCCCTGGAGCTGGCCCGGGCGGCGGCAGCGGCTTGTCGCGAGGAACAAGCGCGAGGCCAACTCCTCGACAAGAAGCGCTTGGAGCCCGGGGGGTCAAGCTCGCGCCCCGATCCTTCGCTCCCCAAGAAGAAGAAGGCGAAGGTGGTCTCGCGCGGACGGCTGCACCTTCCTCCGTCACCTACCAAATTCATGAGCTCGCAGGAGGCTCTGTCCGACGAGCCGCCTTTGAGCCCGTTAAAAGAAGACTCCTCCCCCCGAAAGGGGAAGAAGAAGAACGGGCCGTCCTCTGATTCCACCGGAGAGGACACCCTCCGCGAGCCCGGCCTGCCGAAGGATCACCCCCACTTCGGCAAGGGGTGTAAAAGCAAAGATGCGGCCGGCGAGCCCATTTTGAAGTGGGACGAGGGGGCTCACCGAGTTTCTGTTTCTACTCGCGCCCCCTCCTGGGGAGCTCGCCGGCCTCCTACCGCCCACGCCTTCGCCTTCGGCTTCGGCCTCTACAACCGCGACAGCGCCGAATCGTACAAGAAACTCACCCCCAGTCAGCTCGGCTACGAGGGGTTACAAGCCCACCTGCGGGCCTTCGAGCTCCACCACATGATGGTCCGCCGCGGCTTCCAGCTTAGCAATGCCCTGCTGACTGCCGAGCAGGAGCGCGACCTGGCGAAGGAGAGCGCGGCCGACGCGGAAAGGCGGTTCGGCCTTGCCGACGCTCTACTCGCGAAGTCTGCCGGTGGCTTGGTAATCACTGGATATCTCTATTTACCTTGCTTAGGATTATTCCTGTGCGTGTTCTGAACTTTTAACCCTACAGGACGCCAAAGCCGCCGACGTGCTGCGAGGCGAGGTGGCTCAGCTGCAGGCTCAGCTTGCCGAGCGGGAAGTCCAGCTCGCCGAGCAAAAGATGTATTCCCGCGAGCAAGTGGCTGTTGCCGCCCAACTGGGGGTGGAGGTGGAGGAGTTGAAGGAGAAGAACAAGGGGCTCCTGGGGGAGGTCCTCCGCCAAGCCGACGCTCTCCTTCCCCCGGACGCCAGCGAGCCAGCCTTCCCCTACAAGAGGCCTCGGGTGTTTGGCGAGTCTGATGTCGCGGAGCGGCTGCGAGTCAACTCTATCGAGGCTGCCGAGTGCCTCCTGAAGGCCATGAGGGGAACGGGGATTTTGGCGGAAGGCTGCGAGGAGGTCACCGTCCGAGAGCTCCTGCCAACCCTGTTCCCACCCAGCCCGCTCAGCGAGAAGGAGGATAGCTTCAACTAGCTCTTCGCGGGGGTGGGAGAGAAGGACGCTCGGCTTGGCGGCGAGGAGGACCGTCATTCGAGGGGGGAGGACGAGAGCTAGCTTTTGCTTTCTTTTTCTTTTGTATCCTGCCGAGGCGGGCCTTTCCTTGTATACTTGTAATGATGAATCAAAGACATTTTTCATAATTTCACTATCTTCTTTTTAAGCTTACTTGCGATATTATACCCGCGCGCTTGATGTCCCGACCTCGCCCGTAGAATGTCTTGAGTTAGGACCAGCCCCCCGTGGTGCTTGCGGCGAATCCCTAGGACACGTGCTCGTGCCATATCCTACTCGCGCCACACCTTCCCCCGCCATGTCTCGCTTTAGTTTTTCGACAATTCAGACAAGTGGAAATACGTTTGGGTCAAGATGCTGCCGGCATCCGCCTTAGACACCAGGGCGTGTCTTCCGCCGAGTTAATTGGAGTGAGACTAGGCTCGCTGGAGAGAGCCGTTTCCTCCCCCTGAGTCTGGGACGGGACCAGGGCTTCCTTAGTAGCGAGCTGGAGGGGGGCAGGATATTCCGAGCTCGCCGTCTTGACTGGCGAGCTTGCACCCTGGTGCTTTTCTTGGGCCAACTCCCAGTCTCAGCTCCAGGGTTGTAGCGATGTCCATCGAGACTCGGCCGTGCCAGCTAGGTGGGAGCCTGGCAGGGGAGTGACGAGACCTAACCCTAGAGCGAGAAGACTTAGAAACTTTTGCCTCTCCCGGGTGCTACCACCGGGCCAGTCAGCTAGGTGAGAGCCTGAGGGCGGGTGTTGGACATCCTCCGGGCTCAGCCCCAGGGTCATAGCGATGTCTATCGAGACTCGGCCGTGCCAGCTAGGTGGAAACCTGGCAGGGGAGTGACGAGACCTAACCCCAGAGCGAGAAGACTTAGAAACTTTTGCCTCTCCCGGGTGCTACCACCGAGCCAGTCAGCTAGGTGAGAGCCTGAGGGCGGGTGTTGAACATCCTCCGGGCTCAGCCCCAGGGTCATAGCGATGTCCATCGAGACTCGGTCGTGCCAGCTAGGTGGGAGCCAGGCAGGGGAGTGACGAGACCTAACCCCAGAGCGAGAAGACTTAGAAACTTTTGCCTCTTCCGGGTGCTACCACCGGGCCAGTCAGCTAGGTGAGAGCCTGAGGGAGGGTGTTGAACATCATCCGGGCTCAGCCCCAGGGTCATAGTGATGTCTATCGAGACTCGGCCGTGCCAGCTAGGTGGGAGCCTGGCAGGGGAGTGACGAGACCTAACCCCAGAGCGAAAATACTTAGAAACTTTTGCCTTTCCCGGGTGCTGCCACCGGGCTAGTCAGCTAGGTGAGAGCCTGAGGGCGGGTGTTGAACATCCTCCGGGCTCAGCCCCAGGGTCATAGCGATGTCCATCGAGACTCGGCCGTGCCAGCTAGGTGGGAGCCTGGCAGGGGAGTGACGAGACCTAACCCCAGAGCGAGAAGACTTAGAAACTTTTGCCTCTCCCGGGTGCTGCCACCGGGCCAGTCAGCTAGGTGAGAGCCTGAGGGCGGGTGTTGAACATCCTCCGGGCTCAGCCCCAGGGTCATAGCGATGTCCATCGAGACTCGGCCGTGCCAGCTAGGTGGGAGCCTGGCAGGGGAGTGACGAGACCTAACCCCAGAGCGAGAAGACTTAGAAACTTTTGTCTCTCCCGGGTGCTACCACCGGGCCAGTCAGCTAGGTGAGAGCCTGAGGGCGGGTGTTGAACATCCTCCGGGCTCAGCCCCAGGGTCATAGCAATGTCCATCGAGACTCGGCCGTGCCAGCTAGGTGGGAGCCTGGCAGGGGAGTGACGAGACCTAACCCCAGAGCGAGAAGACTTAGAAACTTTTGCCTCTCCCGGGTGCTACCACCGGGCCAGTCAGCTAGGTGAGAGCTTGAGGGCGGGTGTTGAACATCCTCCGGGCTCAGCCCCAGGGTCATAGCGATGTCCATCGAGACTCGGCCGTGCCAGCTAGGTGGGAGCCTGGCAGGGGAGTGACAAGACCTAACCCCAGAGCGAGAAGACTTAGAAACTTTTGCCTCTCTCGGGTGCTACCACCGGGCCAGTCAGCTAGGTGAGAGCCTGAGGGCGGGTGTTGAACATCCTCCGGGCTCAGCCCCAGGGTCATAGCGATGTCCATCGAGACTCGGCCGTGCTAGCTAGGTGGGAGCTTGGCAGGGGAGTGACGAGACCTAACCCCAGAGCGAGAAGACTTAGAAACTTTTGCCTCTCCCGGGTGCTACCACCGGGCCAGTCAGCTAGGTGAGAGCCTGAGGGCGGGTGTTGAACATCCTCCGGGCTCAGCCCCAGGGTCATAGCGATGTCCATCGAGACTCGGCCGTGCCAGCTAGGTGGGAGCCTGGCAGGGGAGTGACGAGACCTAACCCCAGAGCGAGAAGACTTAGAAACTTTTGCCTCTCTCGGGTGCTACCACCGGGCCAGTCAGCTATGTGAGAGCCTGAGGGCGGGTGTTGAACATCCTCCGGTCTCAGCCCCAGGGTCATAGCGATGTCCATCGAGACTCGGCCGTGCCAGCTAGGTGGGAGCCTGGCAGGGGAGTGACGAGACCTAACCCCAGAGCAAGAAGACTTAGAAACTTTTGCCTCTCGGGGCTTTAAGCTGCGAGCCCCTCTACCCTCACTATTTTGCCAGAGCATAAGATATGATAACGAGATTCGTTTTTATTCATGAGGCCAAGATATCTACAATATTTTCAAGGATAGAAACGTTTCAGATCGTCGCCACTCCAAGTGTGGCTGAGGGTATCCCCTTTTACATCTTGGAGGCGATACTCCCCAGATCTCAAGACCTCCTACACAATGTAGGGGCCCTCCCAATTGGGGTGGAGTTTTCCCACAGCGGCTGATCTCCCTGCCGCGTCCACTTTTTTCAAGACGAGGTCCCCCTCCATGAACTGCTTGATACAGACGTGTTTGTCGAAATACTTGGCCATCCTTCGCTTGGCCTCTTCTTGCTTGACGACGGACAAGTCGCGTAGTTCTTCCACCATATCAAGGGAGAGTCGAAGCTCCTCCTCATTCTCTGACCTCCATTCTTCCCTTCCAGCTCCTGCCTCGACGACCCGAGGTGTATGGACCTCGAATTCGATAGGTAGAATGGCCTCGCAGCCGTGAGAGAGTTTGAAAGGTGTCTCCCCTGTGGCCGTATTGGGGGTGGTCCTCAAGGCCCAGAGGACTGATGGAAGTTGTTCCACCCAACTTCCCCTCAAATTTTCCACTTTCTTTTTTAAGAGGTTCACGATAATTTTGTTGGCCGCTTCCACCTGCTCGTTGCTCCTGGGGTGATGGACAGAAGCAAACCGAAGGTCAATCCCCAGCTGTTCGCAGAAGCGAATGAACTCCGTGCTGGCGAACTGAGGTCTGTTATCCGTGACGATAGCATGTGGCAGCCCATGCCTGCAGATGATCTCTCCCCAGATAAAGTTCCTGACTACCTGAGAAGTTACCTTGGCTAGAGCCTTCACCTCCATCCACTTAGAAAAATAATCGATCATGACCAACAAAAACCTCCTCTGCCCGCTGGCCTGAGGGAAAGTTCCTACGAGGTCCAGTCCCCATATGGCAAAGGGCCATGGTGCCATGATGCTTCTTAACCTCTGAGCCGGCTGGAGCTGGAGCGGGGCATAGAGTTGGCACTTATGACATTTTTTTGCGAATTCGGCTGCATCCTGACCGAGGGTGGGCCAGAAGTACCCTTGCCTGACGATTCTCCCTTCTAGGGTCCGACTCCCCGAATGACTTCCACATTCGCCGGAATGGACCTCCTCCAAAATTTCATGCACCTCCCTTTCGGCCACACAACGGGCCAACATCCCTGAGAGGGTTTTGCGGTACAACTGCCCCTCACGTAGGAGGTAATACGCCGCCTTGTGCTTGAGCCCTCTTCGGTCCATTCCCTCCGGGTACTCTCCGGTGGACAAAAAGGTGACAAAGGGATCCATCTATGAGGGGTGCTGTTCCACTTCCATTAGTTCCCCCTCTTCGATGGAAGGTCGGAAGAGATCCGTAATGGTGCCTCCCATCCGGGGGACGTGCTTTGCTAGCTGGTCGACTGGCTCGTTTTCCCCTCGCGGCACGTGCTTGATTGAGAAGGTCTGGAAGGTCCCGATGACTCCCCTTACCTTCATCAAATAGAGCTGCAGGGTGGGCTCCCTTGCCTCAAACTCCCCCTTGACCTGGGAAGCCACCACCATGGAGTCGGTGAGGACCTCCACGTCATGCACCCCCAAGTCTCTTGCCAGGCGCAGACCTGCGATTACGGCTTCGTATTCGGCTTGATTATTGGTGATAGGGAAGTGCATTACCACGGTTTGCTCGATCCTTATCCCCTGGGGGCTTTCCAAGATGACCCCAACCCCTAAAGAATGCTTCCCCGAGGCACCGTCCACCCTGACTTTCCAGGGGAGAGGGCGAGTGAGTCTCTCCTCCGCCATCTCGACCACATACTCTGCCAGGAAGTCAGCCATAGCTTGGGCCTTGATTGAGAGGCGGGGGACGAAGGAGATGTCGAACTCGCTCAGTTCCACCGACCATTTGGCCAACCTACCTGAATGCTCTACCCCCTTGAAGATGTTGCGCAGGGGGTGGTCAGTCACTACTCGAATTGAGTGTGCCTGGAAATAAGGTCGAAGCCTCCGGGCTGAGATGATTAAGGCGAAGGCCAGTTTTTCCAGGATGGGGTGGCGGAGCTCGGCCCTCTTTAGTATCCGACTCACATAATAGACGGGGAGTTGCCTCTTCCCTTCTTCCCGAACCAAAACCGAACTCAAGGCTTCAGCCCCGACCCCTAGATATAGGAATAAGTCCTCCCCTTCCTTGGGCCCTTGGAGCAGGGGGGCCTGAATCAGCTGTTTCTTCAAAGCCTGGAATGCCTCCTCGCACTCCGAGGTCCATTCAAACTTTCGACCCCCTCTCAAGGTTTTGAAAAACGAGGAGCATCTCTCCCCGGCCCGGGAGAGGAATCTACTCAACCCTGCCAAATTCCCTGTCAGTTGCTGTACTTCCTTGGTATTTTGTGGTGACCTCAGTTCTATGATTGCTCTCACCTTATCCGGATTAGGTTCTACACCGGCGGGGGTGAGAAGATGCCCTAGGAACTTTCCTCGGCTTGCCCCGAAGACACACTTCAAGGGGTTCAGCCTCATCTTAAACTTGCGGAGAGTGGCGAAAGTCTCTTCCAAGTCCTGGACGTGGGAGTCGACATCCAAGCTCTTGACCATGAGGTCATCCACGTACACTTCGAGATTCCTCCCCTTCTGCTCTCGGAAGACCCTATCCATCATTTTTTGATAGGTGGCCCCCGCATTCTTTAGCCCAAAGGGCATCATTTTGTAACAATAACATCCGTCTCCCGTGATGAACGAGACATCTTTGACGTCAGGGGGGCATTCTGATTTGGTGATATCCTGAAAAAGCATCCAGAAAACTCATACAGGGAAACCGACGGCTGAGTCAACCAGCGCGTCGATCCGAGGCAAAGGATAACAATCTTTCGGGCATGATTTATTAAGAAGAGAAAAATCGATACACATCCTCCACCGGCCATCTCCTTTTTTAACCATTACAACGTTGGAGACCCAGCCGGGGTATTGGATTTCAGATATGAAGCCAGCCTCGAGGAGCTTGGCGACTTCCTCCCTGATTGGCTCGGCGAGCTTATCCGTGATGGATCTTTTTTTCTGCTGGATGGGGGGAGCCTCCGGGTCCAGGTTGAGGCGATGGCAGGCCACGTCGGGGTCGATCCCTGGCATCTCCGCGGCGCTCCAGGCGAAGATGTCCACGTTCCTCTAGATGCACTCCAGCATCCTGCCTTGAGCTTCCGGGGTCAGGCCTCCGCTGACGCGGACCTTCTCCACCCTGCCTCCAATGGTGAGGACCTCCATCTCCTCCACCTCTTCCGCTGCCTCCAGATGGGACTGCTCCTCCCATTCCTCGATACCTCCCCCTCCGGGGGCGAGGACCTCTTCCTCAGCCTCCTCGACGGCCATGGCCTCGGCCGGCTCCCGAGTCTCTTCCGTGACCTCCTCCCGAGCGCGGTACTCCACCCCCATCTCTTTGTCAGCTTCCTGCTTCTCCTCCTCCAACCTCCGCCCCATCTCCTCGGCCCCCTCCAGCCAAGAGATGGAGTTTACCGCCGAGACGTAGCACTCCCTTGCCTCCTTAGAGTCTCCTCGGACCCGGATCTGGACCCCCTCGACGTTGAGCTTTAGACACTGGTGGAAGGATGAGGGTACGCAGCGGAAGGCACTGATGAGGGGTCTCCCGAAGATGGCACTGTAGCTGCTAGTAGCGTCCAAGATGACAAACTTGCAGTTGCGTGACTGCCCCCCCCCCCAGAGTGACATGGAGTCCCACTCCTCCCTCGACTTCTTTCCTCTCTCCCGAAAAGCCGAACAGAGGCCCATCCGAGGCTAACACCCTCCTGGCCTCTACTTTCATCGCATTGAACGCCTTCTTAAAGATGACGTTGACCGAACTCCCATTGTCCACAAGGATCCGGGAGACGGTAAAATCCTCGATGGCTGTCTGGATGACCAGCGCATCGCAAAAGGGGTCCTCGTGACCCGGCAAGTCCTCTCTAGAGAAGGTGATTTTCTCCTCCGGGGGAGGGGACTGGGACATGGAGCCAACGCTCCTTCGGTACATAGTGTGGAGGCTTGACTTACGGGAGGCCTCGATCCCGGCCCCCCCCCCCCCCCCCCCGTGGATCGCTCCGATCCTTCCTCGGGTGCCCACATCAACCCGGTCTTCACATCGATCCCCCTCCTCTCGAGGCCGGATCTCCTCTATCCGAACTTCCTGATGGTCTTGCGGTTGTTGTTCCCTTCTCCCCCTCATCTCGAGGAACTCCGGACACGTGGATGTGAGGTGCCCCTCTTCCTGATGAAAGTCACAATAGGGCAGGTCCACCCTGACCTCCCTTCTTCTCCTCGGCTGTCCTCTCCTCCTCCCCCTCATGGAAATTGCCATTGCCTCCTCCTGATCGGGGAGAGGGGGTCTCTGACCCTGCCTACCCCCCTGGGGATTGTACTGCCCTCGGCCACCCTGGCGGTTATCTCCTCCCTGATAACCTCTTCGTGGTGCCTGGTCTTGCCACTCGGGCCTCCACCCCAAACGGTGGGTCTGCTCCGGACACACCCACCTGGGTTGCGGCTGCTGCTGCGGCTGCTCCCTTTGCCGAGGTTCAGCCCTCCTCTCCTCCTGAATTCGGCCACCCCTTGGCCTCTCCTCCTCCACGGCCCACTTGGCCAACCTTCGCGCAAACTCTGGATGTGTTGCCTCCATATCGGCCTCCCTGGCCGCTCTCTCCAAGAGTGCCTCAAAAGACACTGGAGGTGATCTCTTCAGTTCCATCGCGAAGAACCCGGATTGGAGACCCAGGGTGAAGGCCACCATCATGGTGTGCCCTGGCATCTCCTGGACTTGGGACAGTTCCTCTTGGAACCTGTCCAGATAGCTTCCCAGGGTCTCTCCTACCCTCTGCTTGATGCGGAACAAAGACTCCGCCTCCTTCTTCCTCTTCTTAGAAGTGGTGAATCTCAGCATGAAACCCCGTCACAGATCCTCAAAGCAGTAGATGGACCCGGTCGGGAGTTGGTGGAACCACTCTCTCGCCTTTTCCCTGAGGGTGATGGCGAAGAGTCGGCACTTGAAGCCGTCTGACATCTGTCGAATAGAGACCATGTCCTCGAACCACTGGATGTGGTGGACCGGGTCTCCTTTCCCGGAGTAATAAGTCATCTCTGGCTCGCGAAACCCCTCGGGAACTGGGGCTGAAGAAACGAACTCGCTGAAGGGGCTCCCCCCTCAGCCGGGCGAGACGGGAACTCCCTCCCTGCAGTCTCGCCGAAGTGATACTCGGCGGCCGAGCCGGGGAACAGAACTCGCCCCTGGAACTCGCGCTCGCCTCTCTCGGCGGGTTCCTTCCCTGGTCGCCTCAGCGGCGCGTCGTCGCCGAGTGCGGGAGCGGCGACCACCGGAACTGCCGGTGTCGCACTCTCAGCTCGCATGTCGAGGGCGGTCCTAACGAGCCCGAGGATCTCCTCCCTAAGCTCCGCCGGCACGCTCGCCGCTGGGGGTGGGGGAGGGGGTGGGGGAGGGGGTGGCGAGCTGCCCCTGCCTGATCCTTGTCCTTCTTCTCCAGTCATCGAGCATGCAGAAGGTTTTCTCTGCTGACCACTGTCCACGCTCACCGCACCAAAATGTTGAAACCGGAAAACCAGTCTCTGTGGAATTCGACCCTTGGGGAAGGGGTGGCCGCGCACCTACTTCGCTCCTGCAAGAAAATGACAAGAAAAAAGAAGAACCAAGGACCAGACCAAGGGCCCGGCGTGGAGGTCCCACCACACACCTGGAAGATCTTAGAGCGCTTCCCCTCCTTAGCCAAGTGCCGGGCTAAGGTACCTCAAAAAGCGCTAGTAGGCCGGAGAATTGGTAAGCATGCCTTCTGAGATACGCCTTGGGTCCTATTTATAGGAAAAGATGGCCTGCCAATATACAACCTTCACTGTTCTCGAGGACTACAAGCAGACCAAAGGGGGCAACATGGTAAAAGTATGTCATGGCCAAGATGTGAGCTGGACCTGAGGTAGCACTCGCTCGGCAGGGGGCCTGACTTGCCTCGCCCTGGGCCTAGGCGAGCACGTACTCGGCAGGCTATGCTCGACTATCGCTGAGCTCGGCTCGACTACCGCCGAGCTCGGACTCGGCACGACGATCGCCGAGCTCCAACAGAAACTGAGCTCGGCATGGGGATCGTCGAGCTTGGTTCGACTACCACCGGGCCCCATTCCTTTACCCGAGCTCAGTCTCGGCATGTCGGGCTCCGTTCGGCCATCGTCGAGCTCGGCTCGACTATCGCCGAGCTCGGCTCGGCTATTACTGAGCTCGGGCTCGGCATGCTGGGTTCACATTGCGGTCTGAGCCGGCTGGTTCAACTCTTGTCGACCACTCGCGGGATACGGGGTTGTACAGTTCTGGTGAACATAAACGTAGATTTCAGTATTCTTGCTTTGAAAAGTTCGCATGATTGGAGTATTCACCTACAAAAGATGTTGCATATTGTTTACCGTGTTATATTTCAATAAACCCGAGCGCATGATTGTGAAAATATTTTGTGAAAAAAATGAAGTCGAAATTCCGGAAATGAATGCTAGATACAGTGATCGTCGGTTTCGAACTCCTCGTGATATCATTACTGTGGAACATCATTTTAAAGTTGACATATTTAACGCCGCAATAGATTGTGTGTTGCAGAAGCTGAATTTTAGATTCAATGAAAATTCTATGGAATTGCTTCGTCTAAGTATGACTTTAAATCTAAGTGTTGAATATAAATATTTTAATATTGAAGATATATGCGCTCTTGCAAGGATTTTTTACCCTCAAGATTTCAGTGAGCAAGATATTTATGTGTTGAATACTCAGCTGCATCATTATCAGTTAGACGTTATTTCTCATTCAGATTTAAAGAACTTGTCAACAATTTCTAAACTTTGTGAGAAATTGGCCGAAACGAAGAAATAAAATACCTATTATTTTGTTAACAAGCTAATTCGGCTAATTTTGACACTTCCGGTCTCAACAGCGATTACAGAACGATCATTTTCTTCTATGAAGCTTATTAAAACAAGATTGCGCAACAAAATGGAGGATGAATTTCTAGCAAATTGTATGACTCTCTACATAGAACGAGAAATAGCAGAGAAGATCGAGAAAGATGTGATCATTGATGAATTTTATGAGTTGAAAAAACGTCATGCACAACTAAAATAAGGTAACATTTATTTTGTAATATTTCTTTTATTGTTAATGTTAAAATTTCAAATTAGAAATTTTTTTGCTTATTATATTTTGATTCATAATTTTTTTAGGCCCCTCCTTACTTCGAATCCTGGATCCGCCCCTGCCTATAAATACGATCACAGGGGTACGAGGAGACGGATTTCGTAATCTCGCAAAGATCTCAAAACCTTCTTGTTTCCTAGACACCAGCTGAGCCTTTGGATCCCTTTTTCAGAGAGACAGATAGCGAGTTTGCGACTATCGACCTTGTCACCGCGATCTTGTTATCAGACAGTCTACCTCGTACCCTGCTTGGTCATTTTTTATTGTGGAGGGGTTGCTTCTTCTAAGATTCCGGGTACGTGGTGGAACCTCCCTGCTACAACGCCTGGGGTCCTCTTAGTTGTCCGACACCGTTGATTCGGTAACCTTAGGATGCCTTGTAACAACTAAAATCTGAGATATTAGAAAATACGAAGAAGGGGAAATGAGCCTAAAGGGAGTTGGTCGGAGATGAGGGAGAGGAAGAAAAGCCAGGCTGTGGTCGGAGATGAGAGAGAAGAGGGGGGACAAAGCAGAACAAGAGACGTTATTGACTCATTTCTTCTTAATCTCTATTACAAGCAATTAGTACTATTTATAGAGGATGAATCCTCTAATTATAATGATAAAAAAAAAACTTAATAGAAATAGCCACAGCTCATGGGACACGTGGCTCTCAAGTTGTTACAGATAACTTTAGAAAAACTGCACCGACGGGCTTGCTGTCAGCTATGATGATGTTGAACCACAAGCTCGGGAGTCGGGAATACGGTCTCCTCTATGAACCGGTAGGTGTCTTCATTGTTCTTGCATTGTAAGCCTCCCAACTGCAGGTATCCGCCACCCGCTCATTTGAGGCCTAGATCCATAATTCATCCAGGTTAGAGAGATGGAATCGTCGCAGACTCAGCAGCGCCCAAACGATTGCGAAAGAGGAGTCGAGCGGTTGTGCGGGTATATCATGTGATTTTTCCAATTCAAGATCAATCCAGCTAATTAGACTATGATGATCAGTCCACATAAACACTGGAAGCCAAACCCATTTGGCTTACTTAGGTCCAACCTTGACTTGAATAACAGTTCATTAAATAAGAGATTTTTTTTGGTATACAGAAGAAAATCCGACCATTGGATCATAAAATCATGAAATCAGTTTTTAATATGACCATATTAACAAAAATACCCAAAATTTTAAAAAATGCTTTGAAAGGGATGCGCGAACGCTATCCCCACTATCACAAATTATGACGTCCACTCTCCCACTTGGGGAGATGGTAAATCAGCACACTTTCAAAGTGCAATGAAAGCCACTGATCTAGGCCACAGGCATTTTTGATCACCCGTTAAGACCCCGTCCAGGTAAGTATGGAGAAAAGGCAGTGGGCATTTCTGTATATAGCTGAATGCCGGATAAAATATTTAAAACCACCGGTGTGGGACAAAGCTTTTACCGCTGCTTTCCTTGGCGCTTAGAGAAAGGCCCGGAATGATTCCTATTTTAAAACTAGATATTATTATTATTATTTATATATTTACATAGTATATATATTAGCCCAGCACGTTCGCAATGATGAATTTTGGAATCTCACATAGAGTAGAGAACCGCTCTTAAGTTAAGTGGGAATTAATGAATTACTAAAGTTAATATAAAGTGATTTAATTGAAGTGAAAAAATTAAACATTCTTCATACAATACAAAACATATTCGATCCAATTAATTAGATCGCTTAAATTAGACTTGTTGTGGTTTGCTCGAGGCTCTTGATAGACCGGGTCCGCTGAACCGTCTAACTCTGATGAGACGGTCGAGCACGCAAACTATCAAAATTTTACAGAACAGTGAGGCTTTTTTACGTGAATAACCCGCAATCGGAATAAAAAACCTGCAATTAGGGTGTCACGCGATCGATTCGGTCTCGACCTAACTCTCACTTAATTGGGTTTGTTACAAAGCTTTTGGAAAAAGGCGAACGTGACAGACCGCTCCTCGTTACACTTGATAAGATGAGGGAGAGAGAACTCAGAGCGCGACAAGGCTCCACACTTTTGGTAGTGGTCTTGCTTTTACGTGTGAAGGGGAGCGTGCGAATTTGGGCGTGTTGGCAGACTTGATTTGCTAATGCTGAGAAGGCTTGTCGCTCGCTTTGACGCTACGCGAACGCCCGAAGGCGGTGACCGTTAGAGTGGTTGGCACCCTCAAAATGCTTGTTGTAGTTCGAGGGCGACTTCGACCGTCCAGACGAACACTGGTGGAGATCATGCGGAGAGAAAAAGAGATTGTAGAGAGAGGAGGAAAAAGAGAGAGAGCCTGAAGTTCGGAAAAGGATCCAAATGAAGAGTAGATGGGGGCTATTTATAGGTTTTTAAAAGGGTGGTTCGGTAAATTTGTCCGTTAACTACCAGATGGACGAATAAAAACACCCAGATTTGAGCATGCGGATCACCATTTTTAGATAAAGGACGACCCTACCTCTGGGATGAAAAAATACTGCTCGGGAAAACGGGCGGCCCGACGAGCCCGGTGGCCTGGCAAGACTGGCAGCCAAAGTTGAGGCCGCCCCATCCCCCTCACGTCGAGCGGCCAAGGGGGCCGACCGGCCTTGGCCTTGCCGGTCGAGGCCACCCTTAGGTCGGGCAGCGAGGGGAAGCCAGACCTTGCAGAAGCGGCGGGGCCGACCGAGGTCGAGACCGCCTGTGTGCCGGGCGGCCTAGAGCGGCCACCCCTTACGGGGACGGTCAAGACCGAGGCCGGCCTAGGTCGAGGCCACCCGTGCACTCGACGACCAAGGGGCGATCACCCCTTGTGGGGATGGTCGAGGCCGAGACTGCCCTAGGACCTGGCGGCTGACCCTTGCGATGCCGATCGAGGCCGCTCGTGCATCAGGCAGCCTAGGGGTGGCCGTCCCTTGTGGGACCAGCCGAGGTCGAGGCCATCCATGGACCGGGTGGTCAAGGGGTGGCCGGCCCTTGTAGGGCTGACCCAGGTCGCCCGTACTATAACTCCCCCATCCGTCGTATAACATATGACAGAAGGTCCGGTCGGGGCCCGACGTCATATACTGCAGACAGGTAAGGAGATTACATGTTGTTTCCAAATCCAAGTTCAATTATGAACACATCCTAACTCAGAGCATTCTAGCGGAAACATTTTAGTTTATAAACTCATACATTACAAGAATGTCCACTACAAAAACTTGTACATGAATGATATATATATATACACACATAACACATGTTTTGGTCGTAGCTTTATTACAACTGTTTCATTTAACAAAAAGTGACTTCATACATCGGCACGCTGACCGGCCACACATGAAAACAGTAAAGTTTGTCTTTAAGCCTTCAAGGGCTAGCCACTCGCAGCATAAGGGCTTCAGCCTGTTACTTCCCGCTTGGCTCTCCAGCACCTACACAAAAGGGTCCACCAAAACGTGGCAAACAAAGCAACGGTCAGCATTTTGCTGACCCGTTTATAACGATTACACTCCTTACTCGGGGCGGCATTTCTCCATCCCTGCAAACAAGGCGTCATATGTATATATCGTGGCATGTACAATGTGCAATTTAAGCATCATTCACCACAGACGTAGGCTCAACGATTATACGCCCCGTGCACTCAGGGCACATTCTCGGTGTACCGGACTTTCCAAGGTACCTCCACCGTTCAGAGGTCCATGACTTAACGGTCAACTTTGTCGTTCAGAGGTACTTAACTTGACGACCATGTCGTTCAGAAGTGCTTAACTTAACTACTGCGTCAGTTAGGCTCCACGACCCAACTTAATCATAAGCCACATGGCTCAACGGCCATTGCTGGGCTCTCAAAGCCCTCAGCTTCTCATACACTGGCCCCCGGGTCTATTAGAGATAGGCCTCACAATATTGTTGCTCCCTGGGAGCTATCGCCGATGACAGTCACTGTCGCCCGACGACATCCGCATTTCTCCAAACTGTGATCTTTTTTGGGTCTTTTCCTGGAAATGCTTCTAGTACTTTGATGCAACATCCTGCACACCCCTAGACTCCGGATTTCACACGTACATCACACGCATATCCACGGAGTCTTCTCCGGCACGCAAAATAAACATCACCAATCCAGATCAACCCGTCCGGATGGGCTTCACACAGCATGCATATTCTGTACTTTACATTTCTGAATCTATATGCTGGAATATATGAGGATCAAACCGATCTACCCATTGGAATCCACCCTTTTTCACCTTTAGGTGTGGGGATCCATGCAAGTATGCATATTAAGGACTTCACTTGTCCGGGAGAAACTCGTTACCCTTGTAGTTCTCTTCGGAGCCATGACGAAGCTTTTCTACGCAGATGGAAAGAAGCACGTCGCTCTCCACTTTGCGGATCTATCCTCGAATATAGCCTCCGACCATAAGATCTCTTTCAGCGAGCTCATAAAGCTCAGCCCAGCACTCCCTTAACTTCTTCTTCCTTTTTACTCAAGGAAAATCAAGAGATGAAGACAGAGAGAGAGAAAGAATGAAATCTTCTTCCTATTCTTCTCTGGAAGTGTATTCGGGACTAATCCCAACCACATGATCTCTCCTTCAAAATAAAGCAAATGTCAGGATTTGAGTTGACTGGTCCACTTTGGCGTTATCGTCTGGCGACATTGACTGTCGCTACTTGGCGACATCGACTTAACCGCTTTGACCACTTTGACCGAGGTCAACCACCGCTTATTGGCCGCTTAACAGCCAATCTGACACGTGTCTTACGCCACATGGCACTATCGCCCGGCGATATCCACTATCCGCAATATTAAGCCACTCAACATTTTCAGGTATTGAGTGCGTCGAGTGGGTCGAGTGCCGACTCAACGCTTACAGCTATTGCCATCCGGCGATACCCACTGTCTCCAATCAGCGATATCATTTTCACGATTCATCGAACGCGTTGAGTGCGTCGAGTGCGGCTCGACGAACTCTGCATCGCTATCGCCAGCAGGCGATACCCAGTATCGCCCGGCAATAGTGACAAAAATTTTGTTGTCAAATTTGGGGTGTTACACGTACGTTGGGCGGTCGAGGTGCGGCTATCCCTTGAGGGGACGATCGAGGCCGACGCCACCCATGACCCAGGTGGCAAAGGGGGCGACTGACCCTTTCCGGGCCGGTCGTGGCCGCCTGGCAACCGAGACAGCGGCTGGCGCACGGGATCCCAAGCGATGGTTGAGATCTCTTGCGTGGTGGCTATTGCACAGATCGGGTATACAGATCGCACATACAGTGGTTAGGCCCATAACTCCCCACTTCGCTCGTGTGAGGAGAGATAATTCTGGTTATTTACAACCCAAAATTTCTATAAATTGGGGTCGACTCCATCATTTGCCCCCCAAGCCCTTGGAGTCACGAGGCAGAGCGAGAGGAGTGCAAGGGCTTTCATTCTTAAGTAGATTTTTGTCTCCACGGCGGGAGAGAATGAAGGGGAGCGAGAAGAAGCGGTCAAGGTATAAAAGGTACGACATGTACCAAAGCGGGAGGTGCACAGAGGTGAGTCTCCTGGTCGCGAGATCGTGTGCCTGCACGCGGCACGTGGCGATGCGGGTTATGCGCCCGCGCTTACGCTGGCGCGCGGCGATGCGGATTATGCGCCCGCGCTTGCGCGGTGCGTACCTGCTCATGTACGCATTGTGCATGTGCGGTGCGCACCCACCCATGCTGCACTTGTGTTACGCGCGTGCGCGATCCTCGCCCACACACATTGCATGCATGTTGTGCACATATGTGATGTGTGTGCATGCATGGTGCGCAACCGCACGTGGTGCATGCGCGTTGCGGGCACGCACTTGCGCGCTTGCGTGCACTGCATGAGCGTGTGTAGGGAGGGCCCCTGCGCGGGGTGTGTTCATACATTGTTCCTAACTGGGGGGACTGGGTGCATGTGGTGACTTTGCTCCTTTGCCTTGTTGCAGAATTTGGCGGCATATCGTGTTGTTTTGCGCCGATTTTCTGATTCTTCTTTTCGTCATTTTGACCTGTATCTTCATTCAAGTTCCAAGGCGTATTGCCCAAGGTCGGTCGATGCGGATGTGTTCTTCACTTACAGCGGAGCAAATCGATACTTGGAGTGGGCGATACAATATTCCTTCTGATCTTTTCATAAGAGTTTCACATGACAAGAAGCGGGTGCAGGATCATCCGGTTGGGTTGATGATGTTGTGTGAGTCATCGCTGAGAGCCAGACTCCGGTTGTCACCGTGCGAGAAGGTAATTGAGATCTTGAAGCATTGCGGTGTGCCAGCATCGCAGTTTACCCCTCATGCGATGAGCTTAGATCGACTCACGCATTTGAGGTTTAGAGTAACCAACACTAGAGGGGTCAACGACCGGCCCATAGGCCCAGACTTAGATTGACTCGCGCATTTGAGGTTTAGAGTAAACAATACTCGAGGGGGGGTCAACAAACAACCAGTGGGCCTGGACTTAGATCAACTCACGTATTTGAGGCTTAGATATAACCAACACTTGAGGGGTCAATGACTAGCCCGTAGGGCTAGACTTAGATCGACTCACGCATTCGAGGTTTAGAATTGTAACGCCCCAAATCTCGGATATGAGTGGGTTGTGTCGACTGAGCAACACGGTCTGCGACACAGGCGTGTCCAAAGCCGTGTCCTGCTCTGTGTTTGTCGGGCTGTGTCGACTGAGCAACACGGCCTGGGACACGGGCGTGTCCGAAGTCGTGTCGGACACACGGCCTGTGACACGGGCATGTCACATGGCTGTGTCATGTTCGAGCTTGACGGTTTCAGCGTCGATTGAGGCACACGGCCTGTGACACAGGCGTGTCCAGGGTTAACACGGGCGTGTCCAGGTTGACACGGGCGTGTCAGAGGCCGTGTCCTGTTCTGAGATCAACGATTTCTCTTACGATTGTGAGACACGACCTGTGACACGGGCGTGTCAAAGCCGTGTGCAGACCCAGGAAGACGATTTTAAAGGCGAATCAGGGTCTTTCGTTTTATTTAAGAGTGATCTGACGGCCCAGAATCCTTTCTGTTGGTATATGGCCGGGAAATGAGGGTACGGGGAGACGAACTTCAAAATCTCGCAAAGATCTCGAAACCTTCTTGTTTCCTAGACACCAGCTGAGCCTTTGGATCCCTTTTTTAGAGAGAGGTAGCGAGTTTGCGACTATCTATTTTAGTCGCCGCAATCTTGTTATCAGACAATCTTCCTCGTACCCTGTTTGGTCATTTTTTGTTGTGGAGGGATTGCTTCTTCTAAAATTCCGGGTACGTGGTAGGACCTCCCTGTCGCAGCGCCTGGGGTTCTCTTAGTTGCCCGACATTTTCCAAGTCTTAGCCCGTTAGCCGTCAAGAGCCTGACCGCTGAGTCGGTAACCTTAGGCTGCCTAGTAACAACTAAAATCTGAGATATTAGAAAATACAAAGGGGGAATGAGCCGAGAGGGAGTTGGTCAGAGGTGAGGGAGAGAAAGAAAATCCAGGCTGTGGCCGGAGATGGGAGAGGGGGGGGGGGGACAAAGCAAAACAAGAGACTTTATTGACTCAATCTTTCTTAATTTCTATTACAAGCAATTAATACTATTTATAGAGGACGGATCCTCTAATTATAATGATAAAAAACTTAATAGAAATAGCCATTGACTGACACCTCATGGGACACGTGACTCTCAAGTCGTTACAGATAACTTTAGCAAAACTGCACCAACGCGCTTGCTGCCGGCTATGATGATGCTGAACCACGAGCTTGGGAATACAGTCTCTATGAACCGGTGGGCATTGTCATTGTTCTTGTAAGCCTCCCAACTGCAGGTATCCGCCACCCACTCATTTGAGGCCCAGATCCATAATTCATCCATGTTAGAGAGATGGAATTGTCACAGACTCACCAGCGCGCCTGGACGATTGCGAAAGGAGGCGAGCGGTTGTACGGGTATAACATGCGATTTTTCCAATTCAAGATCAATCCAGCTAATTAGACTATGATGATCAGTCCACAAACACTGGAACCCAAACCCATTTGGCTTACTCAGGTCCAACCTTGACTTGAATATCAGTTCATTAAAATAAGATATTTTTTTTGGAATACAGGAGAAAATCCGACCATATTAACGAAAATCATGAAATCAATTTTACTATGACCATATTAACGAAAATACCATCGGCTGCGGCTTACTAATTATAGTAAAAAATAATATTATTACACTTAATAACTTTTAAATGATATAAACTTTTATTAAACACCCAAAATTTAAAAAATTGCTTTGAAGGGGATGCGCGAACGCTATCCCCACTAACACAAATTATGACGTCCACTCTCCCACTTGGGGAGATGGTAAATCAGCACCCTTTCAAAGTGCAATGAAAGCCACTAATCTAGGCCACAGGCATTTTTGATCACCCGTTGAGACCCCGTCCAGGTAAGTATGGAGAAAAGGCAGTGGGCATTTCTTTATATAGCTGAATGCGGGATAAAATATTTAGAGCCGCCGGTGTGGGACTAAAAGCATTTGCCGCTGCTTCCGCGCTTAGAGGAAGGCCCGCAAGGAATGATTGTATTTCCATCTTCAAGGAAAAAAAAATTATCCTCAAGGAATGATTGCATTTTAATACAAGATATTATCATATTATTATATTTTAAATATTTACATATTATATATATTAGCCCAGCTCGTTCTCAATGATTAATATAGGGGCAAATTAATTTTGGATATGTGCAAATCAATTTTACGGGTAAATCAAAAATTTGCATGTGCAAACTAAATTATTACGTGCAAATCAATATAAATTTTTTAAAAAATTATTTAGCAAAATATGAACAAATAGTTTTACAACAAATAGTTTTACAAAATTTATATATATATAAATTTTAGGCAGTGGGGTTTATTTTTCCTATCACGCGTTTGTTCTCATTTCTCCTGCTGCCTGGCGGAATCGGAAAGCTAGGGCTTGGCGATTTTCTTCTTCTCATCGCCTGGTAAGGTGGAATCCCGCACTCCTTTTCATTCCTTCCCCTGAATCCTGAATCCTGATTGAACCCTAAATCTCTCTTCTTTAGCAGTTTTGGGAAGTTTGGATTTTTGATTTGGCCAAGTGGAAGAAAATTTGAGTTAATCTCAGGTATTTGGTTTTTTTATCAAAACAACTATATTTATATAGATTAAATATTTATATATCTTTATAACTGGATGTATATCTTTATTAAAGTATTCTTGAAATTTATTTAAGGATTTTTTTTCATGCAACTTCATTTTTTCATGTTCTTCTAAATCCTAATGATTTCTTTAAATATTTATAGGTTTTAGTAATTGATTATGGATCGATATTTTTCACGAAAATCATGTGCATTGCAAGATTCCTCTTCCAGTAATCTTATTGAAGGAAGTTGTGCTAAAAAAAATCGTATCAATTTAAATGATCTTCCTACGGATCCGGGGCTACGAAGCAATATCTCAAATTATCATCCTAATGATCAAGATGAAATAAGAAGATATTATTTACAAAAGGGTCCATGTCAACCTTCTAACCATGACTTTCCTCAAAGCTTCATTGGTACAACTCCTCGTCGATTTTGTCCTTCTTGGTTTAAGGATCATAAGAATTGGTTAGAGTATAGTATCGAAAAGGATGTAGTCTATTGTTTGTGTTGCTACTTATTTAGGTCTGATACGAATTCTACTGCCAAAGGGGGAGGTGATGCATTTGTGACTGAGGGGTTCTCAACATGGAATAAAAAAGATGCTATATGTTCATGTTAGTGATCACACAAGTAGCCACAACAAATCTTGGAAGATGTGTGAAGCTCTAATGAATCAAAAATAAAGCATTCCAACTGTTTTTTATAATCAGTCACAAAAAGATAAGAATGACTATCGAGCACGCTTGGGAGCATCGGTGGATTGTGTAAGATATCTTTTGTCTGGCGGATTGCCCTTCCGTGGTCATGACGAGTCTGAGGATTCACTCAGTAAAGGAAATTTTTTTGAGCTTTTAAAGTTTCTAGCTGATCATAATGAATCTATCAATAAGGTTGTATTGGGGAATACTCCTAAAAATAACAAGATATCTCATTCTGATATTCAAAAAGATATTGCAAATGCTGCAGCATGCGAAACTACAAATGCTATTATCAAGGATCTCGACAATGATCTTTTCTCAATTTTAGTTGACGAGTCTCGAGATATATCAGTCAAAAAACAAATGGCAGTGGTTATTCGTTATGTGAATAAAACGGGGCTTGTTATGGAGCGATTCCTAGGTATTAAGCATGTAGTTGATACCACTGCTTTGTCACTAAAGACTGGAATTGAAAACTTACTTTCTAGACATGGATTGAGTTTGACGAAGATACGTGGACAAGGTTATGATGGGGCTAGTAACATGCGAGGTGAACTCAACGGACTAAAAACTCTAATCATGAGGGAGAACGAGTCGGCCTTCTATGTTCATTGTTTTGCTCATCAACTACAATTGACTCATGTAGCTGTTGCTAAAAATCATACATACGTGGCTGAAATTTTTTCTGTCTTGACTCGTCTTGTGAATGTTGTTGGGGGGTCTTGTAAGAGGCAAGACATGCTTCGAGAAACACAATCTGCTAAAGTTGTTGAAGCATTAAATAATGGTGATCTTCAAAGTGGGCAAGATTTGAATCAAGAAACCAGTCTTAGGAGAGCTGGCGACACTCGTTGGGGATCACATTATGGGATGATTTTGAACATGATTTTAATGTTCTCTTCTTTGATTGATGTACTAGAGTTCATTATGGAGGATGCATTACACCCCGAGCAAAAAGGTGAAGCCCTTTCTCTTATAAAGTATGTACCAACTTTTGAATTTGTCTTTGGTTTACACATGATGAGAAAGGTCTTGGGCATCACAAATGATTTGTCACTGGCATTACAAAAGAAAAATCAAGACATTATAAATGCTATGACATTAGTTATGGTGTCCAAGAAAAATTTACAGACATTAAGAGATGAAGGATGAGGTTCTCTACTCAGCGAAGTATCTTTATTTTGTAGCAAAAATGATATTTTGGTTCCGATCATGGAAGATATATTTGTAGTGCCTGGGAGATCACGTCGTAATGCTCCACAAATTACAAATTTACATCACTATCATGTTGAGTTATTTTGCACAATCATAGATATGCAACTTCAAGAGCTCAACAACCGCTTTACTGAGGCGAATAGCAAGTTGCTTCTTTGCGTGTCTTGTTTGAATCCTAGTGGCGCATTTTTTGTTTTTGATAAACAAAGATTGATTGAACTTGCTATGTTCTATCCAGTGGATTTTTCTCCATTGCAACTCATGATGCTTGATGATCAACTTGAGAACTACATTGTTGATGTGCGCTCCAACAACGACTTTATCGACTAATCGGAATTATTGATCTTTCTAGGAAGTTAGTGGAGACAAAAAGGGGTCTCATATATCCGTTGGTCTACTTGCTTGTCAAACTTGCATTGCTTTTGCCGATTGCTACCGCAACAGTAGAAAGAGCTTTTTCAGCAATGAAATATGTGAAGAGTCGGTTGTGTAACCGAATAGGAGATCAATGGTTGAACGATCGTTTGGTTACTTATATTGAAAAAGAAGTGTTTAATGGTATCAACAATGAGGCTATTATGCAACGATTTCAGAATATGAAGCCTCGTCGAATGCAATTGTAAAAGTTTATGTACTACGAATCGAATTTTTGTGAAGAATTAATATATATATATATATATATATATTAATGTTTTTGTCATTAATATTTTTTTATAAATATGACACCACTTGATATTATTGTTGGAGTCGCCACTGCATGGGCCCTTATGTGGCTGTGATCGTACCCTGCCCACAATATATATTACCTCTGCTCGTGCTCGTCTGCTCCAAGACACATGGTCTTTGCACAACATTGCTCCTGTCTGGCGGTTCCCCAAAACGTAGTACCTCACCTATAACAGGCTTTTAAGGGCGGCCTGATAAGGGTTGTGAGTGCTTTGGGGGCAGCGAAGCCCAGAAAAAAGTATCTCATAGTAGGCTTCTAAGATGACTGACTTTTAAGCGAAAGGAGGTGCGAAAATAAACTGAATCTCACAATCAAATTGGAGGAACAATTATTAGGTATAAGTAATAATTTGAATCATCAAATAACAGAGGCTCCTTTTCAGAGCCACTAGTAGAGTTGTGTTGGAAACTGTAAGGTTAAGTGTATTTCGGTGGGAGTAGTCATGAGATGAGTGATCTCTTGGGAAGTGCTCGTAGCCCGCCTAGAGAAACGACTGAACCTTGCGTTTTAGCCAATTAAGTATTGGGTTGCGATAAATCAAATCGAACAATACTTTAGATATTGTGAGGGTTGGGTTGTTACATCGCCCATCATTTGATCACCTATCGTGCTTCAGGGACTACGAGTGACGGGGGTACATGCTGTTGGGGTTGTGGAACACTTCTGGTCCTCTTGTTTCTCACACCGGGTTATCCCACGTGAGCTTAGAGGAATCGAAGTGTGATCCCCCTCCGACATATCTGGCGCCGACGACAGCGGGGGTCCGGGGGCAGCCGCCCCCGGCGGAGGTCCCGCTGACCGGACAGCGGGCAGGGGTCCAGGGGATATACCCTTTTGGAGGCGCATACGAGGTTTCTTGTTGGAGGCGATCCAGAAGGGGTTCTTCCGTTGTTTCTTGTCCAGAAGGAGGAGTTAAGGTAGGATCGGTTTTGGATCCTTGAAACCTTTGTAATCTGTATTTCTTTTGGTGATTACAAGAACTGAGAAGGGAAGGGATAGGGGATGTAGCCCGGTTTTGGGTGAACCTCTGAAATCTGCGTGTTTGTGTGTTTGCTCTGTTCCTTTTGTTTACTGCTTTTATTCGGATTTCTGCTTCTCGGCGCTCCGGATTTCTTACACATGCGAAACCCGTTCGCCCTGGAGCAAGCCAGCAAGGGCAAAGATATTGCCGTGGTGGGGATACTGTCGCGACCACATAGATGGCCCTATGCACTGTCACTCGTATAATAAATCTTGGTAGTAAAAGAAAGATGCAAAGGCTACTCCACTAAGGAGACATGAAATCAACTCTCTTCCCAAACAAACTATCTTCCTCTTTGTGTTGTATCTAAAAGGTGCACTGCACATGATAAATCAGGGGAATCAAATGAAGAAATTCAAAGAAGGAAAAAAGGCATAGAGCAAAATAAATAAATAAAAAAAAATAAAACCAAATGAAGAACTTCAGTCCTAAGAATAAACTCTTCTGTTTTTTTCTTCTTAAATTGCTCTCAACAATCTGTGAAAGAAACACCAACAAGATAAACTCGAAATTAAACGAAGAAATTCATAGCAAATTAAGTAAAAATTAAAATCAAATGAGGATGCAGACCAGCAGAACTAAGAAGTAGCCATTACCCATGGATGTGAACAATGACAAATAGTTACAGATGCGAGTTGAGATGACGACGATTGGCGAAGGACAAACGCTTGGAGAGGAATGAGCCCACCAACGAGGAATGGTTCGGGGGAGACGGCATGAAAGCGGTCGACGATGGAAGAAGTCGGATTGGAGGCACTGAAGTAGGAAAGCCGGCGCTTAACAGAAGGGGCAGAAAGTTGTAGAGAGTAAGTTGGAAGGCAGAGGTAAGGTGAAAAAGAATGAAGAATTTGATTGTTGGGATTCTCTACATTTAAGATTTTATGATGTAATTAATGTATAAAAAATATATATAAAAGAATGAGATTAGTAAATTCGTCCAATCTATCAAAAATAGATTCGGATCGTGAAATGAATACTATCCATTTTACTCTAAAATGAAAAGAATCTTATTCCGTTAAGCAGGAGGAGTCAAAAGAAAAAACAGTGGAGAAGAATGTCATTCAAAAGATTGATGGAAGGCAAAATGGGACCAATAAATAAGCTATGGGTGGTCGAAGTAATCACTCTTCATTCGATAACATTAATAATAATAATAATAATAATAGTAGAGATATGTTTGACTAAAAAATTCGAATTGAAAAAATCAGTAATCTAATTTTGATCAAAATGATATTTTTATTAAGTTGAATTTGAAGAAAAAATATATTTTAGATGAAATTATAAAGAAAAATCTCTCTTTTTCAATATTGTGAAATTGTGGACCAATCCAACCGTGGACCGGCCCGCTTAATGGTTCATCCAAGTCAAAGAAACAAGGAGCCAACGGATAAGGACAGAGTAAAGTGCGGGGTGCATTTTATGATAAAGTGCGCACATCCAATGATTAACGTGAATGCCTGTGCGTATCTCAAAGCGAACACACTACAAAGCGCTTTGAGATGTGTACAAGCATTCACTGCACGCGAACCATTGGATGCCCCTACTTTATAATAAAGTACATCACCTATACTTTACCACCCCTTGTCCTAAACCAACTACATGAAGGCACGGTTTGGTAAAATAAAACTATTAGATATAAGATTTTAAAAATATTATTACATGTTATGTTAAATTTATATATTTAATATTTATACATTTGTGTCAAATTAAAATTTATTTTTGTACAATTCCGTATTCGATGAGTAGGTCTTCTCTCACCTCTTTCAGGGGGACCATGACTTCGCGGGATCCCCAGAAGCGAGACCCTTCCTGTGTTCGCCGAGTGCATTCAAGCCTTCTGCTCCTTGGCATTGAGTGGAGCCGAGCGCACTCAACACCTTCTGCCCCTTGGCAGTGGAGCCGAGTGCACTCAACGCCTTCTGCCCCTTGACGTTGAGTGGAGCCGAGTGCACTCAACACCTCCTGCTCCTTGGCGTTGAGTGAGTCTTCTGCTCCTTGGCGTTGAGTGAGTCTTCTGCTCCTTGGCGTTGAGTGGAGCCAAGTGCACTCGGCGTCTACTACTCCTTTGCATTATATAGCGCGGGACCCCTCTAGAATCATCCGTAAAGGAGTGCCGCGGAGGCGAGTGCCTGACTCCCCCCAACACTCGCCCCTTTTAGGCGAGTGGTGCCCCCACGAACCACTCGCCCAGTGAGATGTCGAGGAGGCGAGTGCTTGGCTTCCCCAGCGCTCGCCCCCTTTAGGCGAGTGGTGCCCTCATGGACCACTCGCCCAGTGAGGTCTAGAGGTGAAATTACATGGGTGCCCTTATAGGGGCTGCATATAGCCGTTTAGAATAGTGGAGATAGCTGTTTAGAATAACAGAGGTTGGCTGTTGACAGACCGTTTTCAGAAAACTATAAATAGACCCGATGGGATACCTCAGAAGACATGCTTACTTGTGTCATGTTTTTCTTGCGCTTTCTGAAGTATCCTTAGCTCAGCACTTGGCTAAGGAGGGGAAGCGCTCTAAGATCTTCCAGATGTTTGGTGGGACCTCCGTGCTGAAGCCTTGAGCCTGTTCTTTGTGCTAAGTGTTTGGTTGTTTAGCTTGTGAGAGAGAAGTAAGTGTATGATCACCCCTTTCCCAATGATCAAACTCCACAGAGACCAATTTTTCGATTTCAACAATTTTTTCTAAAAATTATTGATATTTTATAATATTTTAACAAATATCTAATTAAAATATTTAGTTAAATGTTCTAACAAATGCTAATGCTTAATATTTTAACAAATATCTAATTACAATATTTAGTTAAATGTTTTAACAAATGCCTAATAATTTAGTGCATGCCTAATTACAATATTTATAATGAAAATCTATTTATTTAATATGGGCGATGATAAAAATATAATAATACTAAAATATTTTTATTTGTTCAGTATCTGTCTGTATTCAAAATCATGTGTTTTTCGTACCACAAAAGCTTATTTCTTCTCCATATTCACAGTCTAATAAATTTTGGGAATTGTTAAAAGCACCGTACTTTTGGCTAATCGCACCGCTTTGTTAAAAGCACCGCAGTTTTTCACATATTGTTAAAAGCACCGCACATTGTTATCCGCACCGCAATTGAGATAAACGCACCGCACTTAATTTATGAATTAAAATAGGTTCTCATTGAATTACAATATTAATATATACTCAATAAAAAAAATATTTGATACAAAAAAACCATCAAATGTGTTGTCCAAATTGTTATACTCTTTTCTTCAAATATTTGTGATCTTCATCAACAACATCTATAATATGGACCAATAATACTTGGGGCACAATTCACGATGAGGACCAATAATATTGCAACAATTTACTTCTAAACATAGAAACAGTAATGAACTCTCAAAGAAATTTCAGAAGTCCTTTAACATAGGTGATTGTTAACCGCAACTCTTTATTGGCTAGTCGCACCCAAAAATCTCCTAACTTTTCATATCTTTTCAAAATACGCCTTGTACATGCAATTTCAGGAAACGTGTTCAACACGAAAGTTGTAGATCTCGTCGAGATCTACAACTTTCGTGTTGAACACTTTTCCTGAAATTGCATGTACAAGGCGTATTTCTGAAAGACGTAAAATCTGAGCGTGAGGAGAGGCGGCGTTGGCGCTGATATCTGCCGGTGTCGGCGACGGAAAGGGCTGGAGGGGGCTGGAGGAGGCGGGAGGAGCCAGCGACGCGTCAAGAGGCGTGAGGAGAAGATCGGGATTTTAGGACTGCGGTGCGAGGAAGCAACAGTGCGGTGCGGGTATATTTTTAGAGTGACAAATTTTAAGTGTTAAAAGATCTAAATGCGGTGCGATTAGCCAAAAATACGGTGCTTTTAACAATTCCCTAAATTTTTAAGCATTTTTAGCAGTGCGAATAGCTATTTTAAGTGTTTTTAAATACTGAGAGGCTTAGCCCATATTTTATCTGTTTTGCTCTCGAGTCCTACTCTCACTGGGACTGTTTGCTTCACCAGTCATCTAAAGAATCTTGCTCTGCAAAAATGGCAGGAAGCATGTCTAAAGAACAAGACTCCAGCAACAATGCCGCTACATCTGCAACTGCATTAATCCTGTTAACAAATACAACCGCCAGCTTGATTAAAGTCGAGAAACCGCGCCGCCGGCTGGATGTCGTAACTCCGGTGGGCGGAGTTCCGGTATTCAATCCATCAAACCCGGCTGGGCCGACCACGCCGATATACAATCCGGTTCCCACGCCGTATCCAACATTGACTCCGCCGACTCCGACCATGACGCCGGAAAACCCCGACACAGCGCCGGGCATGGGAACTCCGCTGTCGTCGGGTCAGAGCTGGTGCATTGCGAGCCAGACGGCGTCTCAGACCACGCTGCAGGTTGCTCTGGACTACGCCTGCGGCTACGGCGGCGCGGATTGCGCGGAGATTCAGCCTGGTTCGAGCTGCTATAACCCGAATACCATTCGGGATCACGCGTCCTATGCCTTCAACAGCTACTACCAGAAGAATCCTGTGCCAACAAGCTGTGATTTTGGTGGAACTGCTGTCATAACAAATGTGGATCCAAGTAAGTTTAATACATTCATTTATTATAGAATTTGCATAATCATAATTTGAGAAATTTGCATGCAGTTATTCTAGGATTACAAACAATTTCTATTTTCTCATTCTTCTCACTTCAAAATTAAACTATATATGAATGTGGTGCTAACTTTAAATACTCAATTCTTTACTTTGAGTTTACATAATCCAGACCGTGGAGTTCACGGTTAGCCGAAACTAATCACGCGGCTAACGCTCCAGGCATACAACTAAGTCAGACCGTGAGAATAACAATAGCCAAGGACCAGGCTATTCACCAAGCCTATTCGCGCAAGCCGCGCAGTCTCGACAGTCTGTGCAGTCTGCACCAACCTAACCGCCCGCTTTCTACTTCAACAATTTCAACATATGGTTCCCTTACAAGGAAGTCCCAATAAACGACCTACATGCTCAATTCAAATTTTCGTCATCCAAATTTATTTCCTGGCCATCCGCTTTGATTGAATATTGCAACAAAGCATCTTTGCAAACACAGCTAAATTGCCTAAATGCATTTCGAAAGTCACCTCTTTTGTAAACTCCTTGCACATTTAGTGCATATCACTAGCAAAAAAACATGTATTACTAGTGGTCATGCACATGTTAATAATACTCAATCATCGCACACGGTGCACAGAGGACCACGTGCACGACAACTAAACAACTTAAATACCTTTTCTTTTTTATAAAGGGTTATTTACGGGGACCTCCTCTCGAAGTTTGTGTAATTACAGCTTGCACCCTTCTATCTTTCGAAATTACACAAACCTCGCATCAATGTTTACATTTCATACCATTCTTGCACAAAAGCTCCCCACTTGGAGCAAATGGGGGTCTTTTTTGTCCATGAATGCCATGAAATGTAAATATTGAAGATGAGTGATTATAATTTAAAACGAGGGGTGCAGGCTGTAATTACCAAATTTTGAGGGGAGGTCCCCGTAAATAGCCCTACATGTAAATTCTAATCCTAGAAACATATCAGACTGATGGTGAATGCTAATTTGATTGGCATACATTTCAACTTATGCTGTATATAATTTATACTCTTCTTTCTTTCATTCATCAATGCAGGTACTTCAACCTGCCAATATCCTTCCACAAGGTAAAATTTTCATTTTCAACATCACATTTTAATCACTAATCATGCAAAAGAGATGTTTTCATTAGTTCCAACACATTTATTTCATGTACAGCGCGAGTTCGTCGGTTCCAAACACGGATTCATCATTTCCGAACCCGACAACTCCAGCCGGACCATCAATTTATGGGTCAAATCCTCCCAATTCGATGAACAGAGCCCTCAATTTAAGAACTGTGTCTCTCTTCCTCACATTGCTATGCTTACTGCTATCAATGGATCTATGAAATGATGTGTAACAGCAGATGTCTTGTTATGAGTAGGTCAAAACTGAAGGTGAGCAGAAAGGGATGCACAAATAGAGCCCAGGTCAAGTATTTGCATTATATGTGTAGATGTTCCCTAAAATTTCAGAATCAAAGCTTAGAAGTTAGAGGAATGTTTTTTTTTCAATTTCTTCTTCTATGTGGATGAATGAATCCTTGACTAGAAACATAAGGTAGTAAATAGAAACATAGTGTTATTTTAGTGGTTACAATGATGTAGGCATATTTGCTTCTATGTGCAACTTCAATGTTGCAGAAACTAAATAATACTACATGATGGCGCCCTTTTATGTTCCATTTCATTCGTTGGAGATAGAGCGGACTCGAATCGCTAGCATCTGGCACGTGGGCGCGAATGATCGCACCAAATAGTGCTGAAAATACAATATGGTCGAGAAGTATCACACGAATCGTTGCTTATATTAATGTCTGTTTAGAATAGTCTCATGTTGGAAAACTAATGTAGCCACGCGGAGTTGATATAGATCTTTGGGCTCCTGTGAGGAAACCGTACCATTTTCACCGGCTAAAAATGCGATCAATTTTTTGGTACGTATACGTACCTATTATTGTTTCGTGCGTTATCAAATCCGGCCGTATAATCCGTGATTTCAACGGCTCAGTTCTTCCGTTAAAAAATACGATTGTATTGAAAAGTGTTCAAACACCGTTAATTTCACGATCTTACGGCCGAATTTTCTCCCGTTTCTCCCGCAGGTACGCATACATACCAAAAAATTTCTCCTAAAAGGCACAGGCATAACAAGAACACAAAAATGATAAATAATCCACGCAGCTTTATTTAATGTCAATTAATACACAACCATGCAATACAATATGATAGGAGAACATTTCTGCCCAAACGGGCAGAAGAAGAGAGAGACTGAACTTCTTGATTCATTCTAAATCTAGACTTCAAAAATAAAGTTACATGCCCTTGATCACGAGCATGGCCTAGGGTGTGACCTGGGATTTATGGCAGGGAGATGAATCTAGCGACAGCTGGAGCGAAATCGGGCTGATTTAGAGTTTCAGGAAGTACACCACCTAGGCCACGGGCATGACCTAGGGTGTGACTAGTACGGCTGACAATGACATTGATTTGACTAATTTGGGCGTGAGCTGGGGAAATGTATCTAGCTTACACGGTCGTGCGGCCGCACACCCAGTATGGGGATTTGATTATACGCACATCCCATAATGGGTGGTTTTGCGGATGACGGGGAGCGAAGTTGGTGACGCGGAAATTGGAGAGGCCAGGTGGCAGCCGAGTGGCTGATCGGGCAGCCGATGTCGGCGACGGTCAAGTGGTCGGCTGGGTGGCCGACCAAGGGCGGTCGTGAGGCTAAGTGTCTGTATGGCCGTAGTGTGTCGCGCGGCCAAAGGGCCGTGCGGCGGAGCGGCGACGCAACAAAGGGTTGTGCGGCGGAGCTGCCACACGCATTATGGCATGGGACCATGCGGCCGCACGACCAAGGGGTCGGGCGATCGTGTGAACACGCAGCAGAAGGGCCACACAGACATGCAGCCACTTGGCAGTTGTGCGCGGTCGCGTGCGTAGTCAAGCGTGATCGTGTGATTACGTGGCCATGCGATAGCGCGACGGTTACGCGTGGCCGCAAGGACAAGACAGCCGCGTGGCCATGCAGTCATACGTTGGCTATGTGTGGGCGTGGGACCGCGTGGCCCTGCGATTATGTAGTGATTGTGTGTGGTCGTGCGGTCGTGCGGCCGTGCAGTTGGTCGCGGGTGGGAGTACGGTAGGCCGAGTGAAAGTCTTTAATTCCAAGGTAGCTAAACACCTAGAGGAGGGTGAATAGGTTCTTGGTCTTTTATAATTTTCCCTCTACTTAGTGTGTTGTGGGTGAGTTAAATATTGCTTCCAAAACAATCACGCAAAGCACACACAAGATTTTATAGTGGTTCTCCAGATTATGAGTACGTCAACTTTCCCATACCTTTCTAACAGCTTGTTAGACAAGGCCCCTTCTCCAAAACTCGGCTCCTAAAAGCTTACACCACAGATCTCGCAGGATCTCTCAGTCTTCTCCAAGACTTACAACCCAGGCACAAGGCCCTACCTCAGAGCAAACTGCTCCTACAGCTCAGTGACCAGCAAATCACCTACCTTAGACTAAATCAATAGTCTTACAACTCAGGCTATGGATGTTAGCCCTACCACTCAGAGAGTAACACTCTCCTACAACTCAGATCTGTTAAGATTCTACCTTAGGCACGCAGGCCCTACACTCAAATCCGCACAAGGATCCTACAAACTCAGGCTCAACAGCCCTACACTCAGACCCACACAGGGATCCTACCTCAGCATTTATAAACTAGGCTCAGATCCAAACGGATCCTACAGGAAGAGTAGTTGGTTAGTGTGGTTGATATGACACCAGAGAAATTTCTCCGTGTCTGCCTCCTGAGCTGAGTTAACAACCCTAACTTTCTTCACAGCAACATAAATAATATATTCAGTAAGAAGCTACCTGTGCTGAAGAAACTAAGAAACTTTTTTCTGAACTTGCTGAAGAAGACTGCATATTTGACAGTTCTTGTGATCTTTAAACAGCTAACCTGGATCTGCAGAAACCTAAAAACTCTGCTCCTTCTTTATCAGATACTTATCTGAACTTGCTGTAGCAGAAGAAATTAGCTACAACAACTTGAAAGAACTTTTAGATCAGCTGATTTAACTTCAAGCTTCAAGCTCGGCAATAATGACAAGGAAGAAGAAGTTCAGCCGCAACTTTTCGAAATGAGAAAACCCTAAATGTTAAAGTTCCTTCAGTTCATCTTGTCTCTTTTATCTTCCGTTGATTAATGGCTCTAAGAAGCAGTGAGGACCACCTGTGGTTGGTAGCTGCACCTTACTTTAACGGAAGAAGATGTACAGTAGACCTCCGACGCTATTTGTCGTGTTCTGTAGCTTTCCCGCAACTAATTTGAACTATGTTGACTTTGACTGACGTCAACATTTGTGGACTTAGCCAAATTCTCAGATTCAACCCAGGCGTTGAGTGCGTTGAGTGAATGGTCTTCACTCAACGAATTTGGACTTAGTCAAATTCTCTGCACCATCAGGCATTGAGTGCGTTGAGTGAATTGGCTTAACTCAACGCCTCTAAACTTAGCCAAATTCTTCTACACTGCCAGGCGTTGAGTGCGTTGAGTGAATCTTCATCACTCAACGCCCCTGGACTTAGCTGTAACTTTCTTTATCTGCTAGGCGGTGAGAGCGTTGAGTGAAGATTCATCACTCAATGCTTTTGTACTTAGCCGCTTCTCTGAAGTCTGTCAGCTTGCTGAGGCGTTGTGTGCGTTGAGTGAACTCTATCATCACTCAACGCTTCTGGACTTAGACAGATTTTTTTGTCTCTCTTTCCTTAGGCTTTGACTGATTGTTCTTCTATCGACATCTTTCTGCTTTGTCATTGAGTGAGCTGTCCTTACTCAATGATTCTGGACTTAGCCAGATTTTTTGACAGAATCTTCAACTGCTTGAGCTTGTCTCAACGCTGCTTGGTGTATGTCGTTGAGTGAACTTGGTTCACTCAATGCCTGTGGACATAGTCGTTTTTTCAGCTTGCCAATACTGAGGCTTTGAAAGACTCAGTTATACTCGACACCTTGTGATATATGGCGTTGAGTGAACTGTCTTCACTCAACGCATGTGGACTTAGCCACAGAAATGCTTTGCAGACTGCTGGGCTTTGACTGTCCACACCTTACTCGGCACTTTTTGGCATCTAGCGTTGAGTGAACTGGCTTCACTCAACGCTTGTGGACTTAAGGCGATTTTTAGCCTTTCCAGCATCCTTCTTTGACATCTGGCGTTAAGTGAACTTACTTCACTCAATGCCTGTAGACTTAGACAGATTTCTGTCTCTCCACTTCTTTACCTTGTGACCACCTTTCACAATTGTTGAAACCGAGAATTCGGTCTTGAGGAGTTCACCCTTGGGGAAGGGGTGATCACACACGTACTTCTCTTCCGCGATCCCGAAAAACCAAGGAAGAAGGACTAGGGACATACCCAAGGCTCCAGCACGGAGGTCCCTCCACACACCTGAAAGATCTTAGAGCGCTTCCCCTCCTTAGCCAAGTGCTGAAGCTAAGGTACCTCAGAAAGCGCTGGAAGACCGGGCACAAGTAAGCATGCCTTTCTGAGGTACCCCTTGGGTCCTATTTATAGGATTCTGAAAACGGCCTGCAAATAGCCAACCTCCGCTGTTTGGAATAGCTATGTGCAGGCCACCTGGGTCTGCCAACAGCGAGACTCCGCTGTTCTAACTAGCTATGGGCAGGCTCGCAGGGGCAAAATGGTCAAAAACACCCCACACAACACAGGACGAATAGCCCCCACTGCCTCTACTTGGCAAGGGCGGCGAGTGCCTGATGGATCTGGCACTCGCTGCCTCAGCTCGGCAAGGGCGGCGAGTGCCTGATGGAGCTAACACTCATTGCCTCAGCTCGTCACCTTGGCGAGCTCGGACCCGACCTGCTCACTCGCCTGTCGTGGCTTCGACGAACGGCCCGGAGTTCGACGAACTAGGCTCGATGAACCCCACTGCGAGTTGAGGCTTCCTAGTCACCTTGGCGAGCTGGACCGGGTGCCGAGGCGAGCTGGGCTCACGGTGCCGGGGCAGGGGCGTCGAGTATACTTGACTCACTCGACGCCGAGCTGAAGGCCCCGAGTGAACTCGCCGCTCGGGCTGGGGGCATCGAGTGAACTCGACTCACTCGACGCCGGGCTGAAGGCGTCGAGTGAACTCGCCGCTCGGGTTGGGGGCGTCGAGTGAACTCTACGCCCAGGACCCAGTTCGCCCATGACTTGGGCTAGGCTCGGCTGACCCCACTCGCCGGATACGGGGTTATACAACAATCACTTAGACAACTTATATTAAATTATTTCATGGAACGTCCTGCATATGATGAGCTAAACCAACATCAAATACAACTATGTCCTTAGTGTTGATGGTGATGACTCTTCAAATCAAATCTAGGGAACATTGAGAGCAATATTCCCAACACCGAGCGGCGGCCGCCCAACGGGGGTGGTTCGTCCGTGCGTCATGTGACCGTGCGTGTGGCGACGATTTTGGTGGACTATTGCGATCATGGAGTTAGTGGGTGGACTTTTGGTCAACCCCTCTGAAAGGAGGGAGTTACTCAGATCTACTCTAGAGGGGGGGGGGGGGGAGAGTGAATATAGTGTTTAAAACTTTTGACTGTTTTATGCTATTCTATCAGAGTTTAAAATAGGTGATACCAATAATTAAATCAATAAAGAAAACTAAAGAGCTATTCTAAATATCACAGCAAATAGCAAGAACAGAAAGAGAAAGAGCAATCAAACGGCACAAGAAATTATAGTGGTTCACCAAATCTGGGTACATCCACTCTTCTACTACCATGGTAGGAATCACTCTCAGGTTTTTGATCAGGTGACTGCCACCAAGAAATATCTATTTCTAGGGAGATATAGCAACCATTCTGGCTTTTGATCAGGTGCCGGAAAACCACTTGAAGTCTTTTGATCAGGAGACCTCACAACCAAAAGTTACTTTTGAAGAGAGTAAAAACCCTGTACATAGAGGGGGAAAAGAAAAAGTTGAGTTGTCTTCTCTTTTCTCAAACAAAATGAGAGAAGACTTGAGAGTGATTCTGATGTAGTAAAGGCTTGTCCTGATGATCTTGATTGGTTCAGGAATCCAAAGCCTTGTACAAGATGTAGGTCTTGAATTCCAGAAAGCTGAGACTGATTGAAGATGAATGTCTCTACAAGCTTCCTGGATGAACACTGGTATGAAGAACTGAAAGCCGTTCTTCTTTCTCTGACTTGTGTTCTCTAACAAAATCTGTCTGTGTCTGTCTGTGTGTGTGTCGCTGAGAAATAATTCTCTATATCTTTTATTCTCTGAGTCTCTTTCTCTTTGAATAATTCCAAATTGAATTTGAAATGACACACATTTATTATCTGTAGGAATCACGAGAACTCGTGCAACGGCTATAAGAGAATTAACTCATTTCCCTAACTGTCTCGAAAATGGCTGTATAATAACTCTGTGAATACCAATAAATTAATGCTTGCCAAGGAACAGCTATATTAGAAGAATATATGCATTAATCACTCAGAGTCATATAAGCAATATAATAATCTGTCAATAAGGAAAACAATAACTGCAGGGAATAAAATGTTGATCTGGCAGTAATCGTCAATCTGGACCTGAGATCGTCGAACTCAAACATCCTCTATCGTCGAACCGAGGCCTGTGATCGTTGTCCTGAAGATCTGCCTTCCAAACTGGGCTTCAAGATCGTCGAACTGAGATGGTTGATCGTCGATCTTTATCCTGAAAGTAGATCAGAGATCGTCGAACTAAGTTCAGCAATCGTCGATCTCACCACTTAGAGATTTAACTCTTGAGATCGTCGGACGCAGAACGAAGATCGTCGAACTCTCTTCAGAGACCGTCGAACGACTTTTCTGCCTAGTTCAGTCTCTATTTTCTTCTAAGTCTCTGATGTCTTGATCTTGTCTCACTGAGTTGTTGATCTAACTGACACCTAATACACTAGACTAGACCCTGGCTATACAATATGGGTCTGACTTAGCCTAGATTAGTGAACCTAGCTGAAAGTATCTAGTGTCGACAAAATCCACCTATGGGGGGGGAGTAGGTGTCGTGCGGTCTTTTGTGAAATTAAATTAACCTGCACAAATTAACAAACACAGCACAGAAAACACACAAAAAGTTATAGTGGTTTCCCGATTTGGGTACGTCCACTTTCCCCCTTCGACCTATCTCCCACCAAGGGACGACTCGGTCACTTCTCCAAACGGATTGAAACCCAATCCTCACACTACGGAAGGAACCCTTCCAATAAAGGAGTCACCACTCCACCATCACGGGTTGCACTCAACCCTTACAACTAGGAATAAAAATTCCTTTACAACAAAACAAAAATAGAATGTATAAGAAAATACAAACAACGCTTATGGAGAATCCGATGTCCTTCTTCGTTCATTGAGGCTTTCTTGAAAGTAACGAAGAGTCCACAACCGGATTTCTCTCTTGGAGAGGATCTTGACAAGATAGGCAGCGGCAAGTGAATGCGGCGGCGATACTTTGTAGATCTAAACTTCTTGACGAAGCAAGCAAGTTCTACGAACGATCTCAGTCGGATCAGTCGTCTTCACCGATTCGGAATGGAGAACTAGTCTCGTTCAACGAATCGAGAGACAAGAGATCTCAAGAGAGATGCTTGAGACGCACTGCTAGCCTCGGTACTGTTGACGGAAGATCAAAGATGACCGGAGATTATCGACGGTGACAAACTGCGAGCGGCGACAAGCGATCGACGGTTTCCGCGATCGGCTAGGGCACGACGTCGGCTGCTTTTGATTTCTCGTGAATAGTTACTGTAGAAGTTCAAAATACACGAGTATTTATACCTGAGGCCAACCCTAAAGTCCGTTGTGGGACCCACAAGGAGAAACCCTAGCCCCGGCCGAAACAGTGCACAACCTCTTGGTTTGGTCCAGCGAACGGAGGAAAAATGCCGAAGGAAAAATTGGCGGGAATCGTTGGTGATTCCCGTCAAAGTCGGCGGGAATCATTCACGATTCCCGTCGATTCTGCCTTAGTAGAATCCCTGTCTGGAAAACAGTCAGCCGAAAGAAATCGGCGGGAGAGGCTAGCTGATACTCGCCAAATCGGCGGGAATGCAGACAAATTCTCGTCGAAGTCGGCGGGAATCACTTGTGATTCCCGTCGATTCTGTCTTGGCAGAATTCCTGTTGGATAACAGTCACCCGGAAGGAAGTCGGCGGGAATGCAGATTGATTCTCGTCGAATCGACGGGAATCACTAACGATTCCCGTCGAATTCGGTGAGAATCACTTGGTGATTCCCGACGATTTTGACTTAGAAGAATTTCTCTTCCTTCCTTTGAAGACTTAGTCTTTGACCCATCTTTGCTCCTCTTCTGTTCTTGATCTACCTCGATCATATACTTAAAAATAAGTACACTCCAATAGAGAGAGCACGCGTGAGTCAACACACTGATCTACTCAACGAGGGATTACGTTGCGCAGACCCGTGTATATTGACCCACTGCATCCTGACATTGGTGTGTACTTAATATGGAATAGCTGCAAGCACAACTTGATAGAAGATCATCAAATATATTGTCAATTCAACTTAATTTGTTCAGGGGCTTCTTCAAATCAGGTACATTGTGGATACAATACCCAACACTAGCCCAAATCCAAAATAGGGATCTAATACCCTCTCTCCTCACTCTTCCCACTGAGAAAGTGGTGTGGTGCATCTCTTGGATATCTGCAACCCATTAATTATATAATTGAAAGAATGCACTATAACATAGTGTACGCCTCTTTCTATGAATGAACAATCGAAAAGCAGAGTGTTCAAGAACAAATAGTACAATAAATCATTATATAGTTGTACTTATTTGTACCAATAAAGTTGTAGTTCAATAATATAGTAGAAGTTCAATATTAACATACAGTTGTAGTTTCCTGATAAAATAAATTTCCAATTGATGGGGACTCTCAATTAGTAGGAATTTTGGGATGCAAATAACCAGAATTCTTAGGAACCCGCCAAATTAGTGAGGGGTTATCAAGAAAACCGCCACATGAATGATCCGTGCAGCCGATCCACGCGTGATATGCGCGGTAACCACTGCCCGCACGATCCCCCAGCACAAAATTGTTCCCAACCGCTGCGGCAGCCGCCGCGACAACCACCGGCTCGCAAGCCGCCCGGGGTCGACCTTGCGACTGGCATTCACCCAGCCTCAAGGCCGCACGGCCGCGGCCGCGGCCGCGAGGGCCCGCGATCGGCCACCTCCCCGGCCGCCCCCTCGGCTCGATCACGGTAGCGCGAGCACAACCGCATGGGCCCGCGGCCAGCCACGTGGACGACCATCGCTAGGCCTTGCGGCCGTGAGTGCTCGCAAACGTCCTCAAAGTCAGCCTCTTTGCTGATACCACTTGTAAGACCCCTTATTTTTTTAAAAAACACCGGGGTCTTAGGCCCAGAACCGCCGCTTTGCGGTGACACCTTCTTGCCCTGAAGGGTCATCACCGCGAAACGCCGATTCTGCCGGCCGAATCGATCATAGAAAAGCAGCAACAACAGAGTAATCACAAGATGTAGTAAAACTCTAGCCATAAATCCACAATAAAATCACATCAGAGTAATAAAAATATGGGCTTATGCCCGGTACATCATGTCCTCACTACAAATCACTCATGCGGAAGCAAAAACAGAACATCTACTCAAGGTCAAGACTCATGGTCCCGACTTTATGAACTCCGGAGCTAGACTGCCCCATCTCCAAGCACACCGGTCTCTAGGGCTGCTCCCCCGTGCTGGGCTCCACGATTCCCTAAAATGATGCTGTTCGAAAATCGTTAGTCATAAAGACTAAGCCCTATCATCCCCTACCCCTTCCCCCATGGCTCCTAAGTACCGAGCGAAGATGAAGAAAGGGAAGTACATGAAGGTGGAGATTAAATCAAAAGAAACATGTGACAACGGAACTAATCTAGCAATTCTATAATAAATAATGACAATAAGACGAAATATGAAAAGTAACCTTCACTTATGTGAGAACACATAAGCCAATGGGTCTTCTGCAAGGCTCTCATCGTATAAAAAGTCTCATACCAATTTATACGTTGGGGTGTCGGTTATCAAACAACAGTATATATATATATATATCAAAATTGACCTTAATTTATAAACTTGCACACACAAGCTTATAGACCAAGGGGTCGTTTTGCAAGTCCTAATGTATAAGCGTCCAATTCCACTTATACCTTAGGTGTCAGGGGTTAAATGAATCGTTTATGCTATGTCATGCTAGTGGGTATGATGGAACATGCAAGTGCAACACACACACCCGACTCTGTGCACACAGACCTTTAGTTCCCGCTTTCTGGAGTCGTAACCTCTCAGGATACCTCCGTAGTGGCAGACGGAAGCGGTGGGTTAGGCCTCGCCCACCTCTAAACCAGTAAAGCACTATCGGTCAGACCTATCGTATGCCTCAACGCTTGGTGCACGAAGCGGGCTCCTGCGTACTCTTGCCGGCTGGTGCACCGGACTTCTGTTGGCGATGTGCTAACCACACTTGCCGAGTCAGCGAATTGGCGTCGGTGCATCGACTCTCCAATACCGAAGACCCACCACCTTAATTTTCTTTCCTTTTATGCACATGCAAATTTAACGTATTAAAAAAAAAACCGAGCCGAAACTCCCCGGACTAAAACGTCTGTCTCAAACAATCGAGCCGAAACTCCCCGGACCAAAACGTCCGTCTCTTAACTATCCAAGCCGAAGATCTCAACTATCTTCCTGTGCTATCTGTGTTTGTGAAATGTGCAACCCTAAATACTAAGTTACTCTTTTCAGCTTGTTAATACAGTTTACGTTAACCCAGGACTGCCCCCGGTATTCTCTGTGAAGGGCTCTCAAGGGGGACTAGGAACTATGATGGGATTACGCCCATCGTTCTCTTTCGCAAGATACTTATTATTATTGGTTGATTCTCTTACCCATTACCTTCTTGTGTTACGATAGACTAACCTAGTGTGATTTTTAACCTTCCTCTCTTCGGGAAAGACGATCTTTCGTCGAACCTGAGCACCTCTTAACTCTAGCCAACATCACTTCTCACTAACCTTCCCATCCTTATATGGTGAACACTTTCACATCCATCCAATTCAACAGATTAACTAACTCCGACGCTGTGCCCCATCATATCCTATGACTGTTAACACAAATTGCTATTTGCAGACTATCCTATGCTATATGTCGAACCAGGTAGAAAATTATAATATAAAATAATTAATAAAAAAAAGAAAATCGGGCCGGCCCGGTTCGGGCCTGAGACCGGCCCGGTCCTGCCCGGCCCGGCCTGAAGGGCCGGAGCAGGCAGCATATTTTAGCTGCTTGCCCGGCCCGGACCGGCCCGATTGCAGGGGAGGACCGGGCCGGCCCGGCCCGGCCCGATATATGAAAAAGCCCGATCGGGCCCGGTCCGGGCCGGCCCGATCGGGCTTTTTGTTCAGGCCTATCTGAAAGTCTCAATTCCTAAGTCTCATAATTTTACAACAGGAATATCATCCATAATTAATTTTTAAATCATAAAATCCCTTTTTTACATTTGTGAATTAAGTACTAGATTTACTCAACTAAAAATTATACAAAAATTTCGGAGCAACTATTCTGACATAAAACATTTACTTTCAAGATTTCATGGGGTTTCAATAAACAGAAAGATCTAAATAATTAAAATATCAATTAGGGCTATAACAAACTTTACAAATGAAGTGCTAGAAATAAACATTATAAAATTCCAGTAAAATTGTTATAGGTTCTACCTATTCTGAAACTCAATCTACCCGAGTTTCACAGTTTTTAGATAATGTTTAGAGACTGATTTTACTTATTTGAGATTTTACTCTAAAACTAAGGTTAAGGTTTTGAGGTACCTACCTATCTCCAAATCCTCCGAGATTCTATCCAGATGATTTATATTATGCTAACGTTGACTCTACTGAATTTCAAGGCAATACGAAGACATTTTCCCCCATGTCCTTCATAACCCTCAAAACCCTCCCTTTAGGGTTTGAGTTTGGATCCTAGGGTAAATCAACCCTAAACCACACTATTTTTCTCCAAGTGGGTTATAATAACCCTTCTAAGTCAGTGGTCAAAATATCAGCCTCTGTTGACGTGATTTGACCGTTCCAACCTCTGAGTGCACTTTTTACTCAAAAACGTCTCATTAATGCCTATTTAAGGATAGATGATTTCCTATCCAAAATCATCCAAATGAGTTGGAATTTTGTATAGAGCTAGGTTTTATAGTAAGGGACCACTAACCAAAATTTGGAAGGGTTTGGAGGTTATTTGACTACTTAAATAAATTACTCTAACTTTATTAAATTAAAATAAAAACCTTAAGCAAAGTATCTCCAAAAATTCCCATTTTTGGACAGCCTCTAGGTATTGCGAAGGTTAACCCCCTGCCCAAATTTCAGGTCATTTGGACAAGGGACGAAGAGTGGGCATTCATTTTAGTTTCTGCCCAACTCTAGGTATAGCCCCCACTAAAACGGGTGTTGCGGTCAAACCACTTACCTAAACGAGTTGAAATTTATTTTAAATTAATCTAGACTCGAAGAGCTACAACTTTCGTGACTGGCCATTTTTCCTAAATCGGCCTCTAAATACCTCGTTTTGAAGCATCAAAATGCGCTCATTTAATATATATTTTCCTTATATATTATATACATAATTTTATATTATAAAAATGTTTTTACTGTTCATCTTCTACAGAACCCGAAAACCTGAACTCAGAAAACTTATATTTCTTGTAGCTCTTCCGTAATCCGTCGCCGGCCGTCCGGTCACTTCCCTGGCCAGCCACCACCACCACCACCTCCGTCGAGGCGATGACTATCGGTCGGCGGTGGTTTGGCCGCCGGAGGTGGCGGTTTCCGGCGGACCCGAAAATATATTTTTTGTGGTTTTTCCATGAAAATGCGAGATAGGTCCGGCTCCGCTGAGCACGACCTTCCTTTCTAAGATCCTAAGATCTACCCATAAAAGAAGAAGTAGAGGAGGACCTTGTTCGCGGTTCGGAGGCGAGATGAACGTTGGGTTGTCATGGCGCGGTGGTGGCGTTGCCGAACTTCTCCTACAGCAAGAACAACAACTCTAATCCATTTGGTCAAGAGTGTAAACTTCTCATCTTGCTCTAAGAGGGCTTTTATAGATCACCAAGTGGGGAGAGGAAAGGATAAAGCATTTATGGCCATGAAGGCTCTCATCATAATAGTATTTCGGTTATGGTGGAGGGAGAGGAAAAGGTGGAAGATGAAAAGATGTGTCCAGGTGGCGATTTTCTATTGGACCAACACTTCCTCATTTTATTAAGTAATTAGAGAAGGAAACGACTCATAAATACTCCTGGTGTAACTTCTCATAATCAGAGTTAATTATGACACGTGTTAAAGTAATTTCCAGCCTGGCTGACGTTTCGTCCTTTGTCACGGGCGTGACACGTAGGTCACGGGCATGACACTAGTCCATTCGTCGTTCTCGAGTCGACGACCGATTTTTCTGCGTCGGTTCACGGGTCACCCCCAATGTCACGGGCGTGACACGTTTGTCACGGGCGTGACAGGTGTTCTTCGGTCGACGTTCGTCGATCTGAGGTCGACGGTCGGTGGGGGTGTCACGCCCTAGGTCACGGGCATGACGGGCCTGTCACGGGCGTGACCAACCCGTGACATGAGTTCTGAGCTCGGCGATCAGCTTCCTGATTTCGTCGACCATCGAAGGAAGTCACGGGCGTGACGGGCCGGTCACGGGCGTGACCAACCCGTGACTCGGGATTTCGGTCGACGGACTTCGGAGGATTGCGTCTTCGACTAGCCGTCGCGCCTGAACCTATTTTTAGATCGGTTACTGTCAATTTCAGGGGTTTACCGGGGTTCTGTCAAGGCAGACCGACTCCTAAGGGTCTAGCTGGAAATGAGATGTTACATTGCAGCCGCGAGTGCTCGCGAACGGCCTCACAGTCAGCCGTTGCCACAACACACGGTCTCGTGACCGTGCTCGCACGAGTCCGCAAAGGCCTAAAGGCCGGCCGCCGCCGCAGATCACGACCGCGCACCAGCGGTTGCGAGCGCACGTGGCGGGCCTCACGACCGACCACCGTCGAGGCTCGCGACCGGCCACCATCGAGGCTCACGGCCGCGCACCCGTGGCCGGCCTCAGGGGCGGCCACCACTGCCTCCTCCTGGCGCGAGATCGTGACGGCAAGGGGGCGCGATCAGCCTCATGGCAGACCGTCGTCGTGCCTCGTGGCCGCACGTCTGTGGCTGCAAGGGGTCGCGACCGACCCTCGGCCGACGCTCCCTCCTCCCCGAGAGGCCTCCCGTCGTCGGGGGCTCACCGCCGGTCATCGCCGCCAACCGACCCCTCTCCTTCGTCGTCTGATCGTCCTCACGCGAACTCCACTATCCAATGTGTAGGTAACCACTCCTTAACTCCCGACGTAACCACCCATTATGGGTGGGTACGCGTAGCTGAAATTATATCGATCTGTACATAGCAATATTATTAAAAAAATGTGTTAAACCATACGAAATTGGTCTGCAAATAGTAAAAAGTGTGGTTATGGTCTGCGGATAACCGCGTAACCCTCATAACCATCTCTAGGACCTATAAATACCCCGGTCTCTCCTTCATTTCCACATTTCCCTTCCCGACTTCTCCTACGCGTCTGAGAGCTCCACTAGGAATCTTCATCGCCTTCGAAGATGCCCATGAAGATCCCTTCAGACACTTCGAAGATCTCCGTCCACCTTCAAGCTCCAGACTCCAGCAGAAATTGCAGGATGCACTTCGCAGACTTCAAGACGCGCAAAACACGACACTCAAGATTCCAAGCGTAAACAGAAGACCGTCAAGCCTCCAGAGCGCGGTGCTCCCCACCACGGCCAGGAAAAGACAACTTTGAGAGTGGTGGTTTGCCACCCTCTAAACACACACACACACACACACACACACACACACACACACACACACACACACACACACACACACATATATATATATATCTCTTTCTCTCTCCCTCCCCTACAAGTTGTAACAAAAAGCGGTTTGTCGCCAGGGGCGGATCCAGAGGGGGGCCCGAGGGACACTGGCACCCCCATTATTTTTCAAAATAGTTAGTGTATTTGAATTCCTCTCGTCGAGGCAATGGATTTTGACTACTTATACGTCAAAAACGGTGGTCAGATGAGAGAGATACAACTCCAATACAATTGAAACTTTCAAATTGTTTTTTAAAAAAAGTTGATGTTTGGTCTCACATATTAAAATTTTTAGAACACAGTGATACATTCAAAAAAAAATTGTGTGCATCCCCATTATTAATTTGTGCACCCCCTTTATTAATTTTCTGGATCCGCTACTGTTTGTCGCGCTCGCATTCTCTCAAAAGTCCTCTAAAAGCAGCAATTGATAGTGAAAATTTTGTCGACACAGTCCCGCTCTCGTGATTTTTCAGTAATTTTCGGGATTTTCCACTTAAAAAAACTTCATCGTCTTCTTTCTCAGTTACTGTTTGCACGCTCGACCACTCCGAAGCTAAGATGATCCAATTTATCCGGCCTACCAAGAGCCTCGAGCCGACCCACAACACAAATTTAATTAAAAAACTCACCATGTTTTTCAGCAAAAAATTGAATTTTACAGTAAAAACGCAGATCGAATTAGAAAAGTACAGAGATTATAAAATTGAAAAAAAAAACAAGATTAGTAACCTTACATCACTGATTACTTTGCCCATAGCAACACTGCTAATCTCCATTTTATTACTCCCTTTATCCAAGGATCCCTTCTCCAAATGACATGCTGCTGAGGGCATGAATGATGCTCTGCCTGTGGGCGTAAGCCCTTGCAGAAACTCGTGAGCAGGCGTCGGAGGCTGGAGAGGAGGTGGCGTGCAGAAATATTGGTCAGAGGGGAAAATCTGTGGTCACAAGTGTTCCTCTTGCACAGTACTTGACGACAACGTTACCTTTAGCTGGAGTAATTTTATGTGCAAATTCATTTTGGCTATGTGCAAACCAAAAATTTTTAGGTACATTTATCTAAAATTGATTTGCACTTATCTAAAATTAATCTGCACTTAACACCACTCTATATTTTTACCTGATACTCTATTTTTGTCTCTAATATTTTATGCAAGAGGACGCCCGTTGGAGGTTTTTGCACAACTAGATGCAGTTTGCAATAGGTATTATAGAGGCGAATGAACTTACACTCGTCACTCTAACGAGTGCCCTCTTGCTAATATAGGGCTTGAATCGAACCGGTTCAAGCTTAACTGTTCAAGAGTTGCTTCAAATTTTTTGGTCCACCCAAGCAGAGAAGCGTTACGAGCCGGAATCAGTAACTTGTCTTGGGCTTTTTCCCAAAGGTTTTAGGGTCAGTTTATTGTTTTCCCTTCCATAGTCTAAGGGAACTTAAAAGGAAAACATTTTGAGTCTAAACAACAGACTAATTACAAAAATTACCAATATATAATCAGTAAATACGTAATACAAATTAATAGCACTAAATAGTTAGATAATTGAGGGCGGTTGATCTTGATTGTGAATATAATGTCAAATAGGCGCGCTCAATTGTAGAGATCATGCCACTGGTTAACAACTCTATTCAGCCTTGTTCTTTCGAATGTTGTTCGTCTGTCTTTAACAAACTCTATTCAGTAACTCTCCACGGATTCGGATCCCTGGAGTTGGGAATTTCAGGGGGTGGGGTTTCAGTTTTGCGAATCACTCGAGCGGAATCAGAAAAAATGATTAACATGAAAGTTGTAGATATCCCCGAGACGAATAACTTCATGTTGAACATTTTTTGATTTGAAGCCGTTTGGACACCCGATTTGAACTACGAATTGAACATTTTTTGATTTGAAGCTGTTTAGACCCCCGATTTGAACTCCGAAAAAAAACAGTCCGAAAAACATTAAATTAATGTTTTACGGACTGTTTGTTTTTCCAGAGTTCAAATCGGGGGTCTAAACGATTTCAAATCAAAAAATATTCAACATGAAGTTATTCGTCTCGGGGATATCTACAACTTTAACAATAACAATTTTTTCTGATTCCGCTCGAGTGATTCGCAAAACTGGAACTCGGGGTGGAGTTCCCGCAGGAACTCCAGGGGATCCGGATCCCTCCTCCACAACTGCCTTTAACAATTTGCTCAAGTATCTTCTGGCTTAATGATTGCTCGTCATTGTATAAATTTGTGAAGCGAGGAAGATCGCAAGAACACTCAACCAATCAAGTCAAATAAACCAGAAGCAGTAGAAGAACAAGAGCTGAGATTGCAATAATTATTATCTTCTTTACAAAATGAGGTATACATTATGAGACATGATTGCGCAATGCACCCGATGAAAACAAATATACAAAAAACAAGACAAGAACAACCCGGCCGGACAGAACTCCGATACCGCCTATGATGGCGCCGACCCGGTTCCACTCAACAACGCGTCGCGCGGCTACGACCTTCGCCCCAATACACGGAAGTCATATCGCGACATGCTCCGCAATTTTTTTTTAAAAAAGTATGTCACTTTATTTCTTCGTATTTTCAGTATTTCCGTCCGCCCGGCTCGACTAAATTGTTAGGCGGTCAAGAGCCGGTTTTATTTCCGTAATTTCTGCATTTTATTGTTGAAAAAAAAATTTGAATAGTGGCTAGGATCCGTCATCGCGATGTGGGGCTAGGATGACACCTCTTGGAGTATATATACCCCCTTATTGTATTAGGGTTGAGATGATTAATATTTTGACAAAAAAGAGTTCTCTCTTTTTCTCTCGAGCAGCTGCCCGCACGGCGCGACACCGGCGGCGAACCCCCCTCTCACTCCGGCGTGACACCGGGTGCCCTCTTGGTGGTGTGACTCCTCTCCTATCTCCCTCGACCTCCATCCTCCACCGTCGACCGACGAGCTCGTACCCTTCCCCGGCCGAACGTCTAGCCCCGACGTGATTCCGACTAGCCGCTCCTCCGTCGTCCGCGACGTGATCTCTTGGGCCGGTACTCGCATCGATCTTCTTCTCCGGATCTCATCCGGTTGGGTAACGCCTTTCTCACCTCCACCTTGTGTGTGCTTTGTCTACTTGTTTGGGTTTTGTGGTGTGCGAACGAATTAGTGCGCAATCGGAAAAGGCGAACAAATCGGGGCTAGACAAGGCCGTCGCCGCTCTCCAACCAATTGGTCGGAAGGCTCACGCTCGGTAGCTCGATCTCGTTGGGGAATTCTCGTTACTCGGTGAAAATCTCTACATCGAAATATTGCGCCCGTTATCTCATTGTTGATGGTTGAGTATTGCATGCGTAGTGATGTTAATTTGTTGTTGAAGCTCGCCGATTGCACACCACGTGTTTGATGAAATGTCGCACTCACACGAATATTTTGTAGTAGTGCCCAAGCGGTAGTGTTTGCTGCACCAATTTGGTATCAGATTTCGGCGCAAAGTTTTCTTAAACTTTGTCGGTCCTCCAGTCTTCACACTAGTTTTATGCACACACGGTCGGGAAACGACTATTCCCGGTCCTCATCCGCGTCCGATACGATGGATGACGACCCTGATAATCGTGAGGTTACACAAACACAATTGGAGGCCTTCCAACGTGATTGGACCGATCAAATCGCTCACCTCACCGCGGCCTTTGCCACTTTGACACAAACACTTCAAACCGGTTTCCAAAACCCGCCTTCCCAACATAATCCCCTTCCTCGCAATCTACCAAACAATCCTCCACACCCACATGCGAATGCGGTAGGTCATGCCCCGCATGCGGATTGGAATAACAACCCCATCCGACGCATTAAAATTGACGCTCCAAGTTTTGACAGCTTGGGTGACCCGAAGCATTTAAGGGATTGACTCATCAACATGAAACGCTATTTTGATTGGCAACGGTTGGATGATAACCGAAAGGTTATCATCGCTTGCATGAAATTAGAAGGTCACACTCAAGTATTTTGGCTAAACGAAGAGCGTCGTGTATAAGGTATTGCATACACGTGGTCGTACATGCGTAATATACTCACTACTCACTTTGACCCCGCCTACCTCCACACCAATACGTTCGACGAATTCACCTTATCACGACGACACACTAAGTCAATAAGTGAGTACAATTATGTCCCCACCTACCACCGAACACCCTGCCATTCCCGCTGTCAATATACCCAAATGGACAACCAAAAATCCATTATTTTCACCGCGCGGGAAGTCAACGTCACCACGAGTGAGCATATACCCTTAGGGAAGAGTAGCAAGACCGATGTTACATGTTTTGCTTGCCATCAACCCGCCCACTCCAGGATTGAATGTCCAACTCGCCTGGAGTTAGTTACTTTGATTGACCCCTCCGCCGAGGTGGATGATATCATCTATGAAGAAAATAGTGTCGTTGAGACGTCCGACATCCCAAGCGACATGGTCGAGGACCCTCCCTCCGAATTACCCTCCCCTAAGCATACCCAACACACCCTCGACCTTATTCCGGATTTTTCACTTCCCCACCTATCCCCTTATCCACTTAATCCTAGTACGCTCGTGGAACCCCAAACTTTATCTTTATATTGTTTTATGAAAAAAAAACTTGGAACCCCTTATTTTTAACTTCTCTGAACACGTCCCTCCGATTTTCACCATTCGTTCCACGAGTATTTTTTCAAATGACGTGTATGATTCCTATTCACGTGTGTTGTTTGCCTTGATCTCATTACCTCTCGCGTATAAATCAAGTCAATTAGCAAACGACGTTGCTCATCACTTGCATGTGTTGCACCACGAGATCCACCATTGATTAACCACTACATACATTGCATACCGCTCCCACGCGAATGTGCACAAACGGGCTCGAGTTTTTGATGTTGAAGATTTTATCCTGGTTAAGTCAATTCCCGAACGGTTACCCACGGGTTCCGTAATGAAATTGGCCAACCGGCTCGCGGGACCTCTTAAGATTTCAAAAAAGTTGGGCGATAACACGTATGTGCTTGACTTGCCTATCGATTGGGGTATACATCCCGTGTTCAATGTTTTTGATCTTACATTCTTTCGTGAACCACCACAGGAGCTACTTCCCCCCTCTTCTTCATCTCTTCATGACCATTCTATTGGGTTAGAGAGTGATTCCATGCCCCAACATTTTTCTAACTTGGAGTTGCCCCCCTCACCTACTAGAGGGGTTCCAAGTGATATTATGCTTCTTCCTAATACTTGTCCCAAGTTTCAGAAAATTCTCTTTGTTCCAGCTCAGATTTTAGATGCTCGCCCCTTTGCTCCCACTGCTGGCGGAGCTCTCCGTTACTTGGTTCGTTGGAAGGATCACTCCGGATATGACACCTCAAGGGTGCCCGCCGCGGAGTTGGAGCGCCTTGATGCTGACATGGTACACCGTTACCGCTTAGTCCACTCACCGGTGATGAGTAATTTTGAGCGGGGGAGGATTGATGACGTCGACCCGGTTCCACTCAACAACGCGACGCGCGGCTACGACCTTCGCCCCAATACAAGGAAGTCATATCGCGACATGCTCCGCAATTTTTTTAAAAAAAGTATGTCACTTTATTTCTTCGTATTTTCAGCATTTCTGTCCGCCCGACTCGATCAAATTGTTAGGCGGTCAAGAGCCGGTTTTATTTCCGTAATTTCTGCATTTTATTGTTGCCAAAAAAACTGATTAGTGGCTAGGATCCGTCATCGCGATGTGGGGCTAGGATGGCTCCTCTTGGGAGTATATATACCCCCTTATTGTAATAGGGTTGGGATGATAAATATTTTGACAAAAAAGGAGTTCTCTCTTTTTCTCCCGTGACAGGAGCAGCCGCCCGCCCGACGCGACACTGGCGGCGAACCCCCCTCTCACTCCGGCGTGACGTCGGGTGCCCTCTTGGTGGTGCGACTCCACTCCTATCTCCCTCGACCTCCATCCTCCACTGTCGATCGGCGAGCTCGTCCCCTTCCCCGGACGAACGTCTAGCCCCGACGTGATTCTGACTAGCCGCTCCTTCGTCGTCCGCGGCATGATTTCTTGGGCCGGTACTCGCCGCGATCTTCTTCTCCGGATATCATCCAGTTGGGTAACGTCTTTCTCACCTCCACCTTGCGTGTGCTTCGTCTACTTGTTTGGGCTTTGTGGTGTGCGAACGAATTAGTGCGCAATCGGAAAAGGCGAACGAATCGGGGCTAGGCAAGGCCCGTTGCCGCTCTCCAACCAATTGGTCGGAAGGCTCGCGCTCGGTAGCTCGATCTCGTTGGGGAATTCTCGTTACTCGGCGAAAATCTCTACATCGAAATATTGCGCCCGTTATCTCATCGTTGATGGTTGAGTATTGCATGCGCAGTGATGTTAATTTGTTGTTGAAACTCGCCGATTGCATGCCACGTGTTTGATGAAATGTCGCACTCACACGAATATTTGGTAATAGTGCGCAAGCGGTAGTGTTTGTTGCACCAGCCTAGCTGCAAACCTCTTATTGAATCCGTTTATCCGTCTGACCGCCTATTCGCCCGAACAGAACCCGGCGAACAACTTTATTGAGCAGCTGCTGAAGAACAACCTGTCCGCAACTTGTCATGCCTATCCGCAAAGATCGGCTATCCGCAAAAAACATGCAAACAGATGATGTTGAACTAAACTGAGAAACAGTCAACCCGCTGAGATCGAGCGAAGTGCCTTATTGAACTATCTGCGAACTACCTAGGAAGAAGACTTCTAGTCGCACAACCTGCAACCTGCTGGTAAACCACAAACTTCTATCCGCGAACTGAACCACATTGAGCCTCCACTGACAAACCGTCAGTACTAGTTACCTAGTCGCTCGATGCTAGTTGCACAACCTGCACAACACAAGTCAACTTCACTTAGTCGCGCGGTTAACAAAGTCAAACCGCAAGTTTAAGAAGCGAGCTAAGTTCTCACTATTCCCATTAATGAATGTTGAGCTGGAGACCCCTATTTATAGGCGACGAGGGGAGTGCGACACCACCCATAAGCGATAGAATAACCCCTGACGAACTGCGGCTAGCAGCAACAGACCGCAAGCCGAGATGCAAATAAACCTGACGACTTGAGAAACAAGCCGCACATCTCGAGCTGACATCACGACCTAGGAAACCAACCCGAACTGCACACTTAGACAATTTATCCAAGTCAACAACACCAGCGGTCTCTGGTATTAGACCGCGCGAACAGAGAACCAGGCCACCGCCAAGAACCGAAAAACGCACCATGTGTGAACACCGAAGTTGACGCGGCCTGAACCTCCTTCAAGATACACACTGCGCGGCTCCTACTCGATCCAGAGAACCCGCGGACTGAGCGTACTTCACGGTCTCACATACCAGACCGCATAGTATGCGGTTAGTTAAGTCTAACCGCGCAGTTGCACTCCAGGGAACCTGCAAGACAGACCGCTTGAAACAACTATAGCCAAGAACCTGACTATCCGCCACACTTTTTCGCGCTAACTGTGCGCGGTCTTGGAGGTCTGTGCGGTCTGCACCATCCTGACCGCTCACTTCCTACTTCAACAATTTCAACACTTCCCCTTGAAGTGATAAGTGGATTTCAGCCCGAGAAGTTCACGTAACCGCACAAATGGTCCATTCGACAGCAACTTTGTGAAGATATCAGTAACATTGTTCTGGCTCTGTACGTATTCCACCATCAGAGATCCCTCTAGCACCTTCTCCCCAAACGAAATGATGCTCGATCTCGATGTGATTTGTTCTCGCATGACAAACTAGATTGGTAACTAGCTTGAGAGCACTCTCGTCGTTACTGCGTAGTAGAGTCGGACCTCACACTTCCTCATGAATGTCCTCCACCAACCTCTCCTGAGCCGTCAAGGCAGACACTTTGTATTCCGCTTCAGTAGTGGAGACCGACACTGAATCCTGTTTCTTGCTGCACCACAAAATTATTGTTGATCCGCACAAGAAGATGTAACTAGACAGCGACTTCCGATCGTCGGTATCTCCCTCATAATTAGCATCTATGTAACCGTGCAGGTTGAAGCATGTGTCCCTCTTATAAAAGACACTCATATCTGAGGTGAACTTCACGTACTTCAAAATACTCTTTACCGCTACCGGATGAGACCTCCACCGCTCCTGTATACACCGACTTACTCGTCCAACAACATAAGCGATATCTGGTCATGTAATCGTCAAGTATATGAGACTCCCAACCAGAGCCCAGAACACCAAGGGATCTGAAAGACCCTTCACTCATCACGCCGAAGTTTTGGACCGACCTCCAGTGGGTAGAGCTATTCTTCCCCTCCCGCATGTCGAACCGTTTAACGATCCGCTCCGCATAGCCTTCTTGGGAAACAAACACACCGCTCTTTTTCCTCTCCGCCTCGAGACCAAAGAAATGATGGAGCTTCCCAAGATCCTTCATCTTGAATCTGATAGTTAGCTCTGCCCTGAGCCTAGCTACCCCATCTTCCGAGTTCTCGGTGACGATCATAACTGTTGGGTACATTGGAAAATGTGTACTAGATTTGGAGAAGCCACAACTTAATCAATGATATGCATCAATGTGTATTTGATAGAAGTTTAAATTAATTTTCTAAGTACAAGTGTTGACACTCAGGAAACTTGTATCGACACTCAGGTGAATTGTGTCGACATACGGTGAATTGTGTCGACACTCAGGGAAGTTGTGTCGACACCAAGAATTTGTGTCGACACTTATAAAGAAGTTGTGTCGACACTCAAAGTTATGTCGACACCTAAAAAAGCAGCTGTGTTGACATCCAGAATTGTGTCGACAACTTAAAACAGAATTGTGTCGACACTTAAATCAGAAGATGTGTCGACACTCAGGAGCTATGTCGAAACCTGAAGTAATTGTGTCGATACACAGGACTTGTGTCGACACACCAACTCTCAAGAGGTCGTGTCGAGTTCAGAAGTAATTGTGTCGACACACAGGACTTGTGTCGACACACACTCAACGCCATTTGACAAACACTCAACACCATCTGTCTGCAACAGAAATGTCGAGACAAGAAGCTGTTGTGTCGACACACAGGACTTGTGTCGACACATACAACAAAAAGCAGTGTCGAGAAGCAGAAGTATGACTGTGTCGACACTTGGAGTATTTGTGTCGACACCTTGAAGACTTGTGTCGACACTTAGCCTATATGTGTCGACACATGTGAAGTAGTCTGCTGAGTGTTGTATGCTGAGTTGAAAAGACATTGTAGAACCTGGTGATGTGACTGGTGACTTGACAGTTGTCATAACTAACCGGTCTGACACCACTGTCAGAATTGTCAGAACTGTCAGAAGTCTGTTATGAACCGGATCAGCCGGTAACCATGAAGCAAGCTCTATATAAGAGATAGATCGGGAACGACAAAAAGAAGACAACAACGTGAGGCATCAATAAGAAGAATTCTGACAGATCAAGGGTGTCTGCAAGAAAGATTCAGAGTTCAATCTGAATCTAAGGAAGAAGCTGACTGAAGATCAACTTCAACTTCAAGAAAAGATCCACCTTATTTGTCCTAATCAAGAAGCTTTGAAAAGCTAAGTTCGGTTGGATCAGAAGGATTAGTCTATACAAGAACTGGTCAAGAAGACAACATCAACAGAGAAATCTAGCTGGTGAAGTTTTCTAATACATATTACTCACAAATTTTCGTAGGATCTATTGTTAGATCTGAGATTGTAAGCCTAAAATTATAAAGGCTGAGGTAGGGTTGTGTGCCTGAGGTAGGACTTGTGGAAAGTCTGAGTTGTAAGCCTAATTATAAAGGCTGAGGTAGGGTTGAGGCCTGAGATAGGATTCAGGAAAGAATCTGAGGTAGGACTTGTGTAAAGTCTGAGGTGTAAGAACCATTTTGGGGTTCTGAGTTTGTAAGATCTGCGGATCCGAGCTAGTGGAAGGAAGTTAGGCTGTTAGAGGACTTAGCGCAACCACTCGCACCAAAAGCCCGGACTGTTGGAGGACGGCGCCACTAATCTTTATATCAAAGGTCCTCGGGCGGATCCACGGGGCAGCCAGTTAAGCTATTACCGTATAGCACCGCAGCGCGGGGGCGATTCCGGACCGCAGCCCCAACAATCCCCCCCGGAAACGACCCCGGGGTTTCGAACCCGCAACCTCCCTCTGATACCAATTGAGAGGACTTAGAGATATATCAAAGGTCCTTGGGCGGATCTATGGGGCAGCCAGTTAAGCCATTACCGCATAGCACCGCAGCGCGGGGGCGATTCCGGACCGCAGCCCCAACAGGCTGAATCCAGTTATCTGCTGGATAGGCGAAGGGGGAAAGTGGATGTACCCATATCTTGAGGAACCACTATAGATCTAGTGTCTGCTGTATTATTTTTAATTTATGTAGATAGAATTATTCTGTGCTAAAAGAAGTTACAAATATCTGTTTGCCTTAAAATCAAAAAGACTCAAAAAGATTAGAACTTATTCATCCCCTCTAGGTGTTTAGGTTCTTGCAACAAAGTCTTTCAAGTGGTATTAGAGGGAGGTTGCTCAAAATTTGACCTAATAGTCAGAGGATTTCTCCAAGGCTATAACAGACAACAAGAATGAGTTCAAGTGAAAATCAAAAGGAGTTTGGTTCTATGAAATTACTCATATGCAGGAAAGAATCTTTTGGCATTTGGAAAGAAAGGTTCAGACTATTTATGGAAGCATCTGATCTAAGAATTTATATCACAGTACAGGAAGGTCCCTTCATCCCAATGAAGGTTTCAGTTCTTGATGCAAACATTAAAACTCCAAAGAGTTATTCAGAGATGAATAAGGATGAAATCATCTTGGCTACATTAAATAAAAGAGCTCAGAATATAATTGTAAGTGTCATAGATGATGCAACATTTCAGAATCTTGTGCACTGTAAAACTTCCAAAGAAATGTGGGATATATTGATTGTCTATATGGAAGGCACAGAAGAAGTCAGAGAGGATAGAAAGTCTATGCTAAATCAGGAATATGAGAGCTTTAGGCAGAATAAAACTGACAGCATAGCTGAATGCTATAAAAAGTTTTTCAGAATAGTGACTGAACTGATGACATATGGAAGAGTCTTCAGTACTTATGAATTGAATGACAAATTTCTTAGGTCCCTAACAAAGGATTAAGACACTAAGATATGTGCCATCAGAGAAGTGGCCAAACTGGCTGACACACCACCACATATACTTTTTGGGAAACTGTTTTCATATGAAATGCAGCTTACTGCTAGGAAAGAGGAAGAGAAGGGCAGCAGATCTGAACATAAAGAAAAGTCAGTAGCCTTCAAGGCTGAGGGCTCAAGGAAGGGTAGGAGAAAATCTCCTTCTCCACCTAGAAGGAGTACTGAAGCAAAAAAAGGTGTTCCTGAAACAAGTACATCAGATAGTCATACATCTGATGAAGACTTTGCTGCCTTCACTAGACAATTTCAAAGGTTCATGAAGAAAAAGAAATGGAGAACCAGACCTTAATCAACATCCTATTCCAAGGATGAATACTACAAGAAGAAGAAAACACATAAGGAGGACAGGTATGCTTCTAAACCTGGTAAACAATATAAATCTAAGATTGTATGTTATTGCTGCAACATGTCTGGGCATGTCATAGCTGACTGTCCTGACAAAAGAAAGGAATCAAAGGACAAGAAGAAGCAGCAAATCAAAAGCAAGAAGGAGAAGTCTCTAGTGGCTAAGAAGAACAAGAGTTGGACAGACTCTTCATCTTCAGAATCTGAAGAAGAGGAGGCAGAAGCATATGTTGGACTCTTCTCAACAGAAGAGGATTCTAGGGAACTAGAATTCCTACAGATATTGGACTCCATAAATGGAGTGGAAGAGTATTGTTGTAAAGGGCTGATGACTCAATCTGAAGAAGACAAGTGCCAGGATCAGCCTGGACCAAGAATGGTAAACAATTCACCCCTAGTCTCAAATTACTTTACAGGATCATAATCAAAAGCATCTTCTTCAAAAAAGTGGATGGATCTGAGTCTGAGGGGGATGTTCACCAAGTCATTGATGAGTATGGTGGGCTGTTGCATGCTCTAAAGAAGAGCAAGTTTCTTGTTAAAGAGCAGGCCAAGGAGATTGAGTCTCTCAAACTGGCTGCAGAAGATTCAGCAAAACTGCTGGATCAAAAACTGAATGAGGTTGCCAAATTGAAAAACATTACAGTTATTCAGATGGGTATAATCTCATTCAAAGAGAATCATATCAAGAAACTGGAGGGAAAACTTCAGCAAGAGAGAGAGCTAGTGGCAAAATTCTCCAAGCCAAAATCAGTCTTACCTTTGATAGATAATTTTGTTTCACAAAAAAGAAAGACTGGTCTAGGCTTTAAGGGAAGAACTAGGGCTACCAATTCTCAAAGAAAAGGTAAAGTCCCAGTTCAGTCTCAAGCTGTTAATCCCCCTATTTTCTTTAAGAAGGTAGTGAATCCTACTAACAGGTATGATCATGACATTACACATGGTCACTGTGAGCATGAAAATCTCATGTGCAAGGGTGCAAATGTCAATAGACCAATCTATTGGCATGCCCATCATATTCAAGAGGAGTTCTTGAAGAATGTTGTTCCAGCACCAACACTTAATAAGTCTACTATCAACAAAGTAAGAAGACATGTACCTAAGAAGAGGTATAATAGGTTTGAGTGTTGATGTTGTGGCAAGGTGGACCACTTTGCCATGGATTGCTGGTTTAACTTAAGTGTTTAAACCAAAAGTAGGATTCCCGTTAGATCAGTCACAGGGTTTCAAACTAACAAGGACCTAAGACCCACTAGCAAGTTGGGTTCTAAGGGTAAGTGATTCATTATTTGTTGCAGGTAAATCCAAGTGACCATACCCCTATATGATATTTGGATAGTGGCTATTCCATACATATGACTGGAATAAGGAGAATGTTGAGGGACTATGTGTCCATAAAGAATGGACCCAAAGTTATCTTTGGTGGATCAGAAAAGGGAATCATCAAAGGATTTGGTAACATATCTTGTGATTCAATTACTATCACTAAAGTGGTTTATATAAAGGGTTTAAAACATAACCTGATTAGCATAAATCAACTTAGTGATCTAGGTTATGATATTTCTTTCCACAAAGGAGAGTGCCTAGTAAAAAGATCAAGTGATCAAGAGATCATTTTGACTGGCACTAGGAAAGGAAATGTGTATTGCATTAACCTAGATTGTGAGTCTAACAACTCACCTATTTGTTTGGTTGCAGGAGAGAAAGCTTCTATATGTGTCAAATGGCACAAGAGGCTAGCTCATCTGAACTATAAGTCAATTGGACTGTTGTTCAGCATGAGATTAGTGAGGAATGGTCCTCAAGTTCAGTGCATAAAATAGGGTGTGTACTCAGCTTGCCAAAAAGGCAAGCAGACTAAGTCCTCTTTTCAGTCACTTGACATCAAAGATTCAAAGAGATGTTTGTATCTCATGCATATGGATTTGTTTGGTCCTATGCCAGTCCATAGTCTTGGTAGGAAAGCATACACACTTGTTGTTGTGGATGACTATTCTAGATTTACATGAGTTTTCTTCTTGAGGCAGAAATCCGAAACCCCAACTATTTTCCAGACTTTTGTCAGACAAATTCAGAATGAATACAACAGCTTAGTGGTCAAAATCAGAAGTGACCATGGAACTTAATTTCAGTCTGAATGTATGACACAATTCTGTGAAGAACTTGGGATTCATCAGGAATTCTCTTCACCTAGAACTCCTCAGCAAAATGGTGTTGCTGAAAGAAAGAATAGGACTCTAATTGAAGCCAGTAGAACTCTACTGAATGACACTACTCTCCCTGAATACTTCTGGGCTGAGGCAGTAAATACTACATGTCATGTGCTCAATAGAGCCTCCATCAACAAGAAACACAAGATGACTCCCTACCAGATTTTAAAAGGCAGAAAACCAAACATATCTTATTTCAGAATCTTTGGTAGTAAGTGTTTTGTACTAGTCAATGGTAAACACTACCAAACTAAGTTTGCTGCCAAATCTCTAGAAGGGATATTTGTTGGGTACAACAACCATAGTAAAGCATACAGGATCTACAACTTGACTACTCAAGTTGTAGAAGAATCTGTGCATGTTGTATTTAATGAGTCAATGTTTATTAATAGTAAATTGTCTAGTTCTTCAGTTAGTTCTACAGGTCTAACAGATAAGCTGGACAAGCTGACCATCAATGAAGATGTTCCTGCTAAACTGGATGAGGATAAAGATGCCAGCTATCCAGGGGGAGATCAAGTCCCTCTGGGTGAAGAAGAAAATGTGGAGCAACAAGATGAGAAAACTGGAGATAGTCATAATGCTGACAGAATTCCTCCAGTAAGGAGACATATGAAGGATCATTCAGCTCACCAGATCATTGGTGATGCAAGTTAAGGTGTTCTAACAAGGAGCATGAGCATGAACACAGTTTTATGTTCTAGCTTCCTGTCTCAGATAGAACCCAGGAAAATTGAAGAGGTCATGCAAGACACCAACTGGATTGATGCAATGCAAGAAGAGCTCAGTCAGTTCAAAAGGTGTAAGGTCTGGGAACTGGTGCCAAAACCTAAGGATCACAACATAATAGGAACTAAGTGGATCTACAGGAATAAGCTTGATGAGAATGACATTATAGTCAAGAACAAGGATAGACTGGTAGCAAAAGGCTACATGCAAGAGGAAGGTATTGACTTTGATCAAACCTTTGCTCTAGTGGTAAGGCTGAAGGCAATAAGGCTGTTCTTAGCCTATGCTGCATATGAAGGGTTCAAAGTATATCAAATGGATGTGAAATCAACATTTCTGAATGGTAATTTAAAAGAAGAAGTCTATGTAGAACAACCCTCGGGTTTTGTAGACTCTCACTTTCCTGATTATGTATATAGGCTTAGGAAAGCTTTATATGGTTTGAAACAAGCTCCAAGGGCTTGGTATGAAACCTTGTCTGTCTTCTTCATTAAAAATAAATTCTCTAGAGGAAAGATAGACAAAACTCTATTCTATAGAGAATCAAAAGGCAAGATAATACTAGTCCAGATATATGTGGATGACATTATCTTTGGTTCTACTAAAAACAGCCTTTGTAGGAATTTTGCCAAACTTATGCAAGGGAAGTTTGAGATGAGCAGTATGGGTGAGCTGAAGTTCTTCTTGGGACTTCAAGTTAGACAAACTGAGAGTGGGTTGTCCATTTCTCAGTCTAAGTTCACCAAGGAGTTGATTAAGAAGTATGGTTTGGACTCAGCTTCTACAATGAAAACTACAATGGGGACAAGTATGCCTATATGCAAAGATGAAGAAGAGAAACCTGTTGATAAGTCTTTGTATAGAGGGATAATTGGCTCCCTTCTATACTTGACTGCTAGTAGACCTGACATCATGTATGCAGCATGTGTTTGTGCTAGGTATCAAGCATACCCTAAGAAATCTCATTATACAGCAGCTAAAAGAATTTTGAGATATCTTAAGGGCACACCTAATCTAGGCCTTTGGGACCCTAAGAATAGAGATTTTCTATTAACAGGTTTCTCAGATGCAGATTTTGCTGGATGCAAAGAAGACAGAAAAAGTACCACATGAACATGTCAGTTCCTTGGTGGGAGGCTGGTGTCATGGAGCAGCAAAAAGCAAACCAGTGTAGCTATATCAACAGCTGAATCAGAGTATATAGCTGCAGGTAGCTGCTATGCATAATTGATATGGATGAAGCATCAACTAGAAGATTATGACATCCAGGTAAGTAGAATTCTACTATTTTGTGATTCTACAAGTGCTATTTCTATTGCTAAGAATCATGTATCACACAGTAGGACCAAACATATAGAAATAAAATTTCATTTTATCAGAGAACATGTTGAAAAAGAAAATATTAGTCTAGAGTTTCTAAAAACAGATAATCAAATAGATGATATTTTCACAAAACCACTGGATGAAACTAAATTCAATAATTTCAAAATTGAATTAGGTATGTTGAACCTACAATAGGTTAACATAAGTTTCCATGAGTAGCATCAGTAAGCACCAAATTTCTCTTGAAATTTGTCTAAGTACAAAGTTTGTGTCGATACAAGGAAGTTGTGTCGACACACTCAGTATGTTGTGTCGACACAGGAAAAGGATGTGTCGACACAGAAACAGTATCTGTGTCGACAGGAGAATAGGTGTCAACACAACCTTGTCAAGACTATAAGTCGTGTGGATATTTGTGTCGACACAAAAATTTGGTGTCGACACAACTCTGCCGAGACTTAAGTTGTCAGTGTCGACACAGACGCAAGTATGTCGACTCAGACTCAAGTATGTCGACACATAGATGTGTAGACATTAGTATGTCGACACATAGTTGTGTCGACTTAACTTAAGTTCTGTTAAAACCTAGGTCATTTTTGTGGACATAAAAACTAATTTGTCGACTTAAGCCCGACTTTTGATCTTCCCCTGACTCAAGTACTATAAAAAGGTGAATCCAAAATCTGGTCGACTACGCTATCATAATTTTTGACTCTACACCTTCTGTCGACATAGACCTTCTCTTCTCTTCTCTTCTAGTACTTACATCAATGGCGCCACACCAAGAAGACAAGGTTAACGAAAGTTACGAACTGGTTCACGAAGGTTTCACAACTGCTTCTGACGAAATTCAGGGGGTTATTGCCCTAATTTCTGAAAATGGACTCGAATTTTTGGTCTCAGAACTGACCAAAATTTGGAAGAAGGAAGTCATGGAGTTCTATTCAACCGCTACAGTGGATTCAGAAGGCAAGAAAATCAAGGCGACTGTTCAAGATACCCGAGTGAAACTCACATTGAAAACTATCAGGAAATCACTACATCTTCCATTGATCAAGGATACAGAAGAAATAACCCCTTCCCAGATTACAGAAGCTTTAAGCTGGTGTGGGTTGAGTCCCAATATCAAGATTGGATCCTCTATCACCAGAAAAGGGATGAATTCCCAAGGAAAATTTTTATCTGAAGTTGATGGCAAAGTGATTATCTGCAAGACAAGTGGACATGATCGGATTTCTACCCACATGTTCAATCTGATGGTGAGAATCATATTCAAGATAAACACTGACTGAGCAGCAGTAGTGTTTGATAAACTACAAGAAGGAATGAAGAAACCTAACCTGGGAAGGATCCTCAGCCTATGCTTAACATCAGTAATTTCAGATGTTATGAAACAAACAAATGGTTCTAAGATAAATCATATGAGAAAAATGGATGTAAGGATACTGTCAAGGCGGGACAGAGTTCTAACCAAGGAAGTCCCTACTCCTAAGGAGCAAACTAACAAAGACAAGAAGAAAAAGAAGGTGGTTGTCCAAGCTGACTCCTCCATTGATTCTGAGGAGGAAGTGGTCTTCAGTTCTGATGAAGACCAACAACAACAAGATGTTCATGCTCAAGCAAAGGACTGTGAGCCCCAAGAGCAACAAATTGACTCTACTCTAGGGGGAGAAAACCTAGAAAAAAAAACTGAGTTGCCTTCCCAAGGGGGAGGTATTGATGTTGCTGTCCTGGATAGTGACTTAGCTGCAGACACAATAATGGATGTTGTATCTGAAATCAACACTGTAGCTGAAGTAACTGATAAGAATGATGCTCAAAATGAGCCAGTAAGTATCTTCTCCACAGACTAGTGATGTATTATAGTATTCTCCTCAAAAATTGTTCGAAGGGACACTTTTGTTTACACAACAAAAGAGGTCTTTCAAGTGGTATTTTAAAAAAAAATTTAATCTTATTCCTTCTGAACAGATACAGTAGGAATTTACAATGGAAGAATTGTTTCCTGATCCTCTTACTGATAGAACTGAGGGGGAGGAAATTGAAAAAGAAAAGGAAATTTCAAGGACTGAGGGGGAGTTATCCAAGGATACCCCAACTGAAAAGAAAACTGTTGATATTCAAAGTACATCTGAATCTTCTGAAGATGAAGAAGCCACATTGGCTAAGAAAAGAAAGCTGACTGTGTTAAAGAAGAAGAGTTCTGGATATAAGAAAGCTTTACAATTGGGAACTGCACCATCTACATCAAGCATGGACTTCAGTTCTCTACTGGTCTAGATGCAAATAAAACTAGATAATCAAAGACAGACTATAGAAAAATATGTGGATGAAACTCATAAGGAGTTACAGTTTCAGTTGGCCTAGGACATCAAATCCATTAGATTTGAAGTGAATCAACATAAGAAGGAGATGACAGATTGCTTCCATAAAGGAGGTAATACTGTGGTGTTCCTGACCAAGCAACAACAATATATACAAGCTAAAGTGGATGAAATTGAAGTGAAGCAGGGATATGTACTGGAGAATCAGATAAGGATGAATGAAAATCTCAAGGATTCACATCATGAAATATTGACAAAGCTCACTAATTCTAGCACTACTCTGAAGGCTGAAATCTCCAAGCAAATCCAGGAAGATATATCTGATATTAAAGCCACATTTCAAGAATCTCAGGAGAAAATTAAAACTTTCCTGACAAAATTCAGAGCTTATTTTAAAGAGGGAACTGAATATATAGCTGATCAGGTCAGATTCCAGAAATAAGATATAAGAGATCATGTTGCAAGAGAAGTCATAAAGGGGGAGAGATTACTAGTCAAAGCCAGCTCTGACCATGCTAAATGGACTACCAATAGCATCAGAGCTACTCTTGGATATCCTCCTCTTTGTGATGATGCTAATGTAGCTGAGTCTGGGATACAACCTGAATATCTTGAAGGAGATCAGTCTGAAGTCTCAGGTGATATACCACCCAGCTGATTTTGAGATGGTTCAAGAAGAAGTGCTGAAAATGTATAGTCCTCCACCAGAGGTACAAAATGTAATTCTGGAAAAGGTTGAAATGTCAAAAGCTGCATTAGAAGCTCAGAAGGAAGCTCAACTTTCCAAGAAGAGATTCAGAGAGCAGGCTGAGCTGAAGCCAGATTTTGAGCAGTGGAGCCCAACTTCTAGAAATATCATACTTACTGCCTGGAAAGCTGTTAAGGATAAAACTCATGACAGGGGTAAGTGGTATTCTGAGCAAGAGTGGAATAAATATCAAGCTGGACAAGAAGCAATTCTACAAAATAGAAGAAATGCTAAGGCTGGAAAGCTACCTGCTAATGCTCAAGAGCCAAGCAAGTACTTCCCCAAACCTTTCCACTATTTTGAAAGACAGAAGATCAAGGCTGAAGCATTGAATAAGAAAGCTCTTAAAGGGAAAAAGCCAGCTGAAGATGCTGAACCTTTTGTGCAGGCTAAAATCAAGTCTGGCAAAGGAATAGTTATTAAGGAACCTAGTCAGTAATAGGATTGCTAGGTTCTTGTAATAGAACAATGTATTATTTTTCCTTTTGTTCTATAAGAAATTCTTGTAAACCATAATTTTACTGATTAATGAAATCTGTTTCAGTATTAAGTGTCTGTTGTTTACAATGATTATGTAATAACCTGCTCTGAAATGTTTTTACTTCTATTACAATTTTGTTTTATCTTAAGAGATGTATATCTTTGACTAAGGGTTATGACTTCTCCAAATAGGGGGAGATTGTTGGGTACATTGGAAAATATGTACTAGATTTGGAGAATCCACAACTTAGTCAATGATATGCATCAATGTGTATTTGATAGAAGTTTGAGTTTCATTGTGCATGTTTAAAAATTTTAAGGGAAATTTTCTAAGTACAAGTGTCGACACTTGTGAAGAAACTGTGCCGACACTCAGGAAACTTGTGTCGACACACAGGTGAATTGTGTCGACACTCAGGGAAGTTGTGTCGATACCCAGAATTTGTGTCGACACTTATAAAGAAGTTGTGTCGACACTCAAAGTTATGTCGACACCTAAAGAAGCAGCTGTGTCGACATCCAGAATTGTGTCGACAACTTAAAACAGAATTGTGTCGACACTTATATCAGAAGATGTGTCGACACTCATGAGCTATGTCGACACCTGAAGCAATTGTGTCGACACACAGGACTTGTGTCGACACACCAACTCTCAAGAGGCTGTGTCGAGCTCAGAAGTAATTATTTCGACACACAGGACTTGTGTCGACACACACTCAACGCCATTTGACAAACACTCAACACCATCTGTTTGCAACAGAAATGTCGAGACAAGAAGCTGTTGTGTCGACACACAGGACTTGTGTCGACACATACACCAAAAAGCAGTGTCGAGAAGCAGAAGTATGACTGTGTCGACACTTGGAGTATTTGTGTCGACACCTTGAATACTTGTGTCGACACTTAGCCTATATGTGTCGACGCATGTGAAGCAGTCTGCTGAGTGTTGTATGCTGAGTTGAAAAGACATTGTAGAATATGGTGATGTGACTGGTGACTTGACAGCTGTTATAACTAACCGGTCTGACACCACTGTCAGAACTGTCAGAAGTCTGTTATGAACCGGATTAGTCGGTAACCATGAAGCAAGCTCTATATAAGAGAAAGATCGGGAATGACAAAAAGAAGACAACAACGTAAGACGTCAATAAGAAGAATTCTGACAGATCAAGGGCTGTCTGCAAGAAAGATTCAGAGTTCAATCTGAATCTAAGGAAGAAGCTGACTGAAGATCAACTTCAACTTCAAGAAAAGATCCACCTTATTTGTCCTAATCAAGAAGCTTTGAAAAGCTAAGTTCGGTTGGATCAGAAGGATCAGTCTATACAAGAACTGGTCAAGAAGACAACATCAACAGAGAAATCTAGCTGGTGAAGTTTTCTAATACATATTACTCACAAATTTTCGTAGGATCTATTGTTAGATCTGAGATTGTAAGCCTAAAATTATAAAGGCTGAGGTAGAGTTGTGTGCCTGAGGTTGGGCTTGTGGAAAGTCTGAGTTGTAAGCCTAATTATAAAGGCTGAGGTAAGGCTGAGGCCTGAGGTAGGATTCAGGGAAGAATCTGAGATAGGACTTGTGTAAAGTCTGAGGTGTAGGAACCATTTTGGGGTTCTGAGTTTGTAAGATCTGCGGATCCGAGCCAGTGGAAGGAAGTTAGGCTGAATCCAGTTATCTGCTGGATAGGCGAAGGGGGAAAGTGGATGTACCCATATCTTGGGGAACCACTATAGATCTGGTGTCTGCTGTGTTGTTTTTAATTTCTGTAGATAGAATTATTCTGTGCTAAAAGAAGTTACAAATATCTGTTTGCCTTAAAATCAAAAAGACTCAAAAAGATTAGAACCTATTCACCTCCCTCTAGGTGTTTAGGCTCTTGAAACAAAGTCTTTCAATATCGTCAACATACAACAATACCAAGACTTGAAGGTCCCCCTTCTTCTTAACGAACATGCTTGAATCTAAAGAAAAATATTCGCAAAATTGAAGGTATTCTGCGATTTTCACGTACCACGCCCGAGGAGTCTGCTTCAAGCTATAAAGGGTCTTCTTAAGCTTGCAGATGTGTCCTGAATGTTTTTCAGAAATAAAACCAGGTGGCTGAACCATGAAGATGTCCTTGTCAATCTCCCTGTAAAGAAAAGCATTATTTATGTCGAGTTGTCAAATCTTTCATCCTTGGCAAGTCGCCAAAGCAATCACCATCCATACTGAAGTCATCTTGGCCACCAGACTAAATGTCTCCTCATAGTCTTCCTCGTACTGCTGCGAGAACCCTTGAGCTACAAGGCGACCCTTGTACTGCTCGATACCGTCGTCATCCTTCTTTTTGATCTTGTATGCCCACTTGCCGGTTATCGGAGTGATGCCATTGACCTTGTGCACAAGATCTCAAGTCTCATTCTTCCTGAGAGTGGTCATCTCCTTATCCATAACATCCACTCCTTAATCCCAATGGTGTTCTCAAAGCATGACGCCTCCCGCTCATCCAAGGGACCTGCGAAGAAACATGCGACAAAGCTCACCATGTTCTCGTCCATATACTGAGCTAGTGGAATAATGATCCTCTTCGACCTTCGTAAGGCCTGACCCTTATCCACCACACTAGTTGTTTCTTCTACATCAACTCTTCTCCCGGGCACATTAGAAGCATCACTCCCCATGCTTCCCGAACCAGAAGCGCATGCCCTTGAGCTAGATTTAGGTAGAGCTACTAGAGACACAAGCAGTCACACTAGAAGATCTCGAACAACTTCCTCTTGGCAGTCATCCACCCTACTCTTTTTTAGTTCCATAGAGAAACTACCATGGTATGACGTTAACTCGTCAAATACCACATCTTTTGAGATGACAAACTTCTTTGTCTCAGGGTTCATGCACTTCCAGCCTTTCTTCCGCTCGTCATAGATAATGAAGACAAGTTGTATTATCATCGCATCCAACTTCGTCCTTAGCGCGTCTGGAACATCCACGTAGCAGGTGAATCCAAACACCTGAATGTGTGTCACACTAGGCTTCTCCTTAAACACGAGCTCATGTGTAGACTTCATGTTGTTGGGGCTCAACGGCATCCGGTTGATCACATAAGCTCTGCATGTCATTCCCTCTGCCCAGAAGGCCATGTGAATTCCTTTTGAGTGAAGCTAGCTTTTGCAGGTCTCTGCTAGATGGCAGATCTTTCTCTTTGCAATACTATTCTGTTATGGAGTATGCACACACGAAAGCTTCCTCTGAATTACACGCTTTCTATAAAAATTGAGAAACTCATTTGAAGTGAACACTCCTTCATTATCTGTTCTCAATTTTTTAATCCGCAGATTTAGTCGGCGTTCCACAAGCTCCTTGAACTCCACAAACTTCTGAAAAGTCTCTGACTTCTCCTTCACAAAATATACCCAAGTATATTTAGTGAAATAATCAACCAGAACCAGCATATATCAGCTACCTCCAAGACTAGGGATGATGGTTGGTCCCATCAGGTCATCGTGGATGCATTCCAATGGTGTCTTACACCTGGACAGGGGCTTGTTAAATAGAAGACGATGAGCCTTTACATACTGAGACCCAACACAAATATGACCACCGTCAAGTGATGAAAGACTAAACAGATCTTTCACCAGACCTCTTGCCGACATAGCTCTTAGTTTGCTCATCCCCACATGTCCCAACCTTTTATGCTAGATAATTGCACTATCGTTGGCCCTCATCCTTTCAATATAGGAATTTGTTGACAATACAAATTAGTCTTTCACTCTCCTCCCAACATGAGTCATGTTAGCTTTCACCCCTGGCACGTTCCAGAGAAATTACATTTCTGTCGGGTCAAACAGAATGTGTTATCCAACATCTAGTCATGGAGAACATGTTTTTCTTCATTCCAGACATGTGATAAACACTCCGCAAAGTGAGTGACTCATTATCACTGTCTAAAAAAACCATATCCTCCTTCTTAACTGCATGTACAGTATCATCAACAGTAATAATAGCTTCATTATCTGAGCATGCATGCAGAGAAGAAAACTTTGACGCGTCCCCGGTGAGATGATGTCCACACCCCGAGTCAACGATCCAGTCATCCTTGAAGTTGACAGAGGCCATAATATGAATAGTTGTTGCAGATATATCTGCTATGAATGCATTTCCCCATCCACCTTCATCATCTCTGGATTCAGTTTCTCCTTTTCCTGCAGCGTGCCCCGGTTTAAGATTAACTCTGCAGTCCTTCCTGATATGACAAATTCTATTGCACATGTAGCATCTTGGTCCTCTCTTCTTCTCTCCATCCTGCTTAGGAGTCTTGCTCCTTTCCTGCTGTGATAAAGTTGATGGACCATCTTCTACAGGTATCTCTTCTACCTATCCCATATCTTAGTCTTCTTCTTCCCAGAATAAAGAAGAACAATATCTCCTCCTGAGATAGTGAATCCAGTCATCTGCCTTATCAAGCTTTCCTGTGGAGCAAGCAAATTTTCCAGCTCCAGCAACGATGTCTAATTGGCTCAGTCCTGTACAGACATAACAAAGGTCACATATTCCTTCTGCATGCCACAGATAATGTGTCTCTTCAATTTCGCATCTGAGATAGTCTCATCCGGGTTCAATGCTGAAATTTCATCGCATAGGTTCTTCATCTTCAGGAAGAAAGATGATATATACAGCTCTCATTGAGTTGCTTTCGCCAACTCATTCTCTAGAAATTGTATCTGAGCTACATTCTTCTTATTGAACATGTTATCCAAGGCCATCCAAATCTTCGTAGTCGACCTATATCCAATGTTGTGGTCAAAGAGCTCCTGTGAGATCGTCTGCTTCATAGTGAACTCTACATTCACATTCGTTCTTCTCCAAGCCCTCATTGCCTTAACATTTCCTCCAGCAGCAACTACTCATTGTTTGTCATCTTCATAGACAACCTCACAAAGGTCATCACCCAGAAGATAGCTCTACATGCAAGACCTCCACTTCTTAAAGTTGATTTGCGTGAAAAACTCAATTCTAGGACCTCTTGTATAACCGGCTTCCATTGTTATAACTCTGATTCACTTGAAACTTCCAAAGAAATAGGAAACATCTGTGGTTGATCACTGCTAACTCCTTTGTCCCTCTGATACCATGTAAAAATTTGTGAAGCGTGGAAGGTTGTAGGAACACTCAACCAATCAAGTCAAATAAACCAGAAGCAGTAGAAGAATAAAAGCTGGGATTGCAACAATCACTATCTTCTTTACAAAGCGAAGTATACATTACGAGACATGATTGCGCAATACACCTGATAGAAACAAAGATACAAAAAATAAGACAAGAACAAGCCGATCGAACAAAACTCCAAGACCGCCTAGCCGCAAAACTCTTGCTGAAGCCGTCTATCCGCCTGACCACCTATTTGCCCGAACAAAACCTGGCGAACAGCTTTATTGAGCAACTGCTGGAGAACAACATGTCCACATTCGCTTGAACAGAACCCGACGAACAACTTTATTGAGCAACTGCTGGAGAACAACATGTCCACAACTCTGCCCGCCTATCCGCAAAGATCGGCTATCCGCAGAAACCTGGCGAACAAATGCTGTTGAACTGAACTGGGAAACAGTCAACCCGATGAGACCGATCGAACTGCCTTATTGAACTATCTGCGAACTACCGAGGAAAAAGGCTTCTAGCTGCACAACCCATGACCTAACGGTAAACCACAAACTGCTATCCGTGAACTGAACCACACTGAGCCTCCACTGACAAATGGCTAGTACTAATTTCCTAGTCGCTCGGTGCTAACTGCACAACCTGCACAACACAAGTTAACTTCACTTAATCACGCGGTTAACAAAGTCTAACTGTAAGTTCAAGAAGCGATCTAAGTTTTCACTGTTCCCGTTAATGAATGTTGGGCCAAGGACCCCTATTTATAGGCGACCAGGAAAGTGCGGTAACCACCCATATGCGATAGAATAACCCCTGACGAACTGCGACTAGCAGCAACAGACCGCAAGCCGAGATGCAAATAAATTTGACGACTTGAGAAACAAGCAGCGCATCCCGAGCTGACATCGCGACCGAGGCAACCAACCCGGACTGCACCTTGGAAAATTTGTAAGTTAATAACACCAGCGGTCTCTGGTATTAGACTGCGTGAACAGAGAACCAGGCTGCTGCCAAGAACCGAAAAAGCGCACCCTGCGCAAACACCGAAGTCGATGCGGCCTGAACTTCCAAATACAAACCACAGCTCCTACTCGATCCAGAGAACCTGCAGACTGAGCGGACTCCCCGAACTCACATACCAGACCGCACAGTCTGTAGTTAGCTAAGTCTAACAGCCCAGTTGCACTCCAGGGAACATGCAAGACAGACCGCGCGAAACAACCATAGCAAAAAACCTGACTATCCACCACACTTGTCCGCGCTAACCGCGCGCGTTCTCGGCGGTCTGTGAGGTCAGCACCATCCTGACTGCTCACTTCATACTTCAATAATTTCAACAGTCATATGAATTGTACAACTGAAAAGATTGGCGCTTAGAGAGTTGTTGGTTGCAATGGAAACATAATGGTGAAGGAGAGATGTGTGGATTGAGGGTTTAGAGGGAACAAATCTGGCTGGTTTTGGAATAGGTTGGAGGTCACTTTGAATAAGCTCCAAGAAGGATCTAAGATCACAATGTGTTGCAATGGAGGGAGATCGCATCTTGAGTGGGTCGTGGGGAGAGCTACGACGAGGAGTCGATTGCTTGTGCGGAATATCTCATGGTCGACGCCTATTGCAACTGAGTTAAAGGCATCGACCTTAGCAAGGATTGCGACGCTGGGAACAATGCTGCTGGCTTATGGGATAACAAGATAGAAATTATCTCACTTCTCCATATTTAGCTTCTCCGAGCAAATACACTCTTTGTATCTTGTAATATCGTGGCTATGCAGTAAAAATCAATCTACTCATTGAATAATCACTCTTTTATGGTTGTGTTCCCTTTTCAGTTTTAACTACTACAGTAATTCAATAAATATATATTTACAGCAAAATTCAATGGTGAAGGATGGATGATTCCCAAAACAGGTTTGCCCGTCTCATTCCATTGAGAGATTCTTGGCTCCGGGCCACGACCAACCAGAGTCTATCAAGAGGGTAAGGGGGGGGGAGTAAAGTGCAGGGGTGCACTTTATGATAAAGTTCAGACATCCAACGGTCCGCGTGGATGCCAACACATATCTCAAAGCAGATACATCTCAAAATACTTTAAGATTATGCGGACATTCACTCGGACGGTTGGATGCCCATACTTTACAGTAAAATACATCGCCAGGCACTTTACCTTCATTCTGAAGAAATTTTAGGTTAACAAATGGCTGTAAGTGAATCCTAATGACTAAAAATTATAATTTTTTTCCCTCAGCAAACCATAATATAACAGCATATTAAAAAACTTTTAATTTTGTTTCAACTCAAATGGTTCAAAAATAAAAAAATTTAGGTGCAGCTAGCTGGGCAAAACCTAAAAATTTCTCCAAAGCAGCACCTGCCCTGTCAGAATAATTCAGCCTTTTTTTAGGCAGCTATCCCCTAGCCTCCTCAGTTCTAACAATTATAGTATATATAACATGGGGGGTCTACCCCACTGATCATAACCCTAGAACTGATGATGCTAGAACAGGAAAAAGTCCTAAAGTGAATAAAGCACTCTACCAGATGGGAAGAAAGGGATAACGCTAAAACAAACAAAAGAATAATGACAATGTCAGAGATCAGCCATTAATGCACAAAAAATGACTAATAGTCATCATCTTTCTCATGGAAATACAGGCATTAAGTAAAAAAGTTGAAATGAAATTGAATGAAATGAGCATTAAAACAGCTGAATCCCCCATGGATCACCTGCTCCAAAATCAATTTCAACTGTCAGTGATGACAACAAACCCCAATCCACAAATTTCATCAAGAAATCCAATAAAAATAATCTCTGGATCCCCGTCTATCAAGATTCGAAAATTAAATTTTGTTACCAATCTCGGTCATGCCGGTGTCTCCGGTGCTTCAAGCTGAGGTCGGAGAATCTGTCACGGAAATCTCCAGGTTCGTGGGGGTTTGGATCCGGCGAGTTTTCCGGTCCTGCATAAACAAAATGTGCATGTCAACACTTTTTCCAGAAGCAAGTAGATCTCCGGAGGCATGGGAGCGATTAGTATTACCTCTCGGAGCGGATAATCTTCCGCTTCAAGCAGCCTGACAACCTGACTCATCTTGGGTCTCTTGGTGGAGTCGGGATCGACACATTTCAACGCAGCCAGAAGGGCCAGCTTGAGAGACTTTGATGAAGGTTTGATCTCCAGACTGGGATCAACAACTTCCTCAGATCTCCTGCTTCCAACCATGAATTTGATCCACTCTACAAGATTCACCTAAACATTCAGAATCAGCACGAGTTTCTAAGCAAATTATTCGAGCTATAGACAGTTTTCTTAGGTAAAAGAACACAAAATGGGGCAATGAAAGATTAAACCGAAGAACATAATTAGAAGTTTAGGGATTATTTGATCCCATTGTTGTTGTTTTCAAAATGATTTTTTGAGAAATTCTGTTACAAAGCAAGTGGAAGGTATAATTGCATGAGTTATTTGATTGCACATGCAGTGCACATGGTGTAGTAAAGCAAATGATATTTCATGTTTGCTAAAATCTACTATGGAGATGCTTTTATCATTACAAAAGATGAAAATATTCTTAATAATAGAACAATACTTATGTGCGCCTGATCGCCTTAAAAAATAGTTTAAAATACAATTAAATTCAGGGTTTGTAAAGAAAAAAAATCAACTTGAGTCATTTACATGCACTATTTTTGTCTGACTGTAAATTTTTCGACTCATTCAAAATCTGCGGTCAAGTAAAAGATGTCCATCAATGAATACAAATGACTCCAATTGAAATTTGCTTAACAACACCAAAATATAATTGTATTATCAACCAATATATATATATATAAATAAATTGAACTCAAATGTATCAAAATTGACCAAATCGGGCACACATTTGAAACCCGGGTCTCGCTGCACGCAAATATTTACGCATACCTTGGCACCATAAATTGAACTTTTTCCTGGTCCGCGAGAAGTTAATCGAGTGTATTTTCACCTATTTACAAGCTTCTTTTAAAAAACGACAGCTACAAAGTAACTTATTGTGTAATTTTGTTTTATGGATAAATTATCATCTAGAAGGATTAAAAGCTATAGAAAAGCCAAACCAAACATGAACTCAGGAGCAAATATTTCAGCTAGAAGCTAAGAAAAAAACGATATGCCATAGATCGAGGAGACAATACCTCACTCGCAGGCCGCCCATAATCTACGGGGTCTCTTCCTGTCACAGCTTCCAAAAGCAACACTCCAAAACTATACACATCACTCTTCTCATTCAGCATCCCAGTATTTGCATATTCAGGAGCCACATACCTGATATTATAAAAACATCAAAAAAATTGACTGAAAAACTTTCAACTACAAACACATAATTGAAAAAATACATAACAAAAAAATGACTTGCCCAAAAGTCCCATCACCCTAGTTGTAAGATAGCTTTTTCCAGATCCCAGGAGCTTGGCCAGCCCAAAATCAGAAACTTTGCAATTGAATTCATTATCAAGTAAGATATTGCTTGATTTAATATCTCGATGTACGACTTTTGGCTCGATGCCTTCGTGTAAATAAGCAAGCCTATAGGATAGTTGATTGGTTAATTTGGGCAAGTTTAAGTCAAAAGCAAAAGTCAAACTGTGACGAAAAAAAGAAAGAAGTCAAAACTCACGCCTTCGTAGTTCCGAGGATAACCTTCATCCGGGAATCCCAAATGAGAACTTCCGTGTTGGCGCATGGCGCCGTGAAGCCATTGCTCTAAGTTACCATTATTCACATACTCATACACAAGCATCCTACAAGACATAATAATCCTTCTAAAAAAACATATATAAACTAGAAGAAAAGAAATTAGTAAAGGAAGAATAGTGATTGCCATTTGTAGTATGAAGGTTCTCTAATATTTGGGCATACACCCAACTAGATGTTGAATATCAATCGTTGTCACCACCCACATAAGATGAAAATTTTATGAAAATGGAAGAAAAAAATCCATTATCTGTCCATCAGAAATGGTTTGTGCAAGTAAAATTAAATGGTAATGGAAAAATAACTGATAGATCGCCAAACATAGTCTTAGGTTCTGTTTGGGAGAACAGTGAGCTAGTGGCGTGGTGGTGAACATAGTTTAAAAAAATGCGTGTAAAGTTTTGGTAGATGTGTGGTCGCGAACGCTATTTTCAAAATGACATTTTAGGAAAAACACTACCACTATTGTGGATGTGTGTGATCAAGCATTAGAGGTCACAAACACCCGACCCTAGAAAGTTGATTTTGAGCCAAAAAAAACATCCAAGAGCTGATAAAAAAATACTGACAACACCACCAATGAGAAAAAGAATACATTTAGTGCATGGATTTTGAATCAAAATTTAAAATAGCTATGAACTAGGTAATCAGTAATCGCATAATCACACAATATTGTAATTTTACGAACACGGAAGAGGGAGAGGGACGAGGACACGGCACATACCGACCTGGGTCCAAGGCGACTTGAACACGGATCCCAACACGACGACAGGCGTTCTCCAGTAGTGCACACGGGCATAGCACACCCGTCAACTTTATATTTATTATAATACATGTATTTTTTGCTGTGGGGTTATTTACTAATTTCCCTTGCATGTTTCGGAACTAGGCACTATATAAACCTATACGTGTATTCCATTTGGATTATCTTGAAGTAAGATCACTTTTGAAGGAGCCCTAGGGGCGAACTCTTCTCTTCTTCTTCCTACTCTTCCCCAACCCCACTCTTTCTTCAACCCTAGGCACCGAAACACTGTTAATTATACTATTGACAATTGTTGAAGTGTGAAG
>CM077087.1:36635368-36753794 GCA_039513925.1 Platanthera zijinensis | reverse complement strand
AACATACAAGTTTTGAGCTCACTCAACATGGTATCAGAGGGAGCGGTTCGGTCCTTGCGGTTTCACTATCTCTAATCACCCGGTCCGTCTTCCTCTCCTGTCCGCAATTCTCTGCGGCCTCTCCTTCTACTCGCTCCGGGTAGCAGGCTCTTCTTCCTGCCCTCTCTCCGCGGTTTCTCCCTTGCTAACCGCTGTTTGCTCTCTTTCTCTCCCCCTCTCCTGTGGATTCCCTCTCTGCCTTTTATAGCCTCTCTTCTCAACCCGTGGGCCCCTATGCCGCTGCCAGCTTTCTTCTTACCGCACGGGCTCCTTCTCGCCGGTCCTCCTCTTCTTGCCGCTCGAATAGTCCTACTTGCGGCCTCTTCTCTCGGCATATCGTGTCGCGCGGTCTCTTTCTCCTTGCCGCTCGAGTGCTCTTACTCGCGGCCTCCTCTTGCGGCTTATCTTGCCGCTTGCGGTTTCTCTCTCTTGCCGCTCGAGTATTCTTACTCGCGGTCTCTTTCCTTGCCGCTCGAGTTCCCTACTCGCGGCCTCTGCTCTCAGCTTCCTCTCGCTGCTTCCTCTTCTAGTCGCGCGGTCTCTATTTCTAACCGTTGTGACTTCTCCTTTACTTTGAGAGCCGACTTCTCTTTTCGCTCTGTTTGGCCGCTGGTGTTCTCACAGTGACCGTGCGGATTGCCCTTGCTCTCTCTCCGCACCTGGTCGCGACCTCCTGTCGCTCTCTCCCTGGGCTTGTTGACTTGACTACCCGCTGCGGCCTCATATCTAACCGCGTGGGCTTGTCGTGCTTCTCTTCTCCTACGACCTCCTCCTCTTACCGCTGCAGGCGTTGTGTCTAACCGCGCGCTTTTCTATTCGCTGCGGCCTCCCCAGTCTCCATTGGCTCCTCCATCGACTCTACCGGACAGGCGGCTAACCCTCCTGCTGACCGCCCGACGACTCTCTTCCAGACCTCTGAGATGAGCTGCGGATCACAGCTATCTCATTATCTGGCAAGAAGAATTTTGTTCCATAGGTCCACTCGGTTCGTCGTGTTCTTCAGGCAAGGGCCTTGTGCTTCACCTTACTAACGAACTCCTTCCCTACTACTGATGACTGGCTACGAAATGACGGCCGCATCCAAACATGACTCCTTAATTCGCTGGAGGGTGAGCCATACCAAATGGTCATGTACCATGAGACTGCCAAAGCTATGTGGGAGGAGCTTCACTCCTTATACTCTGGAAAGGATAGTCTTCAGCACCTCTATGATATTATTACTGACAGACTCCATGATCTGGTGGTGCATCTGACATGACCTCGTTTGATTGCTCGTGCCAAGACTCTTGCGGAGGCCTTGATCCAACATCAGCCTTCTACCACCGACCTTGCTGCTCAGCGCGCGCAAAAGGAGGTCGTCTGCATTGCCATGATGATGGCTAGTGTCCCGCCTCACCTTCAGAGCATCCGGGCTCAGGTGTTGTCCACGACCTCTACTCCCTCCCTCTCTGATGTCTGCTCTATGCTCCTTCGAGTATCACCACCCCTGGATTCTCCGGCACCCCCCTCTCCGACCCTCCTTCAGGAGACCCTTCCCCCCTTGCTTCCCCCACCGACCTCTGCTCGCGGTGGACGTTCCGACTCTCGCGGCAGGGGGCGTGGTGGTCGGGGCCGCCCCAAGTGTTCATATTGCGGCCGGGATAGCCACACTGATGTTGTTTGCTACAAGAAACATGGCTATCCTCCTCGCCCAACTGCGGCTGTTGCCAGTGATGGCTCCTCCTCCACTGGTACCGACCTTGAGGCCGTTCGCCTCCAGCTACAGCAACTTCAGGAGCTTCTTAGCCCTCCTTCTGCTTCTGTTGCCTCCATCTCTACCGCAGGTATTACTTGTCTTTCCTCCAGTCCGCGTTGGATCTTGGACTCAGGTGCTACTCATCACATCACCTCGATGTGACCACTCAAGTACTCGGATGTTCCTCATCCAAAATCTATCACCGTCGTTAATGGGGCGACTGTCCCGGTCTCCGGTTGCGCTGACATCTCTCTTGCCCCCTCCATCTCTCTTCGCTCGGCTCTTTATGTTCCGGGCTCTCCATTTAATTTGCTTTCTGTTGGTCGCCTCACTCATGATATGGATTGTTCTGTCACATTTACTTCATCTACTTTTTTGATACAGGATCGGCGGACGCGGACTACCATTGGTAGGGGTCGACTGCAGAACGGGCTCTACCTTCTTGATGCCTCTCCTCATATCCTCTCCTCCGTCTCCGCTGTTGATTGGCATCGCCGTCTTGGGCATGCCCCTCTACCCGTTCTCCAAAAGGCGCTGCCTGATGTATCTATTCCTGCTTTCAAATGTGATTCTTGTATTTACGGCAAACAACCGCGCACTTCTTTTCCTGCTCATTGTACTAGGAGCTCTGCTCCGTTGGATTTACTGCACTCCGTTGTTTGGGGTCCTTTCAAAGTTACAAGTATCTCTGGCTATCGTTATTTTATGACTTTCATTGATGATTATTCTCGCACAACATGACTTTACCTATTTCGTGATCGCTCCGAGCTCCCTGGCATATTTTGCGATTTTATACAAGAAACTCGAACACAATTCTCCACAACAATCAAAACAGTGTGCACCGATAACGCTCGTGAATACACCGGCCATGTCTTTGTCAATATATGTGCAGAATTTTGTATTATTCATCAAACCTCTTGTGCTTATACCCCCCAACAAAATGGTGTTGCCGAACGAAAGAACCGCCACCTCCTCGACGTTGCCCGCTCCCTCATGCTTCAAATGCATGTTCCAAAAATTTAGTGGAACTTTGCGGTCTCCACTGCGTGTTTCCTCATCAACCGACTCCCTTCCTCGATTCTCAACTCTGCCACTCCATTCAGCCTCCTATTCCCCTCTACTCCGGCCTTCCCTATCACACCAAGGGTCTTTGGCTGCACTTGCTTCGTTCACCTCCTGGGTCCCTCCTTGGATAAGTTGGATCCCCGTGCAACTAAAACTATTTTCGTCGGCTATTCTCGCACTCAGAAGGGCTACCTATGTTACTCTCCGGTAATCCGAAAGGTCATCGTCTCCGCAGATGTTACTTTTTGGGAAGATCAACCTTTCTTTTCCCCACCTCTAGCTCCTTCCTCCCCGACGACACCTCCACCAATGCCTATACCCCGACCTGTCATCCCTACTACTGTGTCTGTTCCCCTACGTCCTTCTAAGTCTGCTCCTGCTCCCTCCAAACCACCAGTTATCCAGGTTTACACTCGCCGCCTTCCTCCTCGATCTGCTACCCCTCTGCAGTCGGCCTCATCCTCGGCTACCCCGCGCCCTGCTGATCAGGTATCTCCCTCCACTGCTCATCCTTTGGCAAATTATGTCTCCCTGCATCGCCTCTCTCCCCAACTACACACATTTTCCACTTCTATTTCCTCCATTTCGGTTCCAAACACTGTGCAGGAGGCGCTACAACATCCTGGCTGGAAGGCTGCCATGGAGGAGGAAATGTCTGCTCTCTGGGCCAACCCGACCTGGACTCTCGCACCACTTCCCCCGGGTCAAAAACCGGTTGGGTGTAAGTGGGTCTTCGTCGTCAAACACGCCGCCGATGAGACGATTGACCGTTTGAAAGCTCGGTTGGTCGCCCGGGGCTTCACCCAACAATAAAGGATGGACTATGAGGAAACTTTCTCTCCGGTGGCCAAACTCAACACCGTTCGGGTTTTTATCTCGGTGGTTGTCCATCGTCGGTGGCCCTTACTACAACTGGATATTAAGAATGCCTTTTTGAATGGCGACTTGCAGGAAACTGTCTATATACAGCAACCTCCCGGGTTTGAGACCACGGGGGAGTCTCAGGTTTTTCGTCTTAAGAAAGCTCTGTATGGCCTCAAACAATCACCACGGGCATGGTTCGACAGGTTCAGTAAGGCTCTTCGGGAGGTTGGTTTTTCTCGCAGCACGGCAGACTTCTCGATGTTCACTCGTCACCGAACAACAGGGATGGTTCTTCTGTTAGTGTATGTTGACGACATCATCATTACGGGAGATGACTCAAGGGGAATACAGGAGGTCAAACAACATCTTGGTACAGTTTTTCAAATAAAGGATCTGGGACCCCTCCGATATTTTTTTGGCCTTGAGGTTGCTAGACGGCCAGATGGTCTCGTCCTTTCTCAACGGAAGTATTGTCTCGACCTTCTTCATGATGCGGGTTACTCTGGTTGTAAGCCGATCAATACCCCAATGGATGTGAATCACAAGTTATGTGCTCAGGCTTCCGACTCAGATCTATTACTCGAGAATCCTGAATACTATCGCCGTCTAGTTGGAAAATTGATCTACCTCACGGTAACTAGACCGGATATCTCTTTCGCAGTTGGTATTGTCAGCCGGTATATGCATTCCCCGCGAAGATCTCATCTTCATGCCGTTGAACGCATTCTCAAATACCTCAAAACGGCCCCTGGTCAAGGATTGGTCTACATGACCTCATCTTCAGCTCCTGCATTGATAGCTTACTCAGATGTTGATTACGCTGGTTCTCTTGATGATCGACGGTCAACCAGTGGGTTTTGCACATATTTTGGAGGACATTTGATTACGTGGCGGAGCAAGAAACAAGCTGTTGTGGCTCGATCATCTGCTGAGGCTGAATACCGGGCAATGTCGTCTGTAGTTTCTGAACTAACGTGGCTGGAAGTCTTCTTACCGATCTGGGTATAAGACTTCCTTCCCCAACCCTTCTCCTTTGTGATAGTCAAGCGGCTATACATATTGACAAGAACCCGGTATTCCCTGAAAGAACTAAACATATTAAAGTTGATTGTCACTTCATCAGAGAAAAGGTTCAAATGAAGAAGATCGACCTGAAGCATGTTCCCGGGACAGAACAAGTTGTGGATGTGCTCACTAAGGCTCTTCCCAGTACACTCTTCTATCAGTGCTTGTCCAAGCTTGGCGCATACGATTTGTACGCTCCAGCTTGCGGGGGAGTGTTAGAAAAGCCCATGTAAATGGCCCATTATTGGGTCCTTGTTCTATTTTATTTCCTTCTTCTCCTATTAGTCCCACACCATTGTATAAGATTTCTTCTCTCCTTTTCTCTCCTATATATTTGTATTCTCTCCTTGTATTTTGATATACAAGCAATACATACAAATTTTGAGCTCACTCAACAATTATAATAGAATTTGTTGGCCAGAGTTGATGTGGTGTAAAAAAGCTAGTTTCAATTGATGCCTCAAATGTCAAGTGAAGTATAGAATCTAATTTATACAGAATTAGTTGTAATTTGGATGCATACATACTAAATTAAATATAACACATAAAATGTTTTACGTACATGGACATTTAAATTGAAATCTAAGAGGCGTAAAAAGAATTATTTAAGATATAGAAATTGATTGCGAACTTAGATTACGCAAACGGGCGTGAAAAATTAATTATGCGAAGCAACCATTGCAGAGAACCTTGGTGAGGAATGACACCAAAAAAATGTTCTTATCAACCTAAAACAATTTTGCAATTGGGACCAATTACTAGCATGAACATTTGAATTGGAACAGAAATCAAAGAGGCTTGAAAAGAGTTAAATAAAGTATAGAAAGCAACATATACTAAAAGTAATAACCTGCATACATTGTAAAATTAGACACAAAACTACAATGAAAATCAACTTGATTATTTAAATTTTTTTTCTCCAGTGATGCCCGGAAGCAAGGCACAATAAGAATTCATGCACAAAACCACAAAGAAAATCAACATGACTATTGATATGAATTTGAAGGCATTCTATAAGCAAGGAAAGTAGAAATTCACCCCCCCCCCCCAACCCTTCCCAATTGTGAGTAGCTATAAGAACACCACTAAATATGACATGTAATGTAAATGACAGGACGAAGTTTGATTTGGATGGAGAACTAAGTGGCGAGGCTTCACTCGATGCTCTCTTGCGGAAATTTGGAAATGACCTAAAAATTACATGTTTTGAAAAAAGGAGGGTTTTAGATGGTATTTACGGCAGACCAAATGTTACAATATCCAAATTAAATAAAGGTGGTTTTTTGTTTACAAAAAATACAAATAAATGTACACATCTTTAACTGAATCGCTTCAATTCCAAAAAAAAAATTATCAATTCAAAGAAAGATATAACTCATCTAAGATACCAATGACAATAGTATTTTGTATGAATGGTTAATCAAAACATGACATATGATGAAAAATGCTATAAATTTAATCATTGGCAAATAATAATACCTGACCACATCAGGTATTGAACACATCTGCTTTAATGCAACACTTTTAATCCTTCTTTGAAGCTATAAGAGAAATGTTAAAATCTATCAATGAAAAAAGTAGAAGAAAAAGGTTGAAATAAAGGATAAAATTGTTTTCTTGAAGGCATCAATCTGCTATGACTCTTCTTAAAATTCACTCTGAAAGTTGAATGCAATAAAACTTCAATTTGCCACAAACTCAGTGAAGCGAGACACGGTGGTGAAAATAGAGTAGTAATCTAAAAAACCAAAAAGTAGAAAAAGATGTACCTGCGCAGAGGAAGAAATCGGAAGCACTCAAGCACACATGCAATGCGTTGAGCAAGAAACCCAGAAGAAGAAGATGGTTGATGCCCTAAACGGCACCAGAATCTACGCCGCTTTCTCCTCCGACGCCATGTCAAAGAAATCGTCATAAATAATAGATCAATGGAGGTAAGAATTGTACTTTTTTAGATAATAAGTCATGCACCAGTTTAGTCAAGATTCTTATTGCTTCCAATCCAAAACTAAGATTCCCCCCAAAATATTAATATTAATAGTGATAAATATAGCTTAAGAATGGATGAAATGGATTGGTAAATTCTGGAATAAAAAAGATGGATGACATTGTATGTTATAGATAATGGAAGTGGATGAAACCTTGTGAATATATAACCTAATTTATTTTTCTTTGGAACATTTCATCATAGACCTGCCACACAACGCATTTAGCATGAGAGCTATAAAAGAGGAAAACTAAGAACTTGACAGTGATACATTTATAATTTCCTATGATATGAAGTTGAAATAAAATAAAAGTTAAAAAAGGAGAAGCCATACCATATACCCTCTCTGAGAACTCGATGAGCACATTTTGCAGTTTAGATGAAATTGAAACACCTTAATAATCATCAGAGTGTTGAATAATACTTCCTTAGATGCTTTAAATCAGTACTGTACTGGCGATTTAACTCCGGCTGGGGAATGCATTTTATAATCTGCGTCTTGCTGATAGAATCGAACGGTCCACGACCTGAAAGAGATAACAAATCTGATTATTTTACTGGTATTCACAGAAACTACATCTATACCGGAGGAAATCCCAACAGTTGGGAAGAGGGAGGAAGGCGTTCAGTGGATTTTGAAGACAGAAACCGGTGGGAATTGGAGGATCTTGATGCCCTAATAGCTGCGTTCGGTGGATTCAGTGAATGGAAGGCCGGCCGGAGAAGTGAAGGTCAAGATGGTAGGAAAGACAAGAAGACCGAGGGTTTGCAGGATTACCTAGGCTGCTTCCGCAGTGGGAGGATGTCGCGTTGAGAATGCCGCTGATGGATAGACGAAGGAAATGACGCGAGTATGGTCTGTCGATACCGTTGATGTATGGAGGAAGGAGCGTGGAGGATGGCACGTGGAAAATGTCTGGTTGGAGAAGCCGGCAAGGATGGTTTGAGCGGCGGAGAAGTGAGAATAGGGAAAATTTTCTGTGCACGGGAAAGGATATACACGACAGTAGGGAGGAGCGCGGGAAAATTACCTTAATGCCTCGTGTATTCAAAAAAATTTGAATTTAGTAAGACAATTTTATGGCATTAGCTTTTAAAATAAAGGGTAAATTTGGCAATACGAATGTTGCACCAAAGGAGGGTTTTCGTTTATAGAATAGTATAGATGTTGGAGACTAGTAGTTTGTAAGTGTATGGAGATATGCATCATCATTCTTACTTGATCTCTTATTATGAATAAAAATTTATACCCCTCATATGCACTCATGATGGTAGGATTCAAATTATGAGAAATAGAAATGGTGCAAGTCATCGTTTGAAATACATATTGGCTTCGTTGCTTCACACGAGTGATTCATGCATGTTTGTACTTCTATTAACGAATCTTATTGGATGTAAAATTACTTACAAGATGTGTTGTGTTCTGCTTAGTTTTTCAGAAGTATCTGATTATATCTTAAGATCTTATGTTAAAACTTGCTAAGTTTCATATGAATCGAAATATCAATGATAACCAATATTGCATGTTTGATGTCTATTTGTAATGGACTTTATGATTCTGAGATAATGACATTGCCATTTGTTGATATTCGTATCTGATGAGAAACTGAAGATTTGTCAGTGAAGAAATGTGTCCCTTGTTACTCGAATATGCAACCCATGGAAGACCAAACAGCAAATGAACTACTGAAACAGGTGTTGTCTTACCCTTTTGTTATCTTCATCCACTAGAGTTTCAATATGCATGTTTTTGAACCTTGTATTCTTCAAGGTGCGAGATTGGAAATTGTTACATGAAGATGGCATTATGAAGCTCCAAAGATTTTGGAAAGTTAAGAGCTTTACAAAAGGAATCGAGTTATTTCAACTTGTAACTGATATTGCTGAGGCAGAAGGTTCTTTTAGGGATTTTGGCATTATTTATTTTGGATTGTGCAATTTTTTGGATCATAATTAATACAGCTTCACCTGGATTATTGATCAGAAAATTGGTGATTTCTAATTAAACGATTTTAATGTACCGATATGATTTCTGGTATTGAACCTTGTCGCATTCTCAATGAATATAATTGCTGAACTGCTTTTAGACCAGGCTTTGATGGAGAGTAGTCCTCGAGAAGAAAATACAAGTATCAGTTGAGACGATTTGTACATAATGTTTTTAATTCGTCTTGGGCTTTCTATGTAAGCACTTTCGAGTCATGCCAAGTTTAAGCAACTTTCCTCATTTGAACATGTGATTTTACTTGAAAAGTTATGGTCTTTACTTGTTTTGTTTGATGGCAAGGTAATCAAAATGATCACCGCCAGGCATTAAGATCTAAACCTTAAAAAAGTTTTCAGGGATCAAGATCTTAACCGCCCAATTTTACTAAGCTTGATCCTTATAACTTCATGTTTTGGACTAGGATAAATCTCCATGTCTGGTCTTCCATGTTCTCATGGAACTTTGAACTTGGTTGGGTAGTTGAGTTGCTGAGAAGTAATTTGGGCCAATTAAGATCAATGAAGCAGAACCCATCTTAATTCAATAATTAGAATTCATAATCACTTAATATTTTATCTTTTAGCACCATGTATCACTATGGTTAAATTAAATACAAATCCAAGAAACCTTCCATTGGTTTATGTTTTGGTCCTTGTATCTGGTTTCTTTGTATCAAAATATTTTTTTTCTTCCTCAAGCCACACTTTCCTGTCCACGAATTTAATCATGTGTCCAAAATCTAAGAAAATATCAATAAAACACTATGAACAGGTACACCAACTAGATTAATAAAAGACACCTAACGTGAGCACACATTGACGCTAATTAACGACATAGATAACCGGTCGTGTAGGACCATAACATCCCACCTAACCTTCAAATCGAGCTTGTCCTCAAGCTCGAGCGAAACATGCACGCCGTGATCATCTAGCTCCTTAATTTCTTGCTAGAACAGTTCCTGATTGCACGTCGCTATAGTGGAAACTGCATTGAGTGGCGGGCCGTCGTTGTGCGTACATACGCCACGAGAGACTGCGAGGATCTGGCGTGACAAAAGTGCTTGCGGAAGGAAAGACCGTCAGACAGAATATCTGGAGTTGGGGGAGAGTGTGTCTGGTGATTGCAGACAGTCGAGGATGATGGAGGTTCTAGATGAATGTGAGTGGCGGTGATCGAAAGCGGCGACCTCAACGTGAGGATGATCGTCAGACGAAATGTCTTCAATGGGGCCACCGGAGCAGAGGCTGCGAGATTGAGACCGTGGGAATGGATGGCAACGCTAGTTTAGGCGGCACCACCGCTGGGCTTGGGGGCGACGATGTCGATTGTGTGAAATGCGAGGAGTGAACAACTGAGGGCGGTGGTTGCGCGACAAGAACGACAAAGGGGGTGGAATTTCTTCGGGCACCGGTGGAAGTGGAGATTGCTCAAGTGGAATCTGTAGCAACACCGGTGGGATCAGCTCCAAAAGTGTCGGTCATTGCTGCAAGTTGCAAAAGCGCGACATGATATGACGCCGACATCTCTAGTAACTTTTGGAACATCAAACGAAGGATGCCTTGCTCATCATACCTTGTCATCAGACCGCAATAACTAATCAATTAATCTAAATAAGATTTAGTTAAATTAATCGATTAGTCAAATGAATCGGGTGGACCAACTGCTGTTTGGTGGGCTCGAGGAGAGAAATGACCCTTGGAAGTTGTCGACTATGCGGGGATCGAAACGATAGAGGCCAGTTGAAAGGGATCGATGATGCACAAAATTCGCTAATGTGCAGTATGCGCAGAACGAGCGGGGGGATCGATGAACATGATTTATCGCAGGCAGGCTTGCGACACAGACGATCGATAACGTTGACGCAGGTGCTCGGGGGACGAAGGGGATGTTGTTGGGGCTCGATGTTGTGCACTGATGATCGAGCGCATGGAAAGATGACAACGAGGCTTCGATGAGGGGAGGAGCACCAGGCTGGCTTCTCCGCGTACGCCCAAGGGGGAAGGAGGCGGTGCCAATTTCTTTTGCAGACGACAAGAACGAAGTTTGGGGTCTTCTGCGAGGAGGTTAGTGTCGTGTGCCGTCGTTGAAGCGGAGGGCTAGTGTTGGAGAGGATCTAGCATAGGAGACAGGTTTGTTGTTGAATCCGGCGTGAAATTGCCTGGGACGAGCACGGGATGTTGTTAGCTGCAGGGAAAAGGGGGGATCAGAGGATCTGAGATCAAGATGTTATGGTCCTAGCCCATAACATCGTATGAGGTAGCAGTGAAGGCAGAGATACAAGAAGAGTCGAGCTCAACCCTCATAGAATCTGAGGGCAGAGGAAGTGAGGGACCCTTGCTCGACCTTAACCCTAGAAATGATAGAAATGAGAAGAAGAGAGAACTAGAAAGATAAGGAAAACTAGATTAATTCATTTCCTAAGCTCATACATGACCAAAGGGGTCTACTAATAACACTACAAGTGTTATGCGTATAAATGATCCCAAATAAAAAGAAACATGAAACAATTAAACACTACGGACTCATACTTAAAAGACACATAACATGAACATATGATAATACTAATTAACGACATAGATAACTGGTCGTGTAAGACCATAAAATGATTATAGTTCTCGAGCGAGCCAACTGATATCATAGCCCGTTCAGGTTTACATTCATAGGTGGAGTTAAGATCGTCGTATGAACGATTTGAGTTACTAGTCACGTTCGGAGCATCGACACGACAATTTCTATGTATTTTCATACTTTTCTGTACACCATTTACACACCATTTATGTGTATTCCATGTCGGCCAATCATAGGCGTTCGTAGCTTTCATTTTAGCTTATAAATATGAGATTTGGAGTTCAATTCTGGTTATTGCAAAATTTGGGGAGGGGTTTTAGATTTGTTATTCCCCTTTGGTGTTGTAGCCAGGTGCCGAAGCCTAGGCCCGCCCCTTCCCTTGCAATCATCGGGCATCTCCTTTCTTTCCCTCTCCAAGCTGCCAAAATTCATCCCTCAAGGGCCGACCAGTTTCCTTCACTCCTCCCCTCCACTCTTAGGTTAATAACTACCTATAACCGCCAGTAACTAGTAACTACCTCGAAAAACCACCAAGACCATCTTTAATCGCCGCTACCAAGGTTGTTATTGGCGGTTATTCCTCCCCTAGGACAAACCGAAGTTCCTCCTTTCAGTTTCTGCCCAGTCGACAGTCCAATCCAGCAATTGTAGTACCTGTTTACTGTGTAGTTCTAGAGATTGGCAACTCCACAAGCCGCAATTCTTTCATGTTATTGTTTCCGCATTCCTGCTTCAACAGGCCTTTGGTACTGTTATTCTCTACAGCCTTGGACGTTAAATCCATTCCAGAATTCCAGCCCTCCTTTCAGTCGCAACTTGCTGATGGTTACGGTTTTCACGCTTGAACATCAGAGTTGATGCAATTTATTCACTGGAATAACTGTATCCTGCATTGATTTGGACTTCCATAAGGACTTCCTGTCATGGGTGGGGGGGGGGGGGGGGGGGGTGAAGTTGTGGAAAGGAAAAAGGGGTGGCCGTCTAGATGATATTGTGGCTGGAATTGAGGATGTACGCTTGCCTGCAGGTGCAGGAATTTCCGGACAGCAGTTGAGAGTTGTAGGAAATCTTTTGCAGGATGGAAATAGTGGCAGGTGGGGAAAATTTCTGCAGTCGAGTGAAGCATGGTCTGAAAACCTTAACCAACAACACCTTACGACTGAAAGGGGGGACTGGAATTCTTCAATGGAGTTGTCATCCAAGGCTACAGGGAATAACCTCATTAAAGGTCTGTTGAAGCAGGAATGTTGGAAATAGCGGCAAAAAGAATTGCGGCTAGTGGAGTTGCCAATCTAGGGAATTGCTCAGCAAAAGGCGCTACAATTGCTAGATTGTACTGTTGAATTGCGGCTAGTGGAGGAGTCTCGGTTTGGCCTAGGGGAGGAATAATCGTCAATAACTACTTTGGTTGTGGTCGGTTACGGCGGTTACATGTGGTTTTGGTCGTTTTTCGAGGTAGTGGTTATAGGAAGTTATTAATGTGGGAGTGGAGGTGGTTAGCCGGCCCTTGGAGGGATCAATGAGATGACCGACGGTTGCAAGGGGTGGGCCTAGGCTTCGACACCTAGATTCTATGACTTTGGCACCGTAAGGGGTTCACAAAATATGAAACTTCTCTCCAAATTTTGTAATGATTTGAATTGAAATCTAAATCCTATATTTATAGGCTAAAAGGAAAGCAACGGACGACTATGATTGGAGGCATGAAATACACATAAAAATACGTAAATAGTTTATGAAAAAGATGAAAATACATAGGAAATGTCCAATCGACGTCCCGAACGCGACTATGGACTTGGATCATTCATACAACGTTCCTAATTCCTCCTATGTAAAACCGAACGGGCTCCAAGGGAAAGTAAATCAAACTCCTCTGATGGCATCCACATATTGATGTAGTCTGACACCCCTTCCAACCGATCAAGTATCGTACAATACATCCGTCAGGTAACTGGGTGGTAGATTGAGGCTCAGTATTCAATCATGGAATAGACTCAGATACTTGTGAGATTCATAATGTGGGTTCAAATTTTTAATGTTGAGCATAGGATGAATTTTATACTTTTAGGCATATTCAACTCATAAGCATGTGACATAACCTTCCACATTATTGTATAGAGACTCATTCGCCTGACAATTGATTTTTTCGCTGTTCTCTGAAGGAACCGCTCAGCTCTAATTATCACCATCACTTGCTTACATTTTCTAAAGTTCCGCTCTCTCTAGTGAATATCTGCGCAAACCTTATAATTTCCATTACTTGTTGCAATATCACATCGGATAAATTCATACAGTTCATGCAAATAATGCAAAACATACAATAGGTGTGAATCATGGAACCATATGAGTAATGCAATATATGTAAATGATCAGGCAATCATTGTGAATATTGAACAAATGATATGACTAACCTCTTACATTGAGGGTTGATGGTGTTATAAGGAACTCCTAATAGTGGTACATGATCAGGAGGCTCAGGTGGCAGTATAGAAAATTTCATCGCGAGTGCGCCAATCACTCAAGTAATCATCTGTGACATCGACAACTAAATATGATAATATAGTATGTTGAACGTCTCCTAGAGTGTTGGTCCTTGAGCTATCGAAAGCACTCTCGACCTCGAATAACTCATTAGTGATGTGTATGTTCCTAATGAGCGATGACTTGACAGGAGGCTCTCTAGGTAGAGTGTAGAAGTACTCGTCGAGTATCTAATATCAGTTGGTGATGAGAGCGTTGGTGAGAGCCTCTTATCTAGGAGGTTAAGGGATCGAGTCCCGACCTCAACAACCTGTCGCTTGGTGGTAATTCCATGACGGAGAGCTAGTTGGGGTGTACGGGCCGCGACCCTGATGAAAGCCGCCTGATGGTGATGCCGGGTGGGCCCCCTGGTGGTGATGTTAGGGTGGAAGACAGGTGTGGCGCCCATCTTGCATCAGATGACAAGGGTTACTGGCCCACCAAAGTAAATGTCACAAACAGAGGAAGGTGAACCAAAAAAGTGATTGGACACATCTTGGAGGTCGCACCTCACACCCAGGAGTGTATATGACCCCTCTCCCAAACCAAATGGGTTGAGGGGCAGACAGACTCGCGATACACACTAGATAGCCTATTCCCCTCTTCGATGGGTCGTATTTATAGGTGACAATAGGGGAGGCATACCCCTAGACATGTAAGTGGGGCCCACTCCTGTGCCAAGTCGATCCGGTCACCAACGAACTAGAGCGAGCTGATCTCATCATTCAACTCTGCGACGGTGGTGTTCTTGGCGAGAAATCTGCGAACTGACCATGAGTTGTCCGTGGACTAGTTGCGAGGTCTCCCGGGCATCCCGGTAATTATACTATGTTGGTTTGCCCTTTGTCGTTCTCATCGAGTACTTGTTGTACATAATCCCCACTTCTTTTTGTCTCGCTGGCTGAGTTTATAAATAACGCTTATGGGGCTCCTGTAGTCATATCTTTTGAGCTCGCCCAGATCGAACATGGACGATGTCAATGCGTTCTTGAAAGTGTTCGCGACTTCTCTGTTGAGAATATTGCCCTCAATATTCCAGGATTTGAATAAGCATCACTTGCAATGTTAAATGCATACTGTATTTGATGACATATCTATTTTATATCTATGCAGGAGTTATCTCTAAAACAAGTTTATAAAAAAGTTAGTGCAAATGGAGGTTTATCGTTCAGATACATGAAGGATTCTCGACCATATCGTCTTGAACGTGGAGTGCTTCAAAACAACATCGTCTCAAAGCAACTGCAGAAACAACTTCAAGCTCTTAAGGAGAATACCGTTGAGATCGGTATATGGTTCTCCACGTTATCGGCGTGCAATGTTCCAAATATCGTATGCCGGCGACATATCAGATTGAGTTTTTAAATGTGGGATGTTGGAAGTCGGAGACATGCTAGAGATATTTTAAAATATCGGATTTCCTTATCGTATAAATAAAATTTGTATTTTTATGTATACTAATTATAATTATATGTTATAAAAATAGGAAAATAATATTACAAATAGATAAAAATGAGTCATTTATATTACGAAATAAAAGCGAATAATATCTAAGTTAAAATATTACTAATAAATACAAAATGATACATTATAAAACATAATTAATAGTATACAATAAATTTTTTTTGATAACAATACGTTTATTGAAAATAAAGAAGATTTAAATTTAATTATTTTTATTGATTTTAAGTTTTTCAAACTTATAAATTTATTTTAAAAACATGCTAACAATCAACGAATAAAAGTATTAAATGTTATCATATTTTTTGTAATATGAAATTAAAAATTGTGAAATAATTATATAAAATTAGTTGTAAAAATAAAACGTTAAAAAAATCGAAACAATAAGTCTAATCGATTTAAACATACATAATATTATATATATAAGCGATCAAACATATGTTGCTAGTCTGCTAATATAACATCAAATAAAAGAGTGGGCGATATATTTAAAAGTCATATCGGCCAATATATCGGAAAAAAGCGGACATATCGACCTATATTTTACAAATGGACAATCTATTCTTTTAGAAAAACATATTGTTTTGCCCTTAAAAATGACATGTCGGGAGACATGTCGGACATGTCGGAAGACATTTAAAACAATGTCGGTGTGATCGTGGAAAGCTTCGAGACGGTATTGTGGAGAAGACACAGAAAGAGGCAAAATTCAGTGCTAAGGGAGATACCGTTGAGAAAGAAGAATTTTCTCAACGATATCGTGCTGACAAGGTTTTTATTACCGTTGAGCACGCGCAGCGGCGGGATTTCAAAATTGGCGGTGACGCATAAAGACCTGTCAGTTCTTTCTATTCTTGTCCATACTTTGACATAACATTTTCTAATCAAAGGACCATTAGAAATATCAAAGGTATTTAAAGAGAAGTTAGGGAAATGGAACAGAAACTTTCTGAACTTGCTCAAACCTGCTGAATCGTGCAAAACAAACAGCGACGTCATTTCACCGAGTAAGCTCTCTGTAAAGAAGTTCTGGAAGAGCAAGGAGGAGTCAAACTTCACAACTCCAGTTAGATCTTCTTGCTACTACAGAAGAAGATCAAGTAGAAGAGCCATGGATCTGTTCTGGCTGAAGACATCTCATCATTCATGGGCTGCTTCAAGAAGTTTGCTTCCACAGCAAAAGCAGTTGAAGACTCAAAAGTTCAAGGTTTATTTTTTATTGAGTCTTCAATTGTAATATTTCATATACAATAATTTCTGTAAGATCTGGTGATAGATCTGAGTGGTAGGGCTGTTGCCTGAGTTGTAGGGGTTTTGTCCCTGAGGTAGGGTTGTCGCTTGAGGTAGGATCACTGTGTGGATCTGAGGTAAGAGACCAACGGGGTCTCTGATCTGTAGAAGTTGAAGTACTCTGAGGTAGGGCTGGTGAGCGTGAGGTAGGGCTGGTGAGCCTGAGGTAGGGCTGGTGAGCCTGAGGTAGGGCTGGTGAGCCTGAGGTATGGCTGGTGAGCTTAAGGTAGGGTTGTTGAGCCTGAGGTAGGGTCTTGAAGTAGGCCTGAGAGATTCTGAGGAATCTGAGTTGTAAGCTCTTGGAGCTGAGATTTAGAGGAGATTGCTGAGTCTAGCACCCTGCTAGATAGGCGCAGTGGGACAGTGGATATACCCATACTCTGGGGAACCACTATAAAATAGTGTGTGTTGTGCTTGTTTGATTGCGTTTCTTATTTCCTTATATTTGCTGAAACCGTAAAGAAACCATCAATATTGCTAGACCACCTATTCACCCCTCTCTAGGTAAGTTACACTACCAACAATAATAATCTTTCATTCTCGCAAGGAGAAGGAGAAGAAGACGCGCTATGAGAGGCCGTCTTCAGGGGGAGTGCCGTGAAATGAAGTGACGACACTATTTACTCCTCCCCAGCTCGGTAGCCTGAAGGCGCCCCGGGTGGCCCGACCAAGGAGGAATCATCTTTCGAACTGGTAACTTTCCCGACTTCTTGTTTCCTGATGTAAGCTTCGTACTAACTCGCAAGGCGATTCCAGGCGCTGAGAGAGTCGGTCATGTATGAGGTCATTGAGTGGAATACACCTCCCCTACCACCTAGCTCGAAGGTGGTCGAGCTCGGCGGCGTTCCAACAATTCCAGAGTCCGGTGAGTGAAGCGACCTTTGTCACATTGTCATGTACGAGGTATGATCCTTTAACTCTTTTGCAGGCGAAAGTCACGGAAGCGAGTTGTGTCCTCGACACCTCGCGAGGCTTACTCTGTCCGGTACGCCTTGAAGAAGGCAAAGTTCATCAAATTTGTTGGGACACCAGCGAGCCGTCCTCCCGCGAGCTTTGTCGCGCTACCCTCCCATGTCATGTTTTTTGTTCTGGCCGTGACCTCTGCCACAGCCACGACCACTGCTCCTCCCGCGGTCTCCACTCTAGCCACAACCTTTACTTATGCTGCAGTCTCTACTCCAGCGACAACCTCTACTCCTGCCGCGACCTCTATTCCTGTCGCGGTCTCTACTCCTGTCACGTCCTCTACTCCTTTCGCAACCTCTACTTCTGTCGTAGTATCCACTCTTTCCAAGGCCCCTGCTCCAACCGTCGCCACTGCTTCAGCCGTGGGCACTACTCTCATCACGGTTTGTACTCTGGTTGCGGCCACTGTTGCAATCACGATCACTACTCTTGCGAGGTTTTTGCTTTGACGCAACCTCTGCTTCGACTGCGACCTCTGTTTGCTCGGGCGCCAGGCCTCCGTTCTAGGGGAAAGGTATCGCCGGCAAGGCCTCCACTAGCTCGTCCGTCTCTGGTGAATTTCCCCTGATGCTTCATTTATCCTTGACATTGAGATGGACTAACAGTATTCTCTTACAATTGCACACCCTGTGACAACGTCAGGGACTAGTGGGGCACGGTCTAAGGGTCGACAACCTCGTTCATCTATCAGTCGTTTGGACGATCGCTTCACATTCTTCTCGACCCCTCTTAGGACATTGGGCAAGCTCCAAGGTCGTCTGGTCGTCTACACTGCCGATGTGGAGACGAGGTTGCGAGTTGTCAAGCTTTCCAGTCTAAGGAGTCGCCTTACCGCTCTTGAAGCTCGAATGGCAGTGGTGGACGGTTTTGAATTTTGAGCCTCACCTGCTAGCGACAGAGGAGTGCTATTATGAGATTAATCACCCGAGGTCCTGGTCATCGAGATGCGACGTCAGGTCGAGCGACAGGCTACCTTAGTGGCGTAAAGAGATCTGCAGGGACAGTCACTGAGCAGTTGCAAATGCTGGAGCTTGTTCGCCAAGTGGAGCAATACTTGACGTATGCGGTGACGATTCTTCAGACGACCACCTCCCTGAGCCATTGGACTCGCCATGTCCGCAACCCGCGAGGACCTCCTTACCTCAGATTTGCTTTTATTTACTTTTGTTTTTATTCTCTTATTGTACTATTGAACGAGTCTAGCTGTATGTTTAGACTCGTCTTATTTATGCCAGCAGGTTGAGCTCGCCTTATAATCGTTGTGTGTGCGATATATTTTCATGATTTTGTCTTGCTTGTTCCATTTGTATTTTCCTTATCTTGTAAGGTCAATGACCTGTGTGGTGCGCTCAGGCGAGGTGTGATCCCATTACGGGAGCTTGACAAGGTCAACCTGGCGAGCCTCCTCGACTTCCCTCTTCTTTGGCGAGGTGATCGCCGAGCTCCTATAATTGGCGAGGTGACCGACGTTTAGGCTCCCCCTTCCCCTATAAATAGGGGAGGGTGATTGACTGACTCCATACCCTTCTTTTTCGATCAGGCCGCTCACATGGCCGAGTTCCCTATGGACGATTCGAGTGTTGATGAGACCCCATATGGGGAGACTCGCTGTCAATGCGCCGTCTTCTTTTCGGTGTGCACGACCTTCTCGTGGCCCTCAGTGAACATAGACGGGTTGGTCGTGCTTATTGGGAAATACCTTCCTCCAGGCTTAGTTATTAAAGGCGCAAGGCGCACAAAGGCGCAAAGAGGTATTGGAGCCTAGGCACAAGGCGCAGGCGTGCACCTGATGAAGACAAGACGCAACTACATTCATTTTAAATAATCAAAATCAAACTCCATTTCATCTTCTCGAGCAAATTCATCTATTCTAATAATTAATCATTCATTACTATCGTTTATATCTCTTAAAAATAGAATTAATGTGGTCACTTGCATCATATATAAGTCTCAACACATTTATTTTTCACAAACACTAAATCAATAAAAAAAATATTGAGTTTTTTTTTTGAAAAAAATTACAAAAAAATCTTACTTAGGCGCGCCTTTTATGTTCGCAAAATAAGACGCACGAAGGCGCAAACGTCTGAGCCTGATGAGCCAGGCGCACCTTTAACAACATAGCCTCCAGGGTTCTCTGCATTGTCGCTGGAGCCTGACAAGCGCCTCAGAACTATTAGCAATAGCGAGCTTATGTTCTCCCTAGAGCACTTCACCAACGGGTTGCGACTTCCTCTTTGGCCCGAATTGAGGGAGTCATGGAGATCCTTCGATACTTTGGGCTAGTGCCCGCCAAAATAAACTCAAACGGGATCCCCGCGGTGATCTTGTTTGCAACCTTCGGGAATTGCAAGCTCCCCGAAAATTCGCGGCCTTCTGCAATTTCTTTATGATCAAGGGGACCAAGGAGGCGATCGTCTACATAAATGCGAGGAATACAGAGCTGAAGAATTCAGCGAGTAAGATCCGCCGGTTGTCGGAGAAGATCGTTGCCATCTTGAGCGATTTTGGCGAAGTCCCCACAATCCACGTGCCCTGCGAGCCCCCGACATTCCTTTCCCCTAAGTTGCGCGGGGGGGGGGGGGGGGGGGGGGGGGGGGTTAGTCGATGAGGTTACCTGGGTGACCCCGACGTGGAGGGTAGGTTTCGACAATCACCTTTTCTTTTTCAAGGAGAGCTGTTTCTAACGTTTGCTTACATGGAATCGTGTCCTTCCATAACAGCTTCTTTAGGACGGGCCGAGTGAGTAAGGACATGGTGCCCTTGGTGGTTTTCACCTTGGAGGTTCCTCCCAAGGAACGAAAGAGGAGTCGCAAGACGGCTACACACAAGGGGGAGTCCTCGCTCCCCGCCAGATAGCAAAGCGACGAAACCTTGGAATCTCATCCGCTTTTCGGCAGGGGCGACAAAACGGAAGACATTGCCGGGGTGACCCTAGTGTTCTGGGAGAGTAAGGAGCATCGGGTCTCGCTGAGTTCACGCCTCCCATCGTGGATAGAGGATGAGGACCTGAACAACGACGCTTTCAACGTGTGTCACGAGTTGTATGGCCAGAAAGATGCGATGATCTTAAGCACAATAAGCCCAGAAGACGTCGATCCCTCCTTTACTACATAGGGAGAAATAAGGAGCTCATTGCTGAGAGGAAGGTTGTCGTCACTCGGGCTGAGATATTGAGGTCTTTATAGACTTCAGACTTTTCCTGTTTCGGCGAGCTAAATTTCTTTCGTCTGCAGGAGGTAGAGCGGAAATGATGTGGAGGAGGCAGAGTCCGTGAGCTTGCGGAAGGAGCTTGTTGAGAAGGACGCAGAGCTCACAAAACTGAGGAAGGAGCTCGCGGAGCAGCATCCCGACAACCATGAGTCGAGCCGCTCTCTCGCCATCTTAGAGGGGGAGTCCACGCTGGCTCTCATGGCGAACCAAGTCACTGGCATTACATGCAGAAGATCATGGCTTCCAATACCTCTTCCCAGAGCTCTTTTTGGAGGGCTCGTTGTCTTCTTCTTCTGGTTCATTGACATCCCCCAGGCGGGGAGGCTGCGATAGTAGCGTTAGTGGTGGCGAAGGTCGAGGGAGCACGGTTGCGAAATTGACTAGGAGGATGTTGATGAGGACGAGGTACAGGTCGATTGACTGGCCTCACATACATTGTATTTTGTTTTTTGAGTCGCTGGGCGAGCTGAATATTTTGTAAACTCATGGTATATTAACATAATACACTTTTTGACTTCTCTTTCTTACAGTAGTGGTTGGCGCGCTCTTAGGCACGCTCAGCGACGTGGTCGATAGGATTTTAGGCATGTTGAACGACGAGGTCGCCACCAGTTCTGTAGGCTCTTTGGCTCGCTAAGCGACGAGGTCACCATGAGTTTGGTAGGTTCTCAGGCTCGCTGAGCAAAGAGGATGCCATGAGTTTTGTAGGATCTTAGGCGTGTTGTGCGGCGAGGTTGCCACGACTTAGTAGGATCTTTGGTCTGTTGTGCCGCCTGTGCGACGAGGTTCCCATGAGTTCTGTAGGCTCTTAGGCACGCAGAGCGGTGAGCTCATATACGGAAAAAAAAACAAATAAAAATAGCCAAGTGCTACAACTTAACGTGTTGTCCCTATGACGAGCTAAATGTCGATTCGCAATCCCAGATCGGACTTAGATCAACACACTCCTGACCGCCACATGTCCGTGGGGCCTTAGCGAGGTGGATCGTTTGACGAGCGGAATTTGGAGTCACGGTCCAAAACCAATCTTAAGATCTACACATTCCCGACTGCCGCATATGTCTGCAGGGCCTTTGACAAGGCAGATCGTTTAGCGAGCTAAATTTCGAGTTTTGGTCCCTGACCGGACTTAGGAATTGCACACTCCCGACCGTTGCATGGTTGCGGGGCCTCTGGCAAGGTGGATCGTTTGGCAAGCTAAATTTTACTTCAAGGGACTTCAACTCGGCAAAGCATGCTAGGAGGCTCTTCTTCATTCCGTCTCTTAATAGTTTGTCAACGCTTAGAATGGTACGAGCATCCGTGGGGTAGACAACCAACATGCAAAGAGGGGTTGATTTCGACCGTCAATACAGAGACTTAGATTTAGAGACTTGCACCCCGAGACGTCGACTATTCGCATGGTTGAACCATGGTTATCAGGATCACAATTCGGATCGTAGGATCTTACGATCCAGATTTTGTAAATCGATCCGGATCTTACCCAGGATCTAAATCGGCACCTCTACGACTGGGATTGTGATTCAGATCTTAGGATTTTTAGGATCACCATCCTGACCCAATTCTATCGGTCTGGCCAAAGGTAATTAGAAACATGTCCAACCTTATCGCGACCCAATTCAACCGGTCCAACGCCCATAACCCATTGTTTAACGTTATCCCTATCCCGCCCCCATTCTCCATCACAGAATCATATCATGTTGTTTATCGTATGTCCGTATCCCAAGTGTTGGTTGTCGACTACAAACAGAGGCCAAGAGCGGGTTCTTCGGTCGCTTCCAGTCCAGATTTGTTTTTATTATTAGTAAATATTGGGTGTCTTATCTAAAATTAAAATTGAACTTAGTATGATATTATCCTTTTGATTTAGTTATTCAAAAAAAATTAATATAGTTATTCACATACTATTCAGTTTATTGATTTTTTTAATTGAGCATATAATTTAATGATACAAAATTCAATTTTATTTTTTAGTCTTAATTTATGAATGTTGTAGGATCTTGCGATACTCGATCCGATCTTACGATCTGATCCGATCAACCTTAAAACAATCCCACCTAGGATCTCGATCCTGACAACCTTGGGTTGAACGATTGCGAGAAGAACCGTAGGAGGGTCTGTAAAACTAGAAGAGACTCTAATGGAGAATTCTCTTGATTCTTTGAGAATGACGCGGGCCTCCACGATGGCATAAACAACTAACGTGCATAGATGGAGCTAATCTGGGTCGTCGATACAGAGACTTGGTTTTAGAGTCATGTCACCATGTGGTTTGATCGATGCCTCGTGGAATCGGGAGGTGTCTATTTGTTGTTTTTTTTATTATAGTGAATACATCCCAGACACGATGAAAAGTTTATCAAGATTAGATAAGACAATAATCTTCAGATGACATATGGAATACATATTGCAAAGTGATTACCTCAGCTTCCTTAGAGACGAGGCTTCATGGGTAATACATTTTCAGATTGTCGTCGCTCCAGATATTTTCTAGGTCTTCTTCTTCGTATTTCGATAGGTGATATCCCACGCTTTGGAGCGCCTCCTGGATCAATAATGGCCCCTCTCAATTTGGATTGAGTTTGCCGACGACAACAAACCTTCTAGTGAAAACTACCTTCTTCGACACCAAGTCCCCTTTTTAAAATGCTTGATTCGGACAAATTTGTCGAAGTGCCTCGTCATCCTTCTCCTGATCTCCTCTTGCCCGACCACAACAAGGTCTATGAGCTCCTTCACAAGATCAAGGGAGATCTTCTGTGCTTTCTTATTCTCCAACTGTCATTCTTCTTTCCATCTCCCAACGCGACGACCTGCGGGCTCCTCACTTTGAACTCCATGGGAATGAGAGCCTCAGACTCGTGTGACAACTTGAATGGGGTTTCCCTTGTGGTCGAATTACGGGTGGTTCTCAGGTCCTATAGGATGGAAGGAAACTGTTCCGCCCAGCTCCATTTTAGATTCTCTGCTTTTTGAACAAGTTAAAAATCAACTTGTTGGCCGCTTCAACTTTGCCCGTTGCCCGTTGCGGGGATTTTGAAGCTTTGGGAAATAAAGTAAAGAACAAAAATGAGATTTCTCTAAAACCTTTATAGATTTGAAGAGAGCAGCTTTCTTTGAGTTTCTCGATAACAATACAATCATATTGGTAGTAATATGATTTTATAACTACAGATGGAACAAAAATACCAACATGGAGTCAGGGTTCATAATGGAAACACTTCACCTGCCTCCTATTGGGAGAATCCTGTGTCAAAGCTTGATCCATTAAAAACACCCATGTTCTTTATGCTTGTATGTTCTAATGGATCACACTGGCCAAAACCATTCAGTGCAAATTTTCTAAGGAATTATTAAACATCAGCTACAATAAAAATAGTGATGACCCTTGTTCTCAAGTAAAACTCAAGAGGCTGGGTTGAGTTGACCGCGATTGTTGAATTTTGTGAGTGGGCTGGGCGTGAAAGACAAAAAAATGATAGCAGGGGTGGAGCGCCAACTGGTCCGTATCTCTTTGCAGTACTTTACCACTTCGAGGTTGACGAACTGAGGACTATTATCTTTGATAACGGCGAGGGGTACCCCGTACCTTTAGGTTCTCTCTCTTCAGATGAAATTCAGTATGATCTGAGTTGTTGTCTTGGCGAGATCCCCAGCCTCAATCCAATTGGAGAAGTAATCGATCATGGCTAAGATAAACTTGTGCTGACTGCTGGCCCGCTGAAACGGCCCGTGCACGTTCATTTCCTATTTTGCGAATGGCCAAGGTGTCGTGATGGACCTCAAGTGGTGCACCGACTGCAGCTGGAGAGGTGCGAAGAATTAACATCTTTGACATTTTCGAGCGAACTCTTCCACATCCTTTCGGATGGTCGGCAAGAAGTAACCCTGTTTCTGCACCCATTTCCTTACATACAGCTCCCTGAGTAACTTCCACATTCTTCTTAAAGGATCTCCTCCAACAATTGTGACACCTCATCCTCCGTGACACACCTTGCCAACGTTCCCGAGATTGTCTTTCGATACAATTATCCCTCATGAAATAAATGGCATGTAATTTGTATCGGAACCGTCTTTTATCTTCCGCTGCCTCTGGATATCTCTCGGTGGTCAAGAACTCAACATATGGGTTAATCCAAGAAGCTTCCGGTCGATCTCCATCAGCTCTTCTTTTTCAATGGACGGCCTGAAAAGCTCTGTCAGGGTCCCTCCGATCGTTGTTCCATATTTTGTGAACACGTCGGTGGCACTGTTTTCCCATCTCTGTAAATACTGAATGGCAAAAGATCGAAAATTCCCGATCAGCTCCTTTACCTTCCTCAAATATTGTTGTAGGGTTGGATCTCGAGCCTTGTACTCTCCATGAATCTGGGAGGAGACTACCATCGAGTAGGTATACGCCTGGATGTCTTGCACTCCCAACTCCTTTTCCATCCTTATCCGGTGAGCAAAGCCTCGTACTCAGCTTGGTTGTTGGTGACCTCAAAGTGTAACTCCATTGTTTGTTTGATCTTAGTCCCATTTGGGCTAATGAAGATCACTCTTATCCCCACAATGTTTTTCCCCGAAGCCCCGCCAATCAGCATATCCCACCTCAAGGGGTGTGTCGTGTCTTCATTTACTTCTGGAGCCGTTATGAAGTCGGTCAGGAAATCCACCACTTTGATCGCCATCCAGGGAGTGTAGACCATATCAAATTCTCCGAGCTCTATCGACCACTTAGCTAGCCTCTCGAGTGTTCCTCCTCCTCCAAAATGTTGTGTAGGGGATGGCCTGTCACCACCTGATGTTGTGAGCTTGGAAATACAGTCTGAGCCTCTTTCTCGACACAACCAATGCATGTGCCATTTTCTCGAGGATGCTATACCTCGTTTCGGCATTTTTCGAAACCCACTCATATAATAAATGGGCATTTGCTTGGATTTTTCCTCGCGAACCAGAATGGAGCTTACGGCTTCTGCTCTGACTACTAAATACAAGAAGAGATTTTTTCTTTCTTGGGGTCCTTGCAGCGTTGGGGCCCCGATCAGTTGTTGCTTTATGTTGAGGAAAATTTTCTCGCACTCTGCACTCCATCAAAACTTCTGACTTGCTTGAAGGGTCTTGAAAATTGGAAAACACTTTTCCCTCGATTTAGAGAAGAAGCGACTGAGCCCGACGATGCTCCCGATCAGTCGTTGAACTTCTTTGACATCCCTTAGCTCTGTCATTTCCAAGATCGCCTTGAACTTGTCAGGGTTTGGCTTGATTCCTTTTGGCCTGAGGAGATGCCCAAGAAACTTCCCCTTCCCGACCCCAAAACCGCATTTGATCGGGTTGAGCTTCATCTTGTATCTTCGCGGAGTCATAAAGGTCTCTGCAAGATCTCTCAGGTGATCCTTCATGCTCTCACTTTTCATGAAGAAGTCGTCGACGCACACCTCCAGGTTTTTCCCTTCCGATCATTGAAAATTCTATCCATCATTCTTTGATATGTCGCTCCCACATTCTTTAGCCCGAAAGACATCATCTTGTAGTAGTAACAATCATCATTCATGATGAAGGAGGTGTTCAGGATGTCGGGGATACAACCAGATCTGGTGGCAATCTGAGAAAGCATAAAAAACTAATGACATAAAAACCGACCATTGAGTCACTAGAGGGCTGATTTAGGCAAAGGGTAATTCTTAGGACATGCTTTATTTAAAAGAGAAAAAATCAATACACATTCTTTATTTCCCCTCGACCTTTTTAACCGTTACAACATTCGACACCCAACTCGAAAATTGAATATAAAAAATGAATCCGGCCTTCAGTAACTTCTGAACTTCCTCTCAGATGAACTCGGCCAGGGTTGTCGCAATGGCTCGCTTCTTTTGGCAGATGGGGCGGACGTCAGGATCCAGGTTGAGGTGGTGATAAACAACATCCGCATGAACACTTGGCATGTCTAGGAGAAGTTGTCGACGTTGTCCCGGAGACATGCCACCAACTCAATCTCCTTCATCTCCTCTGCAGCCTTGAGGTGCACTGCTCCCTCCAAAGCCTTGTCAACCGCCCCAACCTCCCTTTTTCTGCTGACAAACTTGACCGTGCTTAGGTAGCATTCCCGAGCTACCTTGGGGTTGCTGCAAACCCCATTCTGCACCCCACTGATGTTGTATTTCAAGAATTGATGGTAAGACGAGACTACAAATTGTAAGGCTTTGAGGATGGATCTATCAAAGATAACATTATAACTACTCGTGGCGTCGACAATGACGAACCAACGTGTCTTCGTGGTGCCACCTTGACCAATAATTCTTCTCCTCCCTCAATCTCCTTCCTCTCACCAGAAAAACCAAAGAAAGGGTCATCCAAAGGCTTGATTGACCTTTGAGGGCTTCATAAACATGGTTTCCAAGGCCTTGTTGAAAACCACATTCACGGAACTACCGTTGTTGATCAGGATCCAGAAGATCGTGAAGTTCTCGATCGCAACCTTGATCGACATGACATCATGTAAAGGATTGTCATGTGCCCACAGGTCGCTTCTGAGAAAACAATCTCGTTGATTGGGGAAGTGAATCGCGAGGTGGAGGCGACGCCCCCCCGGTAAATTGAGTACAGGATGGACTTATGCAAGGCCTCGTGACCTCCCCCCAGGTGGATAGGGCCGATGTCCCCTCAAGTGTCAACGTCCTCGCAATACTCACAACGAGGTCGCATAGGGGCCTTGCCCAGAACCCGATCTTTTACTGTGGTGAGATTGGGATCAACTCCTTTTGGACCCCTCCCTGACTGTCTTCCTTCTCCGTTCATCAGTTCAACCAGTCACGGAACCCCTGTCAGGTCGTCGTGTTGTGGCCCTCCCAGTGGAAGTCGCAACAGGGCGTGTGGCCTTCGCGTTGTTGTTTCCTGACGCCCGCCTCGTTGAGTGATCTCCAACGCCTTACGAGGTGGGGAGAGGCGTTGCTTCCTTCATTCGTCGCCTCCCTGCCTTTTCAACGAATTAAAGCGCTATCGCCTGAAAGGGAGAGGCCCGCCTGACGGTCTCCGCGGCGGCCTCGCGCCCGACACAGGGTGTCTTCTTTCTGCTCGCGCTAACCCTTATGGAGGCGGCCAACGACGACCTTCCTCCTCGGATCTAACCGACCTCCTGACCTCTTCAGGTCATTGATCCTGGGAAGGCTCTAGCGGGTTCTCACGGGCTAGTCTGGTCAGCAAGGCCATGAAGGAGTGGTTCATGGCCTCAACTTGTATATACCAGTTCACCCAGTCAATAAGTTCTTCGAAGGAGATAGGGGATGACGACTGACTTCAAGCTTGAACAACCCATTTTGCAGCCTTCACATCATTGTGAGCTAAAGTGTGCACCCATCAACTTCGTGGGACTCCATGACCTTCTCCTAAAACTGAGATGTATTGCCCCAGAGTCTCTTGAACTCCTGTCAGATGGAAAAGAGTGTTACCAACCCCTTCTTCCTCTTCTTGCAGCTTGCGAACCTCAGCATCAACCCGCGACGCAGATCATTGAAGCAATAAATATAGCTCGCCAGGATTTGATGGAATCAGTCACGGGCCTTCCCCTTGAAGGTGATCGCAAAGTGCCGACACTTGGAAGTGTCAATCACATTGCAGATCGAGATCACATCCTCGAACTATTGGAGATGGTTGAGGGGGTAGTGCTTTCTGGAGTAATAGTTCAGGGCCGGCTCGCCAAAATCGACTGGGACGGAAGCCATTAGAATCTCCTCGCAAAAAGGACTGGATGTCTCCTCTTGTTAGCAAAGCGGGCGGAGAGGGTCCTCTGGCTCGAACTCAGGTTTTCGAGTGGCCACCACAGCCGTGCAGTGGATCTGATCGATTCGCTCACGGTCCTTGGTGGTGGGCTACTTCTTGGGGCACCGAGGTGGTTCAGGGGTTTCAAAGGGGGCGGCCATTGGTGTGTGTGTGGGGGGGGGGGGGGGGGGGGTTGCTGACATCTTCGCTCAGGGGGTGAGATGCCTCCGTAGTAACTTTTCCATCGACCAACATAAGTCTTCAAAGACCACCTGAGTGACGAACTCACCCTGGCCCCACGAGGTCTCACAATCTCCTTCCAATTCGTTTTCCTGTGTCATGGGAATCTACTTCAGAGTTTTTTCTTCCTCTCCCCAAAGTGCATGCTCATCGCACCAAAATATTGAGGCCAAGAATTCAGCTTCAAAGTTTTGACTTGAGAGATGGACAAAGATTACTGGCTCATCAAAGTAGACTTCACAAACAGAAGAAGGTGAACCAGAAAATACATTGGACACGGCTTGGAGATCCCGCCTCATACCCAAGAGTGTATTGGAACTCCCCCTCCCAAACTGAATGTTGTGTTAGGTTAAGGGGTGAGACGGGTTCATGGGACACACTAGGGAGCGCGCGAATTCTAAGTGAGGATCCTTGTAAGCAGATGACACTGCCTTTTCCCCTCGACAATGAATCATATTTATAGGTGACGACAGGGGGGTATATATCCTCAGACCCGTAGATGGGACCCACCCCTGTGCGAGGTCGATCCAGTTTCCAACGAGCTGGGGTGAGCTGATCTCGTCATCCAACTATGCGATGCGAGGTCGATCCAGTTTCCAACCAGTTGGGGTGAGCTGATCTCGTCATCCAACTATGCGATGATGGTTTTTGGCGAGAAGTCTGTGGACCGATCGCGGACAGGTTGTGAGCTTTTTCATATAGGGGCATCTCGGTAATTATCCTATATTGGGTTGCCCATTGTCGATCTCGTCGAGTACTGGTCATACACCTACGTCCTACACCTCCATTCACCCATTATAGTTCAGTTACCTGAAAACTGCAGTAAATTTCCCAAATTAGTCTTGAATGCTTGTGTAAGCTCTAGTTGAAAAGTCTATTTTACTGTGTTGAATGCTTGTTGAATTGTATGTGATTGGAGTATTAATTGGTGAATGTTTGCTCAATCTTTAAAATTACTTGAATGATTTATTCACGAGTATTTGAACTAAGCAGCATTACTTTAGTTTTCACTATAATACATTTTTTTCTAAAACTTTAATCTCTACCGTGTATGTTTTCATTTCCTATATTAATTTTATAACTTTTTTTCAATTATTTGTCAGATAATTGCATGTGCATTGCATCATTTTAGAATTTCCTATGCCCTACACTTGCAAAGACCTGTTAGAGTTTTGTTAGGGCACATACACACCCATCATGCATCAATGAGCCTCCAGTTAGTAAAGGCTCTGTGAGGTTTCTAGTCTCCAAGCAAAAAGTGTCTCCGTGGTCCTTTTGAGGTAGTGTTATCCCACGAGCTGTGGAAGAGAGGTGCACCCTATTTTTATTAGGGAACCCCTATAAAATCTCATGTCTTCTTAATTGTTTTCTCTATAACTTAGCTTTTTATTTCCTGTCTTTCTATTTTATTTACCTTCTCTGACTGTGTTGTTGAATCTCTTTGTGATTTGGGAGAATCATTAATTCTCTATTCACTCAATTCTTATAGAAATATTTAAATCTTATTCCGCATTTTCAATACTAACTAGGAGTCGTCACTTACGGGCTCACAAAATCAAAACTGCGAGAAGACCGCCGGATTTGTGGAAGCAGCTCTCTAAAATCTGTTATGGTCATCAAACAAGCCCCTTCTTTTATTTATAATAAAACACGACTTGGTAACCCTGGACGGCTATGATTGACCATTCACGATAGTTATCCGATTTCGCTCCATAAAACATAAAAAAATACATAAGAACTTGGAAACGTCGCTTCTGGCACAACCACGGACCAGGATCATCAATCAGGAGATGCCAAATATGACAGGTGACAAGTTAGCTCTGAATGGGCCTAAAACATGTGCTCTCAATAGTCTCGTCGATCCCCATCACAATGCATGCACGCTAACCCAATTGTTCTCACATGCTCTGACCCACTAAGTTTGACACATCAATTTTATCTAAGGTGATATAATGTGCTATCTGGCGTCTGCCCATAAGATTTTTTGTTTTTCTAATGTCTTCTCTAGCATAATGTGAAAGATTACCTTTGATTTACTAGAAGCAAAGGAGGAATTAATACCAGGTTATAAAACTTGTTAGAAAAGCTCATGTAAAGAGTCCATTATTGGGTCCATTATTGTTTTCCCTCTTCTCTCTTCTTTAGTCCCACATCATGTATATGATCGTTCTCTCTTTCTCTCTCCTATGTATTTGTATTCTCTCTTTGTATTTACATACACAAGCAATACATACAAGTTTTGTGCTCTCTCAATATGGTATCAGAGGGAGGTTCCGGTCTGTCTGGTTAGAATTTTTTAACCGCCTGAGACCGTGGACTACCAGCGGACTCTGCAGCTTTATCGCATCCTGTTCGCGCTCTCCGCGGCCTGTTCGATTTTTTTCGCGGTCTGCCGGTTCCTTTATCCGCTCCTACTCGCTTTCTGTTCGCGATCTCAACGCTTGTCCGCCTTCCTTCCGTGGCTCCAGGCTCCTCCATCATTTCCTCCCCTTTTATAGCTTTTATCATCTGACCCGTGGCCCCCTCCTCCGGTGCTACTCGCCCGGCCTTTCTGCCTATCCGCTCGAGTTCTCTAACTCGCGAATTCTTCTTCTAACCGCTCGAGTTCTCTAACTCGCGGATTCTTCTTCTGACCGCTCGAATTCTTCTACTCGCGGCCTCTTCCTCTTGCCGCTCGAGTTCTCCTACTCGCGGCCTCCTCCTCTTGCCCGCTCGAGTTCTTCTACTCGCGGCTTCCTCTTCTTGTCCGCTCAAGTTCTACTCGCGGTCTCCTTCTTTTGCTCTGACCGCTGGTGTGCTCACTGAGATCGTGCGGTCTATCTTCTATACGCACTTTGGTCGCGACCCGTCTGCCGCTGGTGTCCACATTGTGACCGTGCGGTTTGTTTTTCCCGCATTTTGGTCGCGGTTTTCTCTCTAGAGCTTACCCTCTTCTCGCGGCCCTCTCCTTGGGAGCTGCGGCCTAGTCGTCCACCGGCTCCCGGTCTGCCAGCCAAGCGGTCTCGAGTTCTACTCGCAGCGGTCTTTATACTTCCGCAAGACTGATCGGTCTCTTCCCTAGTCGCTGCGACTTGTCTCCTGCTTCTATGGGCTCTTCTGTTGACTCCACCGGCCCGGCAGCTAGTCCGTCTGCAGACCGCCCGGCAGCTAGTCCGTCTGCAGACCGCCCGGCTTGTCCTGCTGAAATCTGCGATGAGCTGCAGATTATTACGATTTCTCTCTCTGGGAAGAAGAACTTTATCTCTTGGGTGCATTCTGTTCGACGGGTTCTTCAGGCCAAGGGTCTTTTGCCTCACCTCACTCAGGCACCTCCTTCTCCTCCTACCGACGACTGGCTCCGTAATGATGGTCGACTATTCACATTGTATTTTGTTTTTTGAGTCGCTGGGCGAGCTGAATATTTTGTAAACTCATGGTATATTAACATAATACACTTTTTGACTTCTCTTTCTTACAGTAGTGGTTGGCGCGCTCTTAGGCACGCTCAGCGACGTGGTCGATAGGATTTTAGGCATGTTGAACGACGAGGTCGCCACCAGTTCTGTAGGCTCTTTGGCTCGCTAAGCGACGAGGTCACCATGAGTTTGGTAGGTTCTCAGGCTCGCTGAGCAAAGAGGATGCCATGAGTTTTGTAGGATCTTAGGCGTGTTGTGCGGCGAGGTTGCCACGACTTAGTAGGATCTTTGGTCTGCTGTGCCGCCTGTGCGACGAGGTTCCCATGAGTTCTGTAGGCTCTTAGGCACGCAGAGCGGTGAGCTCATATACGGAAAAAAACAAATAAAAATAGCCAAGTGCTACAACTTAACGTGTTGTCCCTATGACGAGCTAAATGTCGATTCGCAATCCCAGATCGGACTTAGATCAACACACTCCTGACCGCCACATGTCTGTGGGGCCTTAGCGAGGTGGATCGTTTGACGAGCGGAATTTGGAGTCACGGTCCAAAACCAATCTTAAGATCTACACATTCCCGACTGCCGCATATGTCTGCAGGGCCTTTGACAAGGCAGATCGTTTAGCGAGCTAAATTTCGAGTTTTGGTCCCAGACCGGACTTAGGAATTGCACACTCCCGACCGTTGCATGGTTGCGGGGCCTCTGGCAAGGTGGATCGTTTGGCAAGCTAAATTTTACTTCAAGGGACTTCAACTCGGCAAAGCATGCTAGGAGGCTCTTCTTCATTCCGTCTCTTAATAGTTTGTCAACGCTTAGAATGGTACGAGCATCCGTGGGGTAGACAACCAACATGCAAAGAGGGGTTGATTTCGACCGTCAATACAGAGACTTAGATTTAGAGACTTGCACCCCGAGACGTCGACTATTCGCATGGTTGAACCATGGTTATCAGGATCACAATTCGGATCGTAGGATCTTACGATCCAGATTTTGTAAATCGATCCGGATCTTACCCAGGATCTAAATCGGCACCTCTACGACTGGGATTGTGATTCAGATCTTAGGATTTTTAGGATCACCATCCTGACCTAATTCTATCGGTCTGGCCAAAGGTAATTAGAAACATGTCCAACCTTATCGCGACCCAATTCAACCGGTCCAACGCCCATAACCCATTGTTTAACGTTATCCCTATCCCGCCCCCATTCTCCATCACAGAATCATATCATGTTGTTTATCGTATGTCCGTATCCCAAGTGTTGGTTGTCGACTACAAACAGAGGCCAAGAGCGGGTTCTTCGGTCGCTTCCAGTCCAGATTTGTTTTTATTATTAGTAAATATTGGGTGTCTTATCTAAAATTAAAATTGAACTTAGTATGATATTATCCTTTTGATTTAGTTATTCAAAAAAAATTAATATAGTTATTCACATACTATTCAGTTTATTGATTTTTTTAATTGAGCATATAATTTAATGATACAAAATTCAATTTTATTTTTTAGTCTTAATTTATGAATGTTGTAGGATCTTGCGATACTCGATCCGATCTTACGATCTGATCCGATCAACCTTAAAACGATCCCACCTAGGATCTCCATCCTGACAACCTTGGGTTGAACGATTGCGAGAAGAACCGTAGGAGGGTCTGTAAAACTAGAAGAGACTCTAATGGAGAATTCTCTTGATTCTTTGAGAATGACGCGGGCCTCCACGAGGCATAAACAACTAACGTGCATAGATGGAGCTAATCTGGGTCGTCGATACAGAGACTTGGTTTTAGAGTCATGTCACCATGTGGTTTGATCGATGCCTCGTGGAATCGGGAGGTGTCTATTTGTTGTTTTTTTTATTATAGTGAATACATCCCAGACACGATGAAAAGTTTATCAAGATTAGATAAGACAATAATCTTCAAATGACATATGGAATACATATTGCAAAGTGATTACCTCAGCTTCCTTAGAGACGAGGCTTCATGGGTAATACATTTTCAGATTGTCGTCGCTCCAGATATTTTCTAGGTCTTCTTCTTCGTATTTCGATAGGTGATATCCCACGCTTTGGAGCGCCTCCTGGATCAATAATGGCCCCTCTCAATTTGGATTGAGTTTGCCGACGACAACAAACCTTCTAGTGGAAACTACCTTCTTCGACACCAAGTCCCCTTTTTAAAATGCTTGATTCGGACAAATTTGTCGAAGTGCCTCGTCATCCTTCTCCTGATCTCCTCTTGCCCGACCACAACAAGGTCTATGAGCTCCTTCACAAGATCAAGGGAGATCTTCTGTGCTTTCTTATTCTCCAACTGTCATTCTTCTTTCCATCTCCCAACGCGACGACCTGCGGGCTCCTCACTTTGAACTCCATGGGAATGAGAGCCTCAGACTCGTGTGACAACTTGAATGGGGTTTCCCTTGTGGTCGAATTACGGGTGGTTCTCAGGTCCTATAGGATGGAAGGAAACTGTTCCGCCCAGCTCCATTTTAGATTCTCTGCTTTTTGAACAAGTTAAAAATCAACTTGTTGGCCGCTTCAACTTTGCTCGTTGCCCGTTGCGGGGATTTTGAAGCTTTGGGAAATAAAGTAAAGAACAAAAATGAGATTTCTCTAAAACCTTTATAGATTTGAAGAGAGCAGCTTTCTTTGAGTTTCTCGATAACAATACAATCATATTGGTAGTAATATGATTTTATAACTACAGATGGAACAAAAATACCAACATGGAGTCAGGGTTCATAATGGAAACACTTCACCTGCCTCCTATTGGGAGAATCCTGTGTCAAAGCTTGATCCATTAAAAACACCCATGTTCTTTATGCTTGTATGTTCTAATGGATCACACTGGCCAAAACCATTCAGTGCAAATTTTCTAAGGAATTATTAAACATCAGCTACAATAAAAATAGTGATGACCCTTGTTCTCAAGTAAAACTCAAGAGGCTGGGTTGAGTTGACCGCGATTGTTGAATTTTGTGAGTGGGCTGGGCGTGAAAGACAAAAAAATGATAGCAGGGGTGGAGCGCCAACTGGTCCGTATCTCTTTGCAGTACTTTACCACTTCGAGGTTGACGAACTGAGGACTATTATCTTTGATAACGGCGAGGGGTACCCCGTACCTTTAGGTTCTCTCTCTTCAGATGAAATTCAGTATGATCTGAGTTGTTGTCTTGGCGAGATCCCCAGCCTCAATCCAATTGGAGAAGTAATCGATCATGGCTAAGATAAACTTGTGCTGACTGCTGGCCCGCTGAAACGGCCCGTGCACGTTCATTTCCTATTTTGCGAATGGCCAAGGTGTCGTGATGGACCTCAAGTGGTGCACCGACTGCAGCTGGAGAGGTGCGAAGAATTAACATCTTTGACATTTTCGAGCGAACTCTTCCACATCCTTTCGGATGGTCGGCAAGAAGTAACCTGTTTCTGCACCCATTTCCTTACATACAGCTCCCTGAGTAACTTCCACATTCTTCTTAAAGGATCTCCTCCAACAATTGTGACACCTCATCCTCCGTGACACACCTTGCCAACGTTCCCGAGATTGTCTTTCGATACAATTATCCCTCATGAAATAAATGGCATGTAATTTGTATCGGAACCGTCTTTTATCTTCCGCTGCCTCTGGATATCTCTCGGTGGTCAAGAACTCAACATATGGGTTAATCCAAGAAGCTTCCGGTCGATCTCCATCAGCTCTTCTTTTTCAATGGACGGCCTGAAAAGCTCTGTCAGGGTCCCTCCGATCGTTGTTCCATATTTTGTGAACACGTCGGTGGCACTGTTTTCCCATCTCTGTAAATACTGAATGGCAAAAGATCGAAAATTCCCGATCAGCTCCTTTACCTTCCTCAAATATTGTTGTAGGGTTGGATCTCGAGCCTTGTACTCTCCATGAATCTGGGAGGAGACTACCATCGAGTAGGTATACGCCTGGATGTCTTGCACTCCCAACTCCTTTTCCATCCTTATCCGGTGAGCAAAGCCTCGTACTCAGCTTGGTTGTTGGTGACCTCAAAGTGTAACTCCATTGTTTGTTTGATCTTAGTCCCATTTGGGCTAATGAAGATCACTCTTATCCCCACAATGTTTTTCCCCGAAGCCCCGCCAATCAGCATATCCCACCTCAAGGGGTGTGTCGTGTCTTCATTTACTTCTGGAGCCGTTATGAAGTCGGTCAGGAAATCCACCACTTTGATCGCCATCCAGGGAGTGTAGACCATATCAAATTCTCCGAGCTCTATCGACCACTTAGCTAGCCTCTCGAGTGTTCCTCCTCCTCCAAAATGTTGTGTAGGGGATGGCCTGTCACCACCTGATGTTGTGAGCTTGGAAATACAGTCTGAGCCTCTTTCTCGACACAACCAATGCATGTGCCATTTTCTCGAGGATGCTATACCTCGTTTCGGCATTTTTCGAAACCCACTCATATAATAAATGGGCATTTGCTTGGATTTTTCCTCGCGAACCAGAATGGAGCTTACGGCTTCTGCTCTGACTACTAAATACAAGAAGAGATTTTTTCTTTCTTGGGGTCCTTGCAGCGTTGGGGCCCCGATCAGTTGTTGCTTTATGTTGAGGAAAATTTTCTCGCACTCTGCACTCCATCAAAACTTCTGACTTGCTTGAAGGGTCTTGAAAATTGGAAAACACTTTTCCCTCGATTTAGAGAAGAAGCGACTGAGCCCGACGATGCTCCCGATCAGTCGTTGAACTTCTTTGACATCCCTTAGCTCTGTCATTTCCAAGATCGCCTTGAACTTGTCAGGGTTTGGCTTGATTCCTTTTGGCCTGAGGAGATGCCCAAGAAACTTCCCCTTCCCGACCCCAAAACCGCATTTGATCGGGTTGAGCTTCATCTTGTATCTTCGCGGAGTCATAAAGGTCTCTGCAAGATCTCTCAGGTGATCCTTCATGCTCTCACTTTTCATGAAGAAGTCGTCGACGCACACCTCCAGGTTTTTCCCTTCCGATCATTGAAAATTCTATCCATCATTCTTTGATATGTCGCTCCCACATTCTTTAGCCCGAAAGACATCATCTTGTAGTAGTAACAATCATCATTCATGATGAAGGAGGTGTTCAGGATGTCGGGGATACAACCAGATCTGGTGGCAATCTGAGAAAGCATAAAAAACTAATGACATAAAAACCGACCATTGAGTCACTAGAGGGTTGATTTAGGCAAAGGGTAATTCTTAGGACATGCTTTATTTAAAAGAGAAAAAATCAATACACATTCTTTATTTCCCCTCGACCTTTTTAACCGTTACAACATTCGACACCCAACTCGAAAATTGAATATAAAAAATGAATCCGGCCTTCAGTAACTTCTGAACTTCCTCTCAGATGAACTCGGCCAGGGTTGTCGCAATGGCTCGCTTCTTTTGGCAGATGGGGCGGACGTCAGGATCCAGGTTGAGGTGGTGATAAACAACATCCGCATGAACACTTGGCATGTCTAGGAGAAGTTGTCGACGTTGTCCCGGAGACATGCCACCAACTCAATCTCCTTCATCTCCTCTGCAGCCTTGAGGTGCACTGCTCCCTCCAAAGCCTTGTCAACCGCCCCAACCTCCCTTTTTCTGCTGACAAACTTGACCGTGCTTAGGTAGCATTCCCGAGCTACCTTGGGGTTGCTGCAAACCCCATTCTGCACCCCACTGATGTTGTATTTCAAGAATTGATGGTAAGACGAGACTACAAATTGTAAGGCTTTGAGGATGGATCTATCAAAGATAACATTATAACTACTCGTGGCGTCGACAATGACGAACCGACGTGTCTTCGTGGTGCCACCTTGACCAATAATTCTTCTCCTCCCTCAATCTCCTTCCTCTCACCAGAAAAACCAAAGAAAGGATCATCCAAAGGCTTGATTGACCTTTGAGGGCTTCATAAACATGGTTTCCAAGGCCTTGTTGAAAACCACATTCACGGAACTACCGTTGTTGATCAGGATCCAGAAGATCGTGAAGTTCTCGATCGCAACCTTGATCGACATGACATCATGTAAAGGATTGTCATGTGCCGACAGGTCGCTTCTGAGAAAACAATCTCGCTGATTGGGGCAGTGAATCGCAAGGTGGAGGCGACGCCCCCCCCCCCCCCCCCCCCGGTAAATTGAGTACAGGATGGACTTATGCAAGGCCTCGTGACCTCCCCCCCAGGTGGATAGGGCCGATGTCCCCTCAAGTGTCAACGTCCTCGCAATACTCACAACGAGGTCGCATAGGGGCCTTGCCCAGAACCCGATCTTTTACTGTGGTGAGATTGGGATCAACTCCTTTTGGACCCCTCCCTGACTGTCTTCCTTCTCCGTTCATCAGTTCAACCAGTCACGGAACCCCTGTCAGGTCGTCGTGTTGTGGCCCTCCCAGTGGAAGTCGCAACAGGGCGTGTGGCCTTCGCGTTGTTGTTTCCTGACACGCCCGCCTCGTTGAGTGATCTCCAACGCCTGACGAGGTGGGGAGAGGCGTTGCTTCCTTCATTCGTCGCCTCCCTGCCTTTTCGACAAATTGAAGCGCTATCGCCTGAAAGGGAGAGGCCCACCTGACGGTCTCCGCGGCGGCCTCGCGCCCGACACAGGGTGTCTTCTTTCTGCTCGCGCTAACCCTTATGGAGGCGGCCAACGACGACCTTCCTCCTCGGATCTAACCGACCTCCTGACCTCTTCAGGTCATTGATCCTGGGAAGGCTCTAGCGGGTTCTCACGGGCTAGTCTGGTCAGCAAGGCCATGAAGGAGTGGTTCATGGCCTCAACTTGTATATACCAGTTCACCCAGTCAATAAGTTCTTCGAAGGAGATAGGGGATGACGACTGACTTCAAGCTTGAACAACCCATTTTGCAGCCTTCACATCATTGTGAGCTAAAGTGTGCACCCATCAACTTCGTGGGACTCCATGACCTTCTCCTAAAACTGAGATGTATTGCCCCAGAGTCTCTTGAACTCCTGTCAGATGGAAAAGAGTGTTACCAACCCCTTCTTCCTCTTCTTGCAGCTTGCGAACCTCAGCATCAACCCGCGACGCAGATCATTGAAGCAATAAATATAGCTCGCCAGGATTTGATGGAATCAGTCACGGGCCTTCCCCTTGAAGGTGATCGCAAAGTGCCGACACTTGGAAGTGTCAATCACATTGCAGATCGAGATCACATCCTCGAACTATTGGAGATGGTTGAGGGGGTAGTGCTTTCTGGAGTAATAGTTCAGGGCCGGCTCGCCAAAATCGACTGGGACGGAAGCCATTAGAATCTCCTCGCAAAAAGGACTGGATGTCTCCTCTTGTTAGCAAAGCGGGCGGAGAGGGTCCTCTGGCTCGAACTCAGGTTTTCGAGTGGCCACCACAGCCGTGCAGTGGATCTGATCGATTCGCTCACGGTCCTTGGTGTTGGGCTACTTCTTGGGGCACCGAGGTGGTTCAGGGGTTTCAAAGGGGGCGGCCATTGGTGTGTGTGTGTGGGGGGGGGGGGGGGGGGGGTTGCTGACATCTTCGCTCAGGGGGTGAGATGCCCCCGTAGTAACTCTTCCATCGACCAACATAAGTCTTCAAAGACCACCTGAGTGACGAACTCACCCTGGCCCCACGAGGTCTCACAATCTCCTTCCAATTCGTTTTCCTGTGTCATGGGAATCTACTTCAGAGTTTTTTCTTCCTCTCCCCAAAGTGCATGCTCATCGCACCAAAATATTGAGGCCAAGAATTCAGCTTCAAAGTTTTGACTTGAGAGATGGACAAAGATTACTGGCTCACCAAAGTAGACTTCACAAACAGAGGAAGGTGAACCAGAAAATACATTGGACACGGCTTGGAGATCCCGCCTCATACCCAAGAGTGTATTGGAACTCCCCCTCCCAAACTGAATGTTGTGTTAGGTTAAGGGGTGAGACGGGTTCATGGGACACACTAGGGAGCGCGCGAATTCTAAGTGAGGATCCTTGTAAGCAGATGACACTGCCTTTTCCCCTCGACAATGAATCATATTTATAGGTGACGACAGGGGGGTATATATCCTCAGACCCGTAGATGGGACCCACCCCTGTACGAGGTCGATCCAGTTTCCAACGAGCTGGGGTGAGCTGATCTCGTCATCCAACTATGCGATGCCAGGTCGATCCAGTTTCCAACCAGTTGGGGTGAGCTGATCTCGTCATCCAACTATGCGATGATGGTTTTTGGCGAGAAGTCTGTGGACCGATCGCGGACAGGTTGTGAGCTTTTTCATATAGGGGCATCTCGGTAATTATCCTATATTGGGTTGCCCATTGTCGATCTCGTCGAGTACTGGTCATACACCTACGTCCTACACCTCCATTCACCCATTATAGTTCAGTTACCTGAAAACTGCAGTAAATTTCCCAAATTAGTCTTGAATGCTTGTGTAAGCTCTAGTTGAAAAGTCTATTTTACTGTGTTGAATGCTTGTTGAATTGTATGTGATTGGAGTATTAATTGGTGAATGTTTGCTCAATCTTTAAAATTACTTGAATGATTTATTCACGAGTATTTGAACTAAGCAGCATTACTTTAGTTTTCACTATAATACATTTTTTTCTAAAACTTTAATCTCTACCGTGTATGTTTTCATTTCCTATATTAATTTTATAACTTTTTTTCAATTATTTGTCAGATAATTGCATGTGCATTGCATCATTTTAGAATTTCCTATGCCCTACACTTGCAAAGACCTGTTAGAGTTTTGTTAGGGCACATACACACCCATCATGCATCAATGAGCCTCCAGTTAGTAAAGGCTCTGTGAGGTTTCTAGTCTCCAAGCAAAAAGTGTCTCCGTGGTCCTTTTGAGGTAGTGTTATCCCACGAGCTGTGGAAGAGAGGTGCACCCTATTTTTATTAGGGAACCCCTATAAAATCTCATGTCTTCTTAATTGTTTTCTCTATAACTTAGCTTTTTATTTCCTGTCTTTCTATTTTATTTACCTTCTCTGACTGTGTTGTTGAATCTCTTTGTGATTTGGGAGAATCATTAATTCTCTATTCACTCAATTCTTATAGAAATATTTAAATCTTATTCCGCATTTTCAATACTAACTAGGAGTCGTCACTTACGGGCTCACAAAATCAAAACTGCGAGAAGACCGCCGGATTTGTGGAAGCAGCTCTCTAAATCTGTTATGGTCATCAAACAAGCCCCTTCTTTTATTTATAATAAAACACGACTTGGTAACCCTGGACGGCTATGATTGACCATTCACGATAGTTATCCGATTTCGCTCAATAAAACATAAAAAATACATAAGAACTTGGAAACGTCGCTTCTGGCACAACCACGGACCAGGATCATCAATCAGGAGATGCCAAATATGACAGGTGACAAGTTAGCTCTGAATGGGCCTAAAACATGTGCTCTCAATAGTCTCGTCGATCCCCATCACAATGCATGCACGCTAACCCAATTGTTCTCACATGCTCTGACCCACTAAGTTTGACACATCAATTTTATCTAAGGTGATATAATGTGCTATCTGGCGTCTGCCCATAAGATTTTTTGTTTTTCTAATGTCTTCTCTAGCATAATGTGAAAGATTACCCTTTGATTTACTAGAAGCAAAGGAGGAATTAATACCAGGTTATAAAACTTGTTAGAAAAGCTCATGTAAAGAGTCCATTATTGGGTCCATTATTGTTTTCCCTCTTCTCTCTTCTTTAGTCCCACATCATGTATATGATCGTTCTCTCTTTCTCTCTCCTATGTATTTGTATTCTCTCTTTGTATTTACATACACAAGCAATACATATAAGTTTTGTGCTCTCTCAATATGGTATCAGAGGGAGGTTCCGGTCTGTCTGGTTAGAATTTTTTAACCGCCTGAGACCGTGGACTACCAGCGGACTCTGCAGCTTTATCGCATCCTGTTCGCGCTCTCCGCGGCCTGTTCGATTTTTTTCGCGGTCTGCCGGTTCCTTTATCCGCTCCTACTCGCTTTCTGTTCGCGATCTCAACGCTTGTCCGCCTTCCTTCCGTGGCTCCAGGCTCCTCCATCATTTCCTCTCCTTTTATAGCTTTTATCATCTGACCCGTGGCCCCCTCCTCCGGTGCTACTCGCCCGGCCTTTCTGCCTATCCGCTCGAGTTCTCTAACTCGCGAATTCTTCTTCTAACCGCTCGAGTTTTCTAACTCGCGGATTCTTCTTCTGACCGCTCGAATTCTTCTACTCGCGGCCTCTTCCTCTTGCCGCTCGAGTTCTCCTACTCGCGGCCTCCTCCTCTTGCCCGCTCGAGTTCTTCTACTCGCGGCTTCCTCTTCTTGTCCGCTCAAGTTCTACTCGCGGTCTCCTTCTTTTGCTCTGACCGCTGGTGTGCTCACTGAGATCGTGCAGTCTATCTTCTATACGCACTTTGGTCGCGACCCGTCTGCCGCTGGTGTCCACATTGTGACCGTGCGGTTTGTTTTTCCCGCATTTTGGTCGCGGTTTTCTCTCTAGAGCTTACCCTCTTCTCGCGGCCCTCTCCTTGGGAGCTGCGGCCTAGTCGTCCACCGGCTCCCGGTCTGCCAGCCAAGCGGTCTCGAGTTCTACTCGCAGCGGTCTTTATACTTCCGCAAGGCTGATCGGTCTCTTCCCTAGTCGCTGCGACTTGTCTCCTGCTTCTATGGGCTCTTCTGTTGACTCCACCGGCCCGGCAGCTAGTCCGTCTGCAGACCGCCCGGCAGCTAGTCCGTCTGCAAACCGCCCGGCTTGTCCTGCTGAAATCTGCGATGAGCTGCAGATTATTACGATTTCTCTCTCTGGGAAGAAGAACTTTATCTCTTGGGTGCATTCTGTTCGACGGGTTCTTCAGGCCAAGGGTCTTTTGCCTCACCTCACTCAGGCACCTCCTTCTCCTCCTACCGACGACTGGCTCTGTAATGATGGTCGCGTTCAGACTTGGCTCCTCAATTCCTTGGATGGTGAACCTTATCAGATGGCCATATATCACGAAACTACCAAGGCTATGTGAGATGAATTGCATTCCTTGTACTCAGGCCGAGACAACATTCAGCATCTCTACGACATACTCACTAATCTTCTCTCTCTAGACACTGGGGGGGCTTCGGACATGACCTCCTTTGTCGCTCGAGCCAAGACCCTTGCTGAGGCCTGGATCCAGCATCAGCCGCCTACCAATGATCATGCTGCTCAGCGCGCTCAGAAGGATGTCGTCTGCATTGTCATCATGATGGCTCATGTTTCGCATCACCTCCAGAGTATTCGGACTCAGGTTCTGGCTTCTCCCACTACACCGTCTTTCTCTGATGTTTGCTTCATGCTCCTCCGTGTATCACCTCCTCTGGATACCTCTGCGCCTTCTTCCTCGGCCCTTCTTCAGCAGGCCCCTCCCCCTACTTTCCCCACCTACCTCCGTTCTTAGCGGACGTTCGGGATCTCGGGGCCGTGGGCGCAGTGGCCGGGGTCGACCGAAGTGTTCCTACTGCGGGAAGGACGACCACCTTGAGGCGACCTGCTACCGGAAAATTGGTTATCCTCCTCGTCCGACGGCTTCTGTTGCTGCTGACGCCTCCTCTGCCGCCCCTCCTGACCTTGAGGCCGTTCGTCTCCAGCTCCAGCAACTCCAGGGGCTGCTCAACCCGCCCTCCGCCTCCATTGCCTCTGTCTCCAACACAGGTACTGCTTGTTTATCCACCACTCCGTGCTGGATCACGGACTCAGGTGTCACTCATCACATTACCTCGCGACGGCCAGGCCAGTACTCGGATTCTCCTCATCCGAAGTGTATCACTGTAGCTAATGGGGCGACGGTTCCCGTCTCCGGCTCGGCGGACCTCTCTCTCAACCCGTCGATCTCCCTTCACTCGGCTCTTCATGTTCCGAGCTCCCCGTTTAATTTACTTTTTGTTGGTCGCCTTACTAATGATCTTGATTGCTCTGTCATATTCACATCTTCTTCTTTTGTCATACAGGATCGGCGGACGCGGACTACCATTGGTAAAGACACACTGCGGAACGGGCTCTACCTTCTCGATGACTCTCCTACCATCCTCTCCTCTGTCTCTTCCAGCGAGTGGCATCGACGTCTTGGACATGCCCCTCTGCCGGTCCTCCAGTGGGCTCTTCCTGATGTCTCTCTTCATCCGTTTCAGTGTGAGTCCTGTATCTTCGGCAAACAACCGCGTTCTTCTTTTCCTGCCCATTGTACCCGGAGCGCCGCTCCTTTTGATTTAGTACATTCCGATGTATGAGGTCCTTTCAAGATTACTAGTATTTCTTAGTTCGTTACTTTATTACATTTGTTGATGATTACTCTCGCACAACGTGACTTTACTTACTCCGTGATCGTTCCGAGCTTCCCGTGTTTTTCGGGTCTTTGTCCTTGAAACCCGTACACAATTCCACATCACCCTAAAAACATTGCGCACCGATAATGCTCGTGAATACACCGTCACGGCTTTACAGATTTGTGCTCTGAATTCGGGATTATTCATCAAACATCATGTGCCTACACACCCCAGCAAAACGGCGTTGCCGAATGGAAGAACCGCCACTTGCTCGATGTGGCACGCTCCCTCATGCTTCAAATGCATGTTCTCAAACTTTACTAGAACTTTGCGGTCTCCACTTCCTGCTTCCTCATCAACCGTCTCCCTGTCTCCGTCCTCCACTATGCTACTCCGTTCAGCCTATTGTTTCCCTCTACTCCAGCCTTTCCTCTCCCGCCTCGTATCTTTGGCAGCACCTGCTACGTCCACCGCCTGGGTCCGTCCTCGGACAAGTTGGATCCCCGGGCGGCTAAACACATCTTCGTCGGATATTCACGCACCCAGAAGGGTTGTGTATGTTATTCTCCAGCTACCCGAAAGATCTCTGTCTCTGTTGATGTTACCTTCCGGGAGGTTTAGCCGTTTTTCCCTGCTCCTTTACCTGCTCATCTACCATTGGCTCCTCTACCGCCATCCATCCCACGCCCAGTTATCCCACTACTGCACCACTTCCACCGATTTCACCTGTGCCGGCTCCTGCTCCCTCCAAACCACCTGTTTTCTGTGTCTACACTCGTCGCCCTCCCAGTTCCATTGCCTCTCTGCAGTCGGCCTCGACCACGGCTACTCTGCGCCCTGCTGATCAGGTACCGCCCTCCACAGCTCATCCACTAGCAAACTGTGTCTCCCTCCATCGCCTCTCTCCCCACCTTCACACATTTGCTACTTATCTTTCCTCGGTCTCTGTTCCTAACTCTGTGCAGGAGGCGCTCTAACATCCTGTCTGGCGGGCCGCCATGGAGGAAATGGCTGCTCTTTGGGCTAACCAGACATGGACTGTATTACCCCTTCCTCCGGGTCAGAAACCGGTTGTGTGTAAGTGGGTCTTTGTCATCAAACATGTTGTTGATGGGACGATTGACCGTCTGAAGGCTCGTCTAGTGGCTCGTGGCTTCACCAACAACAGGGGCTCAACTATGACGAAATTTTCTCTCCGGTGGCCAAGCTCAACACTGTTCACGTCCTCATTTCCGTGGCTATACATCGCCAGTGGCCCTTACTCCAACTAGATATCAAAAATATCTTTTTGCATGGTGATCTCCAGGAAACGGTGTATATGCAGCAACCACCCGGGTTTGAGACTATAGGGGAGTCTCAGGTATGTCGTCTTTTGAAGGCTCTGTATGGTCTTAAACAATCCCCACGAGCATGGTTTGACAAGTTCAGTAAAGCCCTTCGGGATATTGGTTTTACTCGGAGCTCAGCCGATTTCTCGCTGTTTACTCGTCACCGAACAATAGGAACAGTTCTTCTGTTAGTGTATGTTGACGATATCATCATTACAGGGGATGACTCACAAGGGATACAAGCGGTCAAACTACATCTGAGTTTTGTCTTTCAGACAAAAGATCAGGGGGCCCTACGATACTTCTTGGGTCTGAGGTTGCCAGACGACCAAATGAGCTTGCCCTCTCTCAACGGAAGTACTGCCTCGACCTCCTTCATGATGTAGGCTATTCAGGCTGTAAGTCGAGTGATATTCCAATGGATGTAAATCACAAGTTGTGCGCCCAGACATCTTACTTGGATCTCCTACTCCAGAATCCAGAATATTATCGTCGCCTCGTTGGAAAATTAATTTATCTCACGGTAACCAGATCAGATATTTCCTTCGTTGTTGGTATTGTCAGTCGGTATATGCACTCCCCTCGAAGATCTCATCTTCAAGCTGTTTAACGCATTCTCAGATACCTTAAAACGGCTCCTGGCCAAGGACTAGTTTACAAAACCTCTTCTTCAGCTCCAACATTGGTGGCATATTCTGATGTTGATTATGCTGGTTCCATTGATGACCGACGATCAACCAGTGGTTTTTGCACTTATTTTGGAGGACATTTGATTACCTGGCGAAGCAAGAAACAAGCGGTCGTTGCTCGATCATCAGCTGAGGCAGAATACCGGGCAATGGCATCAGTACTGTCAGAACTGACGTGGCTTGAAAGTCTTCTTACCGATCTGGGGGTAAAACTACCTTCACCAGCTCTCCTCCTCTGTGACAACCAAGCTGCTATACATATAGCCAAGAACCGGTCTTCCGCGAAAGAACAAAGCATATTGAAGTCGACTGTCACTTCATCCGGGAAAAGGTTCAAATGAAGAAGCTCGACCTAAAGCATGTTTCAGGGACTGAACAAGTTGTGGATGCCTTACAAAGGCTCTTTCTAGTACCCTCTTCTATCAGTGCTTGTCCAAGCTTGGCGCATACGATTTGTACGCTCCAGCTTGCGGGGGAGTGTTAGAAAAGCCCATGTAAAGAGCCCATTATTGGGCCCATTATTGTTTTCCCTCTTCTCTCTTCTTTAGTCCCACATCATGTATAGGATCGTTCTCTCTTTCTCCCTTCTATATATTTGTATTCTCTCTTTGTATTTACACACACAAGCAATACATACAAGTCTTGTGCTCTCTCAATAGAACCGAATATTCAGATATAAAATATGGGTTCTTTTATCTTGTTTCTTACCTAAATCTATTAGTTTCTTCATTATTTGTGACAATTTTTTACTTAGGTGGATGGAATTTATCCATTCCATACATATCTATTACTGAAATTTTTGGAATAAATAAAATGTTTAGAGTCTTTGTAATAGTAATTAGTATCTTTATTACATTAGCTAAAGCTTATTTGTTTCTATTCATTCCTATCACAACAAGATGGGCTTTACCTAGGATGAGAATGAATCAGTTATTAATTCTTGGATGGAAATTTCTTTTACCTATTTCTCTAGGTAATCTATTATTGACAACTTCAACATCTTTAGTGATTAATACTTATAAGCTTTTCACTTGCTCAAAAACTCGCACTCACTTAATTTTTCGCATAAACTTTTCGAGTCTTTAATAAGCTATTTTGGCCATTTCTTTTGGGAGTTGCGGCTATATTGTGAAATTCTTATGGTTGATTGCGTAATGTTCTTTTGATTGAGACATAGTATCCAAGCAGGTTGGTCGAAGTGGAGAGGCGTGTCTGAGATCATATGTGATCGTAAAACAACATTAAAATGTAAAGACAAGTTTTACCGTACTGCAAATAGACCAGAGATGCTCTATAGTTTTGATTGTTGAGCAGTGAATTGTGTACATGAGCAAAAAATGAAAGTTACAGAGATGGGGATGCTTAGGTGGATGTGTTGACACCCAAAACTAAATAAAATTAGGAATAAATGTATTAGGGATAATACAGGAGTGACACCAATTATTGAGAAGATGTGAGAAGCTCGATTAAAGTGGTTCGGACACGTACAAAGGAGACCATTAGAGGCACATGTTAGGCGTTGTGATAGTTTAGCTACTAGCCATGTTAAACGGAGGAGGGGTAGACCAAAAAAGACTTGGAATGAAACTATGAGGAAATACATGATGTACTTAGACATTAGTGAGATTGAGACTAAGATAGGGCGCAATGACGACAAATGATCCTTATAGCCGGCCCAAAATCATATGGTTATATTAACCGGACAAACTACATGAGTTTCTCGGTTTAGATCCATAAGTGATGGGGATCACGACACATATAGGCCTGCAAGACGATCATAGTCGTCCATTTTGTGTGGTTCGACAAAATTGAGTATTTTGAGGGCTGTGATGATCGGATGATTGTAATCGTTTGTGATGTCTCCTTAGTCTATAAATAGAGAGAAGGATTATTTAGAAAGTATTGAAAATTTGAGTGCAAATTCTCCTTTTTGATCACCCGGTGTTGAAGCCGAAAAATAGAGTACAAAGCTTGGTTGTTATAGTTTTCTTTTCCCCTTTCATTAGCCGACCACCTCTCACACTCCTCTCCCTCCACACAGCTGGCCATTCCATCCCCGTTCCCCCTCTCATCTCTCCTTCTAGCCGGCCTCCAACACAACCTATTCCCCCTCTCATTCCTCCTACTAGCCTTCCTCCAACACACCTCATTTCCCCTCCTCACACCTCCATCCAGCCGGCCAAAGACAGTCCCTCTTCTTCCTCCCATTTCTCCCCACCTGCTACCTCCCTCAAGCTGCCACTACTTCCTTAAACTCCACTACCATCACCAATTAAATTCCCTTCAATTTCAGTTTTCCGGCAATCGCCGGAAACCACTTCCGGCCACAAAACCACCTCCAGCCACCTCTGGTTGGCCACCACCCGCCCCACCATCAACCCCACTCCCAAGCTAACTCCCCACTACCCCACTACAACCATTCCCTAAATGTTAGGCCACTCCTAAAATTCCTCTTATGCCTTCATTCTACCACAAATCCCTCCCCATTTCCAGCGCCAACACCCCATTTTCTCTCTAAACCGAGCATCCCCTCTCACTCTCACAACTAGTCCATGTGTCTCCACTCCTCCAGGCCTATCTCCACTATTTTCAGCTGTCCAGAGGAAGAAAACTGCTGCCCGCTTCCTGGGAACTCCTTGCAGCCGACAGGACTACCCCATGGGCCTCCCTCCCTTAATGCAGGATTGCTGTCTAGAATTGAACCTGGAGTGGAAAGTCACACTCTCCTCATCGGCCTCCCCTTGCTATCCGTGTTTGCTGCTAGCACTCCTGAGTCTTCTTTCCACTCCACCACAGCCTTAGCCGACTGCCACCTTTCCCCTCCCCCCCCCCCCCCCCCACCCCCCCCCCCCTCACCACCACACACACAAACAGCCACCTCCAGCCTTCCCAGAGTCTGCTTTTCCCTCATCCAGCCCTGCAGCAGCCCAACACAGCAGTTTGGTTTCCCGAGGATCCAGATCCAACCTCATTCCCTCATTCTGGCTACCGGAGACTTCTTGGATACTCTCCAAGCCTTCTACGCCATAATTGTGTAAGTCTTTAAGTTGGTTGTCATTTATTTTTTTGTTGAATTTTGCATTAGTTCTCTACCGGAGGTATATCCATTTGTAATCTTTGTTACCAAGCTTTTGAAGCATTGCATGTTCTTATTTACTTGTGTAATTTAATTACACGCCTTTTTTATTTATATAGCTTCTCTTGTTTTCCTTTGTAAATTAAAGCTTTATCGCTGTGATTTATATAGCATCAATTTTTATAAAAACTTATTATTGCAAGTAATTGTCGGATTTGTATCTACAAATAGAAGTCATTTATTAGCCTCCATAGGACCGTCCTACGTCAATAAGGTTGTAGTGTTGTGAGTCATGTTTATACCATGACTATATACCTTTGTTTTTTTAACTCAAAGTGAGAATTATGTTATGATTTCAATTTATTAATTACTTATTCTGGTATGGATAGTTGTAATGCTTTCTCAGTCAGTTCATTGTAGAGTTTATTTTTTCTACTTTCTTTATTTTCCACTTGATAGAATTTATTTATGTGTTTTCATTTATTTCTCTGTATAAATAATTAAATGTCTCTTGACTTTGTTAATAACATCTTGAACTATTCTCTGCATTCATATATGATTGTCAAATTCTCTCAGGTCATCATCCTGACCTACATCTGTTTGGCTGGAATAATGTGAAAATTGAGATATGGACTCATACTGTTGGTACTAAGTTTCTCATTGACTTTTTCCTCAAGTTCTTTTACTTTCTTCTTTTGCTCGAAAATTATTTTAGTTTTACACAATCTAATTTTATTCATCCTCACTTTTAACCCATTTTTTTCAAATTTCATAGATTATCAAATATTCTTTTGATCAATGATCTTTGTTTCATTTCAGAGCTCATTTGGTTGCTTGCAGATAGAAATCATATTTCCTCAAATTTCGTTGTTAGAAATCATATTTGACGCATTTTGATGTTATGATCTAATTTCATCCAACCAAACGATGGATTTAACGAATTTCTCATTTTTAAACGAAGAAACTTATTTGTCTGCTTCCTGTCCTCGAGTCCCAATCCTTCTCAATGGTTTTGTGTGCGGTTTGCTCGAGGAAGTTATGTTATGGGCGCATTTATGTATATTGGGGCCTTTATTTTATATATTGGTTTTATTTAGTCTTTTGAGTATTTTAATAATTTATCTTTGGTTTTCTTTAGTCTTTGTTTGGACCTTTTCTCAAATTTGGTTTCTTATGTTCATTTTATATGAAACTTAATGTAGAATGAAAGGAAGTTTCAACTCTAATTACATATTCTAGCAAGTTGCAACTCTCTTCTATTGAATTCCCCGCATAATGCAGACGGCAGTTTCTGGCTCCTACGCAGTTATGATTTTTGGATCTTGACGGGCTATTGACACATCTTATATCACAATCTATGATGCAGGAGGTTTGACTGAAAATGACTTCATCCTTGCTGCAAAGATCAACTCTCTTAAAATGGATCATCTTCTCAGAATTAAAACTGCTGCCGGAACAGTTTAATTCTTTTGGAATATCCTGGAGTCAACCTGGATGGATCTTTAATGTAAAAAATATTATGTCCTATGCAGCTGTTTGATTGTGCGGTTTTCTATAGTGATTGGTAAGTGTTTGGCTAACTAATTTTTAACAGTTCAAAGTACTCTTTTGTTTTTTGTAGATAGACAACATGCTCTGAAAATAGTGATTTCAGTTTGGGTAATTGGTACTTGGCATCTCCATTTTTTTTTTTTTTGACTCTTTGCACCTCAAATGCTTAAATTTGGCACTTTGCACCTCCAATTGCTCTTAAGGGCACGCTTTGCACTTTAGGCTTAAATTTCAGAGGTATTTTTGGTCTTAAGCACCCCCTATAATGAATTTATTGGCACTTTGCACCATAGACTTAAGAATGGAGAGGTGTCTGAATTTGTGAGGAGTTACTTTGGATTTAAGCATGACTTCTTGGGGTTGGTTGCTGTAGCAGTCGTTGGCTTGGCAGCGCTCTTTGCCTTCCTATTCGGGGTCTCCATTAAATCCCTCAACTTCCAAAGAAGATGAACGCGGCTGGCGCCTCCATCTTCATCAAATCAGCATGTTCGATTTTCATCTGTAATTCCATTTCCATGAGAAGAAGGTTCCTCTCACACTGTTCATATATGTGTGTGTATATATATGTGTATAACCCATATTCGTCAAAAGTAGGCTCAGTTGTGACGTGTAAGCCAGGGTCAAAGTCAAAGATAAGTCAACGCCATTAAACTTGACAGAGGAGCATTTATGTATAGGTGCGAGTATCCAGGATACTCGGCAAGCAGGCGACTATCAATAATGTGGGCGAGTACAAGAGTTATTCATCCAGTTAGCGACTATCCAACTACCTCTTGCCAAGCATGTGCGAGATCCTCCAATAGTCGCTCAATAGTCGTTCGATCGTAAGTCACAAGATCGTCAGATCCAGAGAGAACCTCGTAGGTGGTGGGTATTCTCGCCAACATATCCCCCCCTCCCCCCAGGATTGTCTATAAATAGGATCTCATGGGTACCATGAATGACACCTTGAAATCTTGCCCACACAAGCTTATAGACCAAGGGGTCGTTTAGCAAGTCCTAATGTATAAGCGTCATACCACTTATACATTAGGTGTCACAGGTTATTATGAATGATTATGATATGCAGCTATATGGTGGGTATGTTATGATCAAGCAGTGCAACTCACACACCCGACTTTGTGTACACAAACCTTTAGTTCCCCCTTTCGGAGCCGTTACCTCCCAGGATACCTCCGTAGTGGCAGACGGCAGCGGTGGGTTGGGCCTCGCCCACCTTAAAACTAGTAATAGCACTACCGGTCTGACCTATCGTACGCCTCAACGCTTGGTGCACAAAGCGGACTACGCGTACTCTTTGCCGACAAGACCGCCGGACTTAAGTTGGCGAAGTGTAAAACCACACTTGTCGAGTCATCGTATTGGCGTCGGTGCAACGACCCTCCAACACCGAAGACCCACCACCTTAGGTATTTCTTATGCACATGCAACCTTGATGTATCAACCTCTGAGCCAACGCTCCCCGGACAAACCCGTCCGTAATAGCCAACAACCGAGCCAAAACTCCCCGGACTAACCCATCCGGCTTAAATTCCAAACCTCATCCCTTTGAACACCGCGGGATGACGCCACTTTGAACACCTCGGGACGACTTAACCATTTCCCTCCAACTCGTCACGAGTGAGAACAGGTACAGTTTACCTAGCCTATTAGACTACTCTTGCCTACTGGTTGTTACATTTAGTAATTTAGGGTTAATCCCAGGACTGCCCAAGGTATGCCCAATGAAGGGGTCTCGGGGGAACTAGGAACCAAGATGGAATTAAAAATCCAAGGTTCCCTTTCGCAAGGATAATTAGTTTTAGTTGATGTCTACCCATGACCCTCGACCAACTCTCATTATTACTCTTGGGCGATCCTAATGACTTAAATTATTTTCGGGAGGGCGACGGTCTTCCGCCGGCCTCCACCCCAGTTATTACCCAATGGCTTGCACTTTCACTCTCGTCACTAAGACGACACTAACCACCAGGGTTATATTTCCAATCGTATTCTCTAACCCAATTGTCGATCTATCCCCCGGTGGGCCTTATGGTATAACCTACCTTTACTATGCGCAGCCCATGACCTAACACCGCCCCAGAATCAAACTTCTAATTCCTTGGGCCATATGTCTCAAATTATTTATCCTAGGGTGGTATGGATCTATATAATGACCATGATGATTTTCATAATTTTCCAACTTAATTACACCCTTAAATTAATTTCTTCCATTAATTCTTCAGGTCATTTTACACGTGAAGTATAACATATCATAATTCTACTGATGTAAGAAATTTTCCTGACCTATAACATGGTGAAATATCACTGTCTTCCAAGAGTCATAATTTTTCTTTAAGTATTTCTATTTATTCCTTAATTAACACAAAACCAACATATTTATCATTTTCCAAAAGAAGTATAAGGAATTCATTAATAAAAATTCTAGGAAAATTACAGAGTGTATGTATTGATAAGATAAGGCTAAATACAGAGTTTCATAAACTCCTAAAGTACAATGGCCTATCAATTCCATTTTCAAGTAATTTACCAAAATGTCATTATGGGGTTTTGAACATTACTGAGACATCCAAAAATATTGAAATAATTATACAAGGTTCTTTATACAATAATACATCTCCAGGAATTTTCCAAAATTTTTCTACCACACAATTCTATCAATTTCCAATTAAAAGTAAATAAGGGTAAAACGGTAAATCCACATAATTCCAGCTACAAAATTCATAAAACAGAGAAATAAAATTTCTAGGGTTTAAATATGCCCTCTATGTGATCATGACAAAATTTGGGGATTTATTTCCTTGCTAATCCATTTTCTCAATTTATTTACCAAAATGCCTAATATTTCAAAAATTCCAAATAATGGGATTTTTGATCCCAAAAATTCCATAATTAATTTGAGGGGTGAACTTAACCCTAATGGACCTCTGGATTCAAATCCATGATTTTTGGATGCCTCAATTAAGCTGAATGTGCAATATTTAAATTGTTGCTATTGGCACACCAAGGCTATACATAAGTCAACACATGCAAGTGGATTACCCCAACATGCAGTGATCCAAATGTGCTGAAAATTTATCCATGCCCTAACAATGTCCCCATGGGCATGCCACCAAAAATTGGGGCCTTTTGGAGTTGAACTACTCCAAGAATCACCTAAACAAGCCTAGGGGTATTTTAGTAATTTTCCCCTAATTTTAATTCCAATTAATCCCATTTTTTGGGCAGGGCCTAATTATGCCCTAAACCAGTTACTGCCCAAAATCCCAGGTCATTTGGGCCTCTGGATGGGCTTGAGCATCTCTTCCAATTTCTGCATTTTTGTTATTTGCAACCCAAGGCCATTCACCATTTCAGATCTTGCAAGTGAGATATCTCAACATGCAGAGGACTAAATTGACTAATTTTTTCACCATAGATCTAATATACCCCTAATGGCAAGCCACCAAAATTTGGAACCAATTGGGGTTGATATGCCCCAAAAATCAACATAATTTGATTTATCATATTTTGACTAAAACTATAGGATTATTTTCCCAAAAAATTCCCATTTTTGGGGAGGGTCTAGGTATGCCTAATTAAGCCACATGCCCAAAATTTCAGTCCATTTGGACTTAGGGTTTGGTCAGGGCACTCAATTTATTTTCTGACCTACCTTAGGACCAGTCCTAGGAAAATAGCTCTATAGGGCAGTATACTTAACCAAAATTTTTGTATAACATATCAAATTAAAGCTAACTTCAAGACCTATAATTTTCATGTTGGACTTATTTTATGAAAAGGATTGTAAGTGCCCTAAATTTGGAGATGCAAAAATCTGTTTTTATAAGGCAGAATTTGACACTATTCATATATTTAAATAAATCCAGGATTTGAATTATTGCATGGCACAGATCTTAAAGCCGATCCGTCGGCTATTGTGTTTCTTCTCCAAAACGTACAGGAATCCAACCCGAAATCTGGAGTTGCCACGGGGGCTTTCCCGACGGCTGCCGGCGGCGATTCCACCGGAAATCTCCTCCTCCACCCTCACGGTGGTGGGGGCAACACTTTCCGGCGGCTAGGGCGGCAGGAGACGGCGGCGCCACCCATCCCGTAAGCTCCAGATTCACCATTAATGGTGAAAAAAAGAATTCTGGGTTCGGGCTCATTCGAGCCCGAACCCTACCCTAACATTTCCTAGGATCTATAGCATGAGGAGAGAGGTGAGGGAGGACCTTCTCGGTGGTCATGCGACGTGAGGAGCGGCGGGGAGCCATTTCTGGCGGTGGTGGCGGCTTTTCTCTCGGGTTCACTGCCCAGCACGACTTCTCTCTCTCTCTCTTTCTCTGCTGCTCTCCTTGTTCTGAGGGTGAAGAAACCGAGGGGAGTGAGGGGAGGGAAGAGGAGATGAAGTATAGGGGGGGCGATATTTCCTAAGTGAGGGGTGGCGGGTTTGCCTTGGTTGCATCACCATGCATGCATGGTAGGCCCCACTCCATCCAGCTCCTCCTAAGTGGCACCAAGGGCCGGCCAGACCATGTGGGGGCTGATGGCATGGGCCCAAGTGGGCTCAATCCACTTAGCACTCTAAATTATACCCTTTCTCTCTCCTAATTATTCTTTATTTTGAGTTTCTCTCTCTCTCTCTCTCTCTCTCTCTCTCTCCTAGTCACTAAGTTGGCTAGTCAGCCCTCTTGTCTATTGGCAGCCCATCTAACTCACATGAACAATAAACATGAGGTTAGCCCAAGTGGGTTTGGGTTTGAGCTTGAGTTAGACCATTTAGGCTAGGTTTGACCTATCACTAGAATAGAGTTGACCTTGGTCAGAGTGCCTTTTGGGTTACCCTCAATAGGTCATGGGTGACCCATTGACCTCACTTTAGGGTTAGGAGGACATGGGTGGGGTTTACTTAGCTAATGGGAAGTCAATTGACCCTATGTAGTTCAATTTGACACCCTTTAGGGTTAGGGTGGACCTAGGTCAACTTGACCACTTTGACTGCCTCCAATGGGTCATTATGGCTCTAATGGACCCTCTAATGGGTTAGGGATGTTTTGGTGGGGTTATGGAGTCAAGTTGAAGCCCTAAGGTCAAATCCCAGGTTTGGTAGTGAGGCTGTGTTATAGGCAGACCAAGGTGACTTTCACCTTCATGCCTAATCTCACTTGGTCTTTTTGAGTTTCCTATGGTTTTGTTATGACCTAGTCATGACAAAAATCACTTTTAGGGGTCTAGTTGGAAATGGGATGTTACAAATCCCAATAAACAAAATAAAATTTTCGTTCCCGAAATTAAAGTTAAGCTTACGAGGTTTTTCTACCGGTAAAATTAAAGTGTAACATCCCATAAATGAGTTGACATGCCTACTTGCTTAATAGAAATAAGGGCTAGCCCCAATAAACAAAAAGGATTAGCCTCTATCCTTTTAGATGACTCTACTAGTAAAAGTAATTAGGAAGAACCCTTAAACCACTTGAGGAGTTGCGAGCTATACCTGACTAAATAGCTCCGGATATCTTTCCTGCATCAGGTCATGTGGCTCCCAAGTATGCTCCTCTCGTCCGTGGTTCCTCCACAAGACCTTGACTAGCGGGATCTTCTTGCGGCGCAAGACTCGTATCCCCTGGTCGTCGATTCGTATCGGCTCCAAATGTACAGATCGATCCGAAGCTACCGGCCCATCAGTGGTCGTAATCTGCAACTTCGGGCGTAGTAGAGCCCTCCTGAGTGAAGACACATGGAAGACGTCGTGCAAGCAGGCCAGCACCGGTGGAAGCTCCAACCGGTAAGCTAGGGGACCGATCCGCTCCAGGATCCTGAACGGCCCCATGTACCTCGGGCTAAGCTTCTTCCGTCGACCACGTACTCGTGAAACCCCATGCATCGGCCGGATCTTCAAGTACACCCGATCCTCTACCCGAAACTCCACCAGACGATGCCGAGCATCATAATATTTTGCCTGCCTGCTCTGCGCCTCCAGCATTCTATCTCGTATCAGTCGTACATGTGCCTCGGTATCCTCAATAAAGTCTGTGCCCACAATCTTCGGATCCTCGTCTTATATCCAGGACAACGGAGTCCTACACTTCCGCCCATACAACGCCTCATACGGAGCCATCCGTATACTAGACTGATAACTGTTATTGTACGAAAACTCCACTAGAGGCAACATCCTCTCCCAGGGCTCTCCACGGTCCACAATACACAGTCTCAGCAGGTCCTCCAGTGTCCGGTTGGTGCGCTCTGTCTGCCCATCTGTCTGGGGGTGGAAGGCCGTACTGAAAGCCAGTCTAGTACCCAAGTATGTTTGTACAGACCTCCATTCCCTGGACGTGAATCGTCCATCTCGATCTGATACGATTGTCTTGGGCACCCCATGATATCGCACAAACTGCTCTATGAACTTCCGTGTCAGTACTCCGACAGTATCCTCCTTCCTGATCGGGATGAACCTAGCCACCTTCGTCAGTCGGTCAACGATTACCCATATAGAATCGTTTCCCGCCCGTGATCGAGGGAGGCCATGGATGAAGTCCATCGCGATATCCTCAAATTTCCACTCCGGCACCGGGAGTGGCTGCAATAAACCAGCGGGATGTCTGCACTCTGCCTTCACTAACTGGCACGCCTCACAGTGGGTCACGAAGTAGGTGATGTCCTTCTTCATTCCCGGCCAGTATAGAGTCTTCTTCAAATCTGTCGTCATCTTAGCGATCCCGGGATGTATAGAATATCTGCTATGATGAGCCTCGGCCATGATGTCCTCCCAAATCTGGCCTCCATCCGGTATGTAAGTCTGACCTCTGAAACATATCAGATCATCTCGTATCGTGTAGTCCCCAGCTGAGCCTGCCTCCAAGGCCCGGAAAATTGGCTCTAGCTTGGCATCCCGTCTCTGCCAATCTCTGACTCTGTCATGTATATCATAGGTGGTGCTCGTAGCGGCCAGGTACTCCTCGTACAGCTCAGGGTCATCAGATGATACCAGAGTGATATGCATCTCTTCAAAACTCCGTAGTAGCTCCATGGACATAAGCTGGGGCCCTGCTCCAGAAGTGGCAGCTCTCCGGCTTAGTGCATCGGCCACCACGTTTGCCTTACCCGGATAGTAGTGCATCTCATACTGATAGTCCGCTAGAAATTCCACCCATCTGCGTTGCCGGATATTCAGTTCCTTCTGCGTATCCACATATTTCAGATTTTTATGATCTGAAAATATGTCGCAGTGGACACCATAGAGGTAGTGCCGCCAGACCTTCAATGCAAATATAACCGCTCCCATCTCCAGATCGTGAACTGGGTAGTTCTGCTCATGTTTCTTTAGCTGGCGGGAGGCATAAGCGATCACATGTCCCTTCTGAATCAAAACTGCTCCCATGCCCTGGTAGGAGGCATCCGCATAAACCTGAAATACTTCTCTCCCCGATGGGAGGGCAAGTATCGGGGCCGAAGTGAGTCGTCTTTTCAGCTCTTGGAACGCCGTCTCGCACTGTGGCGTCCAGACAAACGGTGTCTCCTTCCTCGTCAGAGAGGTAAGTGGAAGGGCAAGTCTAGAAAAACCCTCTACGAACTTCCGGTAGTAGCCGGCAAGTCCTAGGAAGCTCTGTACGTCCGTAGCTGTCTTCAACTATGGCCAATCCCGGACTGCCTGAATCTTGGCCGAATCTACTGTCAACCCTGCTCCACTGATAACGTGTCCGAGAAAGGCCACCTCCTTCAGCCAGAACTGGCATTTGCTTTATTTGGCATATAACTGATGTTCCCGTAGTTTCTCCAAGGCCAGCGTCAGATGCCTCGCGTGCTCCTCCTCGGTCCTCGAGTAAATGAGGATGTCATCGATGAAAACGATGACAAACACATCTAGATATGCTTCGAAGACCCGGTTCATGAGAGTCATGAATGCTGACGGCGCATTCGTGAGCCCGAAGGGCATCACGGTAAACTCGTAGAGTCCATACCTGCTACTAAAAGCAGTCTTCGGTATATCTTCCTCTCGGATCCGCAACTAATAATAGCCCGATCTCAAGTCCAACTTCGAGAAGAAGTGGGCTCCCTCCAGCTGGTCGAACAGCTCGTCTATCCTTGGCAGAGGATAGGTATTCCTGACCGTTAGCCGGTTCAATGCCCGGTAATCGATACACAACCTGAGTGTTCCGTCTTTCTTCTTGACGAACAACACTGGGGCTCCCCATGGCGAAGAGCTCGGCCGAATAAACCCGGCTTCCACCAACTCCTGCAGCTGACTCCGGAACTCTGTCAGCTCCCTTGGGGCCATGTGATAGGGGGCCCTGGATGCCGGCTTAGCCCCTGGCATAAGCAATATCTGGAAGTCCTGCTCTCTGTGCGGGGGTAACCCTGGTAGTTTCTCCGGGAAGACGTCCGCAAAATCTCGCACCACGGGAATGTCAGATATAGATTCATTGACCTCCGCCATCTCAAAGAGTATCTGATAGATCTCATTGCCCTGCAGATGGGCCTTGACGACCTGAATAGATGATAAGAATATATGGGAAGCAGATCTAATACCTTCCATCACGATGAATGAATCCCCATATCTCAGGGTAATCTTTTTGGCCAAACTGTCAATCTGGGCATGGTTCCAGTGGAGCCATGTCATCCCCAGTATCAAATCATAATCTGGCAGCGACAGAATTGTCGCTGAAGCTTCGAAGGGTTTCCCTCCTATCCATGCCTTCATATTGCAATGGGATGAGGTGAACAGCTCTGACCCGTCAGGTAGCCGTATCTTCATCATCAACCCCGTGAATTTCTCCACGCCATCTAACCCTTGGATAAAGGTCTCCGACACAAACGAGTGTGAAGCACCCGTGTCGAAGAGAGAGTGTGCGGGCTTGCCGCAAATGAAGACGATGCCTGAGATTGTAACTTTACTTAGAGTTCTGTTTCTGGTTTTTCTACCTAGTCTTAATAATTCAAGTTCATGAAACTACTTTCTAGGATAAGAAAGAACTTTAAGTAAAAAAGAAAACTTTTCGGTCGTACCTGTGATCACTTGCTCCGGGTTCCTGGATTGAGCCAGGTCCAGTGCATAAATCTGCTGTCCCTCCGGCCTGCGGTCTCTACCCTGATATCCGTGTCCTTGGCCACGTCCTCGGCCTCCATAATGTTGAGCTGGTGGGGCAATCTGCGGAGCTGGTGGAGGCATCCCTCTCATGGGACAGTTTCTCTTGATGTGCCCCACTTGATGACAGTGGTAACATTCCGGCGGGGTGAGCCCCACCTCTCGGTCTCTGCACATCTCGCATCTGAATAGGCTGAGGGGCCAGTGTCACCTGCTCCCTCAGCTCCTGCCTCACCTCCTGTCGAGGATGATCCTCCACCTGTCGTACCTCTGGTGCACGACCTCGCTGCTGATCGTTCCGGGCTCCCCGTCTCTGATCCTCCGTTGGCCGCTTCCGGCCTCTGGTGGTGTGTCAATCTGCCTCTAACCTTTTTGTCATCTCCAGAATACGAGAGAAGCCCGTCCGAAACGAAAAGCAGGGCATCCCTCATGTCTTGCCGCAAACCTTTGTAGAACTTATTTGTGAACGCTGCCTCATCTAGCTGGTAAGAGTCTGCAAAACGGGTCAGGTGGTTGAACTCTCGATGGTACTCCACCACCGTCCTGGCACCTTGCTTCAACTGCAAGAAGCGGTCCTCCAGCTCGTCTCGGGCCGACTGTGGAACAAAGTGCTCCAACAGTAAGGGCATGAACTCCTCCCATGTCACCTCGGCAGCCTCTCTACCAGCAAAGGTAGTCTCCAGAACTGTCTTCCACCACCGCTTGGCACTTATGGAGATTTTCAAAGTCCTGTTTGACGCGGCTGCAGCGACTGGCGAAGCAGTGGTGAAATAATCAGCTGTTTTGTAGAGTGGTGACAGAATCTGTGAAACTGTTTGAAAGAACATTTGTAATGTTGTTTCAACATATAAGGCACAATCACATGAGCCTAAACTTTGTAAAAATTAATCAAAAAATTCTTTTGAAATAATTTATATTAATTAAGATAATTTTTAGATTTTAATATTATGTTATATATTATATTATAACATAATTAATAATATATATTATATTATAATGTATCTCATTATGTTTATAAAATAATTATTTTAGATTATAATATATTATATTATAATATAAATTATTATAATTATATTATTATAAAATTTTTAAATTATAATATAAATTATAATATAATTTATAAAACATGATGGCTGATGCTACCCGTGGTAGCCTCCAAATATTGTTTGGTGAGGCATTTGAAAATTAAACAAAGCCAAAATAGTCTACAAACTTTTCAAGTAGCTTTTTGTATAATTTGTCATCATTAATTTTTCCACCGCATCACCTTCCCAAATAGATCCTTAATAAGGGCCTGTTTGGGAAGGCTTTTCAGAAAAGAGGAGTGATAGCAAAAGGATGATACGAAAAGAAGCTTTTAAAAAATGTGTATTAGAAAAGGAGAACTGTTTGGCTGTTTGGGTGAACTTCTTTTGCAGAGCTTTTCAAAAAGGAGAAACACTTTATAAACTGTTTGGCAAATCTCCGTTACATTAACATTTTTTATTAAAAATGCGCGTCCGGGGGAAAATGGTCAATTATTTCGCCAGTGCAGGTTTTTTTCGACCGGGAGCGAATTTTTCGTCCGGGCGCGAATATTTCGCCCGGGCGCGAATATTTCGCCCGGGCGCGAATTTTTCGCCCGGGCGCGAATTTTTCGCCCGGGCGCGTTTTTTTCGCCCGGGCGCGAATTTTTCGCCCGGGCGCGAATTTTTCGTCCGGCGCGAATTTTTTGCCCGGGCGCGATATTTTCGCCCGGTCGCGAATTTTTCAATCGGGCCCAAATTTTTCGACTGGGCGCCAATTTTTCGGACGGGCGCGAATTTTTTGAACGGACGCGAATTTTTCGGACGACCGCAAATTTTTCGAAGGAGCACGAATTTTTCAGACGGGCATAACTTTTTTGACTGGGTGGGAAAATTACGCCTAGGCGCAAATTTTTTGCACGGACGAGATTTTTCGCACGGACGCGATATTTTCGCTCGAAAGCAAAAAAAATTGAATTCGAGCGGAAAAAATAGCGTCCAGACAAAAAAATACATGGCCGGGCATAAAAACAGTGCTCGGGCCAAAAATTTGCTTCCCTCGAAAAAATCACGCTCAGGCGAAAAAATTGTGCCCTGGCGAAAAACCGCTCTCCGGCGAAAAAAGCAAGCTCTGATGACAAATATCTCTCTCGGACGAAAAATTCGCTCCCGGGCGAAAAAAATAGTGCATGGGCGAAAAACCGCTCTCGGGCAAAAAAATCGCGCTCGGGCGAAAAAAAATCGCCTTCGGGTGTAAAAATCGCGCCCGGGCGAAAAAATCGCGTCCGGGCGAAAAAATCGCGCCCGGGCGAAAAATACGCCCCCAGGCAAAAAAACGTGCGCGGACGCGAAAACCGCCCGCGGGAGAAAAATAGCGCGAGGGCGAAAGATCTCGCCAGTGCAAAAAAATCGCGCCCGGGCAAAAAAATCACGCCGGTGCAAAAAAATCACGCCCGGGCCAAAAAAATCGCTCCCGGTCGAAAAAATTACTCCCGGGCAAATATATCGGCTCGGGGCGAAAAAAAATCGTGCACCGGCCAAAAAATTCGCCCTCGGATGAGAAAACGCACTCGGGCGAAAAAATCACGTCCGGACGAAAAATCGGCCCGAGCGAAAAAAACAAGCTCGGGGAAAAAAAAACATGCACGGGCAAAAAAACCGCACTCGGGAGAAAAAAACTCACCTTGGTGAAAAACCCCACTCCCGGGTGAAAAATGTCAGCCCGGGCGAAAAATGCTAGCTCTGGCGTAAAATTCGCGCCCGGGCGAAAATTTTCCGCCGGGCAAAAAAAACGCCCCCGGGCAAAAAAACGCCCCGGGAAAAAAAATGCCCCCGGGCAAAAAAAATTACGTTCGGAAAAAAAATCGCGGCAAGACAAAAAAATCAAGTTGTAGATTTTTTTTAAGAGAATTGTTTTTAGATGATGTGCTTTTCGAAAAGGTTGAAAAGTAGGTGACAAGTGACTTTTCCAAAAGATAAGAAAATGGAGTTTTTCACGGTAGCTTTTCCCACCAATAGACAATCCAAACGGTTTCTTAAGTGTGGTGGCATTTTCCAGAAAATGAAAAGGAGCTAAAAAGCCCTCCCAAACAGGCCCTAAATTTCATTGTTTAATAAAGCATTTTTTTTTTCTAATTTAAGCCGCATATTGAGCTCTATATAATGTTTCATGTGAAAAAGCCTTCAAGGTTGATATGTTGGAAATTTGGAAAGAGCTCTATGCAAGACTCGGTGTGTAGAATGGGAAGTATTGAAGTTTTCATTTGTCAAATTAAAGTTTAAAGAACGGTAAGTATCTGCTTGCTTCGGCAGAATTGGTCCATTTGAATTAAAATTGGAGGCTTATTTTCATTGGAATTGGATCTCTAATTTAAATTCTGAAGCCCCACTTCCGCCAAAGCAAACAAACCCCAAGAGTTCCTTCGGATTGCGGGTTTTGAAATTCAGGATTTAGTATTCATCCATTTATAAACCCGCAGGAATTGAAATTGAGATGAATTATAATTATGATGTTTGGCTACATGATGCACGGCGCGGGGAGGCCTCATAGTGCGGGGCGGCCGGTCGCATGGCGCGGGGTAGCTGAACATGGAGGCCGGTCGTGCCGTGAGGGGGGGAAGTGGGAACCTCCCCCTACCACGACACCACTCCGCCCACCAATTGCCGTGTCGATGTCGAGATCACACGCACTCCAACCGTGCCCGATCGCACGGCCACTCCGGTCATGTGGCTGCTCCGACCGCACGACCGTCGACCGTCGAGCTACAGTTGACTAGTTGGTTTGGTCTTCTAAAAAAAATGGTGGAAATGTGATTGGTTCATCCACGACTCCACACACACAACAGAATTTATCTTTAGTCAATGACTTGGGATTTTTATCATGGTCAATACTTCTTGTTAATTGACTTTTTTCCTTTCTTAAATCTGTTTCTCTTAGTGCCTATACTAGAAGCAGAATGACCTTGAGTGAAATGAACTGTGGCTATTGTAAATAGGAGGATTCTTAGCACTCCTGCATTGTTCTTCTATACATATAGTATTCATCACTTCGATTAATGACAAGGGTCAGTTTGTTTCGGCGGTAGCGGTGGCCAAAGGAGCTGTGGGAATGGAACTGTGAGAATGGAGCTGTTTAGAATGAAGAAACAGTTTGGTAAAATAGCGGTGACAGAACTGTTCAGAATGGAGAACAGTTTGGTAAAACAGCCGTGGCGTTTTCATTACATTTTTAAAATGAATTAAAATAAATATTTATTATAAATTTAATTATAATCAGATAATACAGATCAATTTGATAATACAAATCAGATAATATCATAATAATACTAATCAATTAAAATAATTATAATCATATTAATTTATTAATATTAATATTATTATTAAAATAATAAATGAATCTGCTCAAAATAATTAACAGAGCATGGTGTGAACGATGGCGGAGGAGCGCCGGCTTCGTCCATGGCTGAGGAGGAGCGCCCCTCGTCTGGCGGTCGGATCAAGGCTCCACCGTTCCTTTCTATCTCCGGTGTGACGATGCCCTGTTGGAAAAAAACCAGTGGCGGGAGGGGGCAGCACAACTCCGGCGTTCATGGCCCGTTGGAAAGAGTTCTGGCAATGGAAAAAATGGCGATGGTGGCTGCTCCTCCCCTCGCTCCGCCCCTCGCTGATGTACAGTGATGCTATTGCGATGGCAACGCCGGCGTTGGAAAGTTAATCCCAGCAGCTTTTGGAAAGCTCCGTTGTCAATGGGAAAAAAAGAGCTCCGTTGGGGATGGACCGAAGAAACAAACTGAAAGAAAAAAAAACACATTGCGGTGGGAACGCAATGGAGCTGTAACACTCAGCCAAACTGACCCTAAGATTGATTCATCTTAAGCTGATTTGCAACCCCTTTTCAAGATGGAAGCAAGACATCAATCAGTTCAATGACTTGAAATTGTTAAGAAAGTATATTGCCTGAACTAACAACTTTACTCAATCTTGGATTTTGTGAAGTTGATTATTTTTATGTTGATCATTTTTAAATATCAAAATACGGAATGAAGAAATAGTAGAACGATCAACTTCAGCGTTATCGGTTTTGTAATGTTGAGCAGACTTAGGGGTGCAAGCGATTCGGTTTGGTTGGTTTGGACCGAAATCCAATCGAAAAGGACCGGTTATTTTTTTTCTTCAAACCGAACTAAACCTAAACCGATCAGTTCGGTTCACTATTTTGTGCGGTTTGGGGCAATTTTTTAGGAGTGGTTTTCGGTTTTATTATAATAATTTATAGGACAAGTTAATATCATTATTTATGTATTATAGTTCTTTTTAAAATGTTTTCCTTTAATTATATAATATATAATAAAGTAGTGAAAACAATAACAAAATGTGTAAACAACATTGATAGTGTCCGTATCTTTTATGTAAGTTTTGTGTACAACCGTGATAATGCCCGACATGATGATATTCTTGTCGTTCCCAACAAAATAATTACTTTAAATAGCATTGATTCTCAAAAATAGTGAAAACAAAATGCAAAAATATATAATAACGGCATTGCTCCCAATCCACCAAGCGGCAAGTACGGCTGCAGTGAGCTCTGCTAATTCTGTTGGTTCAGCCTGAAAGCAGCTAAGAAATTCAGCTTGCATGACTGCATCCAGTTGGGCCTGTCCTCAAGGAGAAAACTACTCTGCAAACAGAATCAAAGTTCAAAGACGATTGTTGTCTAGAAAACCTTTCTCAAATCAATGGTAAGTGGAAATAATGAAACATCATTAACCTGATTTAAAAGCTTATCATGAATCATGATCAGTCCACAAAAGCACACGTGAATGAATTAACTGCGATCCATCCAGCAACCAAGATACTCCCACCGTTCGCAACAAAATAGTTTTGAGTTATGATGGTGGTGCACTTCTCCTTCTCGCCTCCTGCAGGTTCTCCTTCTCGACGGACAGTGGAGTTTTTTCTTGCTTCTCAGTTTGGTTCACAACTCCTGGCCTCTTGCTGTCGTGCAAGCAAGGTTGTCAGGATCGCGATTCGGATCATAGGATCTTACGACCCTACGATCCAGATGTTGTAAATCGATCCTAATTTTGTAAAGCGATTCTCGATCCGAACATACTATCTGATCCGATCCTACCTCAAAATGATCTTATCTAGGATCACGATCCTGACAACCTTGCCTGCAAGAAAAGAAAAGACTTTAAAGTTATGAGTTAGAGCATCTCCAATGAGAATCTCTATATTTAGATATGCTCATTGTACCATGCTCTTCTAATATGGAGAACATGGTTAGAGCAACTTCAATCATGTTCTGCAAATTTGAAGAACATGATATCTATATATGTATATTATATGTAAATTATATTAATACGATATGTATATATATATATATTTATATATTTATATGTAAATTATATTTATATATTTATATGTATAAATATACATATATATATAATATTTATATTTATAAATTATTATTATAATTATTATTATTTTTGTATTATATTATTTTATTATTTTTTAAAAAAAATTTTAAAAATTTTGATTGCATAACTAAAATACAATAAGCATATTATATAATTCAAAATAAAATTATTACATTTGGAATTAAAACTAAAATTTTGGGAGGTCATCACTAGGTTCGCTATGACTTCCGCGCGCGCTTTCTCCGTGGTGCTCTTCTCTATACCCTAATATACCATAGTCACTTCCTCCATACTGGCTTCCTCCATGCTGATCTCCTCCGAACTGAGGTCCTCCAAATTGGCCTCCGTCATACTGACTTTCACGATAGTGGCTTTCCCGGTACTTACTTCCTCCATTTTTGTCTCTTCCATATTGGCTTCCTCCGTAATCACTACCTCCATATATGTCTCTTGCATATTCAGTTCCTTCGAGTGATGAAGATCCTCCAAACAATAGTTTTATAATGTTTCTATTCATAATGACTTGCTTTTTTTTCAAAAATACTGTCACTCTGCCTCAGTATCATAACTCTTACCACTCAATTTTCTTCTTCTCTCTTTTTCTTGTTTACTTCCAGTAGGTTGATTAATGAAATTTGAGATCGGAGATTCTTCATCTACAGTACTAGCAGGATCCATTTCATTGTTGTCTGTATTTAAGTCTATACTTCTTCATTGACTGAGAGAGTTAAAATTTAAACTTTGTGATATGTCAATATTCTTAGAGTTCATACCTTTTGTAGACCCAAATGTATCTATCAACTTTTTTATATTATTCAAGATAGACCAGACATGATCAAACAATAAATCTTTCTTCTTTTTTAAATCGTCGCCATATAAAATTTTTGCTTGATTGAGCTACAAAAAATAAAATTAAAAAAACATATTAATTAATGGATTTAATATTAAAAATCTAAAAAAATACTTATAGTATCAAGTTCAGATGCACCACTGGGATTTAGTTGCTCAATCTGTCGAATACATCCTCAGAATTTGCTAGCCTTACTTTCTAATAATGACAAACGACATGAGAAATTTTTTGGGGTTCTTTATCCTAAGCAAGTTTTAGGTTTTGTGTTGTGAAATATGACCAAAACTCTTTTTCACATCTTATGCTCTTTTTGATTACTTCTCATAATTGGGTCTTCTGAGAGCTCAAGTCAAACATAACATATTGTTTGATCTTCTTTATGTGAGAATGCTAGTCTACGGTTGGAAGATATGATGAAAATTAAAGGAAAGAGAGAGTGTTTGATTTTCGAGAAAGAGTGATTGATACTTATTGAAGTCTTGAGATGAGGAGAAAGTGAGGTGTGAGTGGAGAAAGAATCTAATGTTAGAGTAAAAATAAGGCTATAGAATTGATGCATGATATGATTGATGAGTTTAAAGAGATGTGTGAGTGGGAAATAATCCAATGTTGGGAAAAACAAGGCTCCGAAATTGATGTTTGACATGATTGATGAGTTCAAAGAAATGTGTGAGGGCAGAAATAATTCAATGCTGGGAAAAAATAAGGCTTTGGAATTGATACTTAACATGATTGATGAGTTGAAAGAGATGTGTGAGTTGAGAAAAAAATCAAATACTGGAAAAAAACAAGGCTCCGGAATTGATGAGTTGAAAGAGATGTGTGAAAAGAGAAAGAATCCAATGCGGGAAAAAACAAGACTCCGAAATTAATGCTTGACATGATTGATGAGTTGAAAAAGACGTGTGAGTGGAGAAAAGAATCCAATGCTGGGAAAAAACAAGGCTCCTGAACTAATGCTTGACATGATTGATGAGTTAAAAGAGTTGTGTGAGGGGAAAAGAATCCAAAGCTGAGAAAAAATAAGGCTCTGAAATTGATGCCTGACATGATTGATGAGTTAAAAAGATGTGTGAGGGGAGAAAAAAATCTATATAAACACTAATTTCGGCCAACCACATATACTTTCAAAACAATCTATATACACATTACTTCTGTCCACCAAATATACTTCCTCGTACAAAAAATGAACTATGGAGCAGGGTCGTCTCATTGCGATCTTCATCATCTTCAGATGATAATATATTTTCTCAACAACTTCTCAAGTGGGAAGAAGACAGAGATGAATGTGAGAAAGAATATCAAATTTTAGCTCGTATGTATGCCTCCAATAGTGTCATAATTACAGCACGATTATACACGCCCGCGACGGAGAGGTTCAGTACCTGGCCACGTGGTAATCAACCGGAGGATGTTTGAAGGTAACACTGGAATAATGTAACAAGATTATTATAGAAAGTGAAGAACAAGGGTTTCTCGGAATGCCGGGAAGTCTAGATTGTATGCATTGGTAATGGAAGAACTACACAACAGCATGAGCAAGATAATATTTAGGACGTCATGGTGGACCAACAATCATTTTAAAGACAGTATCGTCGTATGACTTGTGTATATGACACACATATTTTGGCTTGTTAGACTTTAATAATCATATCAATGTCATGTAGTCGTCTAATTTATTTGCAAACTTAGCACAAGGTATTACTCCTTCTACTATACAATCTTGGGAAAAATTGTTATTACTTAGTCGACGGAATATATCTGAAATGTTCAACACTATTTCAAACTATTTCTCAATCACAAGATAAAAAAATAATACTTCGCAATGATGCAAGAACCATGTCGAAAAGATGTAAAGCGAGCATTTGGAGTTTTTCAATCACTGTTTAATAATTGTTGAAACCGAAAAATCGGTCTCTGTGGAGTTCGACCCTTGGGGAAGGGGTGACCGCGCACCTACTGCCCTCAAGCGAACGATCTAGACACAAGACTAGGAACACAAGGGACGGACCCAAGGTATCAGCGTGGAGGTCCCGCCGCATACCCGGAAGACTAACAAACTCTTCCCCTCCCAATCCAAGGGCTGAGCTAAGGCACCTTCGGAGGGCTCTCTTGGCCGACCGAAACATCTAAGGAGGATCTCAAGATCCACTCCTTCTGAACTAGAGGTGCCGCCTCGGGTTTATGTAAAATGTTCCTCGCACGCCTTTTTAATGGCGTAAAACCGCCCAGCAGCCCTACTCTACGCAGCCCCAATTGGGCCGCTAACATCATAACATAGGCCTTCTGGGGCCGGCACAGAGCATCACAGACATTTATAATTACAGGAATATAAATTCCATACTCAGCACGCAGGCCGGCAATATAAACAAAAAAGACCTTCGAGGGCCAACGCAAGCTTGGGCTTAAGCCCTCTATTCCCCGCTTGGTACTGCAGCACCTGTACGCCAACGTCTCGGCAAGCGGCGGCCAGCTAAACGTCAGTCGGCTAACATGAGCAGACCAATATACTGCACACTCCCCTTCCCTGGGGTTAAGGTGCGCATTCCCTGCAAATATGTAAGACTCAACTTCCACGGAGTCTTCTCCGAGAACCCCAGAACATCACCCATCCGTCTCACACGTCCGGATGAGCTTCACACAGCATGCCTAAATCCGTACTCACACTTCCGGATACTAAATGCAATTAATAGCGGAGACGCATATGTCAACCCATCGGAGAGCTCCCTTCCCCCACCCGTTGGTGGAGAGGGGCTTTCATGCCAATATGTAAACTGAAGGTTTCACCTGCCCAAGTAGAAACATCGTTACCCTTGTCGCGTGCTTGGCGGCGGGATTGGGAGAGGAGCTCCGGGTCGATCTTACTGCATGCGGCCGCGTCGGTGGCCGATCTCCACTCCAAGGCGAGCCTTACTCCAAGGCGAGCCTTACTCCAGGCCGACCCTTGCTCCAAGTCGAGCTTGCTACAGGTGGGGGTGGCCCATCTCCACTCCAAGCCGCTTGCTGTCGGTGGTGACGGGAGGATGGTTGACCTCGTGATCGGGCAGCCTCTGGTGGCCGGCCTGGACAGAAAAAGGAGTGGAGGGGCCGAGCGATTCTCCTCCTTGCGGCGATGGCGGCCTGGGCAGAGAGTAGAGAAAGGCTGAGAGGAGCAGTCGGATGCTGCTTTCCGGTGGCCTGGACAAGAGGAGTGAGGTGGAAGGGGGCTCGGCTTGCTCTTCCTAGCCGACGGCCTGGACAGAGAAGGAGGGGAGGAGCTCGGGCAGCACTTTCGGGCGGCTTGGATCGGAGAAGGAAGGGACGTCTCGGGCTGGATTCCCCTTGCGTTTTTAACAATATTATTAAAGGGCCTTGTCGTTTTTAGGATAAACATATATTACATGATATCATGACAGCTTGCATTATAATAAATAATTTGATTGTCGAAGACGAGCGAGATAAATATTATATGTTGTGATTTCTACGCCACCATCAACTCAGAATGTTGAAGAGATGTGCACAAGTGAAACCAAAAGATTTCGTCAGTTCTTATATTGACATAAAAAGATCAAAAATAGAGATGCACATTTTGCACTTCGAGATGTACTGATTGAACATTTGTGGACACGACATGACAATGAAGCAATGTAATTTTGAAAATTTTATGCATATTAATTTGAATGTATTTTTATGTATGCGCAAGTTTAATTAGTAAAACGTCTTATTTTCTTTTTTATGATAAATAATAATTAAAAAATATTCAATATTAGTCTCGTTTTGTAGGGCTCGAAAATACGATTTTATTGATATATTATATGTCATAGTTGAAAAAATATATTAGTGGTTAGGATGATTATAACTTAATATGAAAATTTTGTAAATACACAAATTAAGTAATTAAAAAAGGATGCTGTTATAAGCAAACTCATTTTGATTGTTAGCAAACCTTTACTAGTAGCAAATCATAAAATCTTAAATTGGCTATTTAAAAACTCAATGGTTACTAGAAAACCACTCAAAAAACTTAAAAAAACACATAAAAATATTTGTACTATACTATATCACTGAACATTACAAAAGTTGACTAATAATCACTTCATTTTGCTACAAAAAAGTTAATCCAAAATGCAGTCATCTTCAATAGCTCCCAAAAACCTCTGCAATAAATTAAAATAATGTAACCAATATTATGTATAAATTAATATGCTTAGAAAAATAAATCAAAATGTATACCTTTCTCAATAATTCCCAAAACATTACAAAAGTTGTTTGTCTTTAATACTCCCTAAAATATTCTGCAATATAATTAAACATTGTTAGTACAATTGTAAGTAATTTAATAGACTATGAATTTTGAACTTAAAATTTATACATTTCCTTATTTGTTGTTGAGAATGCTTTCTCATGAACTCGTTATTTGTGTATGATATCTCCTTCATGGGAAGTAAAGTTGAGGCAATATACATCCTTCTTTCATGCATAACCTCACAAAATGATTACCATTCACGAAGCCAATAAAAATTACATTTAGGAGTTGAGGAAGTGCAGAGTCCAATGACAAAAACACCATACTCTGATTTCGTGAGATTAAAGCCACACCAATATTGTAACAAGAAGATATAATTAACCCCATATTTGGCATGAACATCCACTTTTCAAATGGTGCGGGCGAGCATTTGCAATCAAGGTTGTTTACTAATTCCATTTTTCTAGGAACTCCAAAAAATGACTCGTATAGTGTTTCTCTTTTCACCAATTCATCCATTAAATCTTCTCTAACTTGTTGTACATTATTATCCATGTTTATTGATTCACTAATGACACGGAATCCACAATGGCCATCCGCGGGTACATCAAAAACATCAACCAATTGATCAGAAAAATAAGAAGGTAGTTGTCGGCAGACTCTATCATATAATTTGTTCTTTTGCTTCCAATGTTTATGAATTAACAAAATCAGACAAGCTGCCTTTTGTGTGACATATGGTGCTAACTCATGACCACATGGTAGTCCAAGCGTGGTCCGGGTTATATGAGGACAATCTATACATATATATCTTATCTTACGCAAGTTGTCTTCTTCTACTTTAATCAACTTCAATGTCTGCAATGACACATTTCCATTGAGTTCTGAATACAAAGAGCCCTTGAATTTTTGACTAATTTGAATGGAGCTTTGCCCAAAAGATCTTTTTATCGACATTACGAGCACACTCAATTAAAGATTCTCTTGATGGAAATTGAATTTCAATTTCAAAGTGTCTACTGATATCCGGATATACACTTGTTTCACTACAAAATAAATTTTTAAAAATAATTCAAACATCTTATGTTCTATACAACGACAAGAACAACCAATCTTCAAATAATGCATTGATACCTTGTAGAGGATGAATGTTGCAGACCAATCTCCATTGAAAGTGCGACGACACCGGCGATGGAATGCTCAATTAGATCACCTAGCAAAAATGCAAAAATTGAAAGGAAAAAATGATTAAGAGATCCAACAACCGAAAATTTGCATTATTGCTAGGTGAGACCAAAAGGGAGTTTGAAAGGTGATCTAATTTTGAATTATTGCCTACAATCCAGGCTCAATTTTGCATTAGTGCCAACAAAAGTACTAATAATGCAAATTTAATGCTCAATTATATCTCCATTTAATAGTTAAGAAAAAATCTATCAATCCAGGCTAATGAACAATCGGAAGTACAACCAAAAATTTGTGGAAAATGAGAAATCCATGTAGAAATCTAATAACAGCAAGACCAACCAAAAATTTGCGGACCTTGGCTTGGGAGGATCAGAGGAGGCGGAGGCGAGAAGCTGCACGCCAGCGGAGGCCCTTTGCGGACCTTGACTTTGGGAGGATCGGATGCGGCGGAGGCGAGACGCTGCACACTGGCGGAGGCCCTTTGCGGACCTTGGATTTGGGAGGATCGGAGGCGGGGGAGGCGAGACGCTGTACGTAGACGGGCTTAATGCCGGCGGAGGCCCTTTGCTCCGGGCGGTGACAATCCTTCCCCACACCGACGGAATCGGGGCTGTTGCGGGCGATGAGGGGCCTTCTCCACTCCGGCGGAAACGGGGCTGCAACGGGAGACTATGGCAAAAGAAAAGGTCGGGAGGAAAAAAAAAGAGATTTTAGGTTAGAAATCGGGTTATATAGTAGGTTTGCTAACAACCTTCTTTTTAGGTTGGAAATAAGAGGAAAAACAAGTTAACCGGGTTTATTATGGTTTTCTCTCTCCCTCCTCTAAATTTAAAGAAGGAGAGAGAGGATCAACATTTTAGCGACCCATTTAGAGACCGATTGGAGGATTTTTGCCCGACAAAAATGAAGAAAGAGCAGAATTGCAATTCGATTGGAGATGCTCTTATGACAATTGAGTATGGAGTGATGCTGTCGGTAAAAGTGTATAACAGTGAAGTACTAAAGTGTGATATTACAAGAATATTTTAGTATGCTGATTTTAAAATTAATATGCATAAATATTACATATTCGTGCATACAAATTTTGTATTTTAATATGCCTAATTTATTAGTTTTTTATCACAGTTCATGCATATTTTGATAGACCTAACTTCGATTGTTTCTAATCGAATCGTAATAACAAGACTTTACAGTTCGGTTCGGTTTTCTCGATTTGCCGAAATTGAAAACCACACCAAACCAAAAAGGGGGCGGTCCTCCAAAATGAAAAACCACCCCTACACTGAACCGAGCGGTTCGGTTCAAATTTCGATTTGTTCGGGCGATTTTTGGTATTTCATTCACACCCCCTATGAGCAGTCCACAAACCCTTTGCAGTGGTATGGTGGAGCAAATCATGATATTGAGGATCATCTAAATCACTCAAAATTCTAAATTTACAATGAAAATCAATTTCCTTGAAAGAAGGAATTTGTATAAGTATCGTTTTGGATTTTGGTGGAGTGGAGGACATTATTACTGTTGCAGGTCAACTTGATGCTCAGGTAGATTGGTCCTAAATCAAATCATCTTCGCTCAGAAGCGATCGAATTGACCCGCAACAGTTTGACGCTGTTTGCAGGAAGGTGTTCCTAGATCCCTGCAAAGGCACTTGAAGATGGTATTTGCTGAATAGAAGTACTCATGACTAACGACAATGAAGAATTCAAGGGCTCACATACCCACTGAGAACCTCTATGAAGAGAACGCCAATCTTGCCTCCTGCGCATGAGATCTCCAGAATAATCCATTGAAGATCTCCTTGTGTGCTTGGAGGAATCCTCGAAAATCTTCAAAGACCTTTGAAGATCTCTTGAAAATCTCTCAAAGGCCTTCAAATATCCATTGGGGATTTCTCCAAACATTTGGTGGAAGATCGTATGCAAAATTTATACTTTGTTTTTTTGGACTAACACCTAGTTCCGCCACAACTAACAAATATTTTTATTAGAGAATTATTATACACAGAGCGGCATTCTCTATCTTCGAACAAAATATCTAACCATTTATTTGAATTAAAAATATTCTATCAACAAACCAAATTTCTAACCAATAATTGAAGGAATAAAAAGTTGTGTCCTTTCAATTTTTTTTCTATTGTAATTTTGTTTTACTGTAGTTTCTCACGAACTTACAAAAAGTTTTTATTGAAATCACTCTATTTATTTTAAGATCATATGCGCGCGTATAATAATTAGTTTTTATGCTAAAATTTTCTCAAAAAATGTATACACTCATTATTTGGATTAAGAGAATCCCATATTATTTTTTCTACGATATAATAGTGCTTGTACGTAGAGATGGGCAAAAGGACCGAGCCCAGTGGGTCGGGCCCGGCCCGGTAAAAGTCGATCAAGGCCCGGCCCGGGCCTAGACCGGGCCCAGGACCCTTACAGAACCCCAATATAGAGTTAGTGCCCGGACTGATACGCAGGCCGGGCCGGGCAAAGCCCGAATTTCTGGCCGGCCCGGGCAAAGCCCGGCCCAGGAAATTCTCCACCCGGCTCTTATAAGAGTCGTTGATTAAACGGCTCTTATAAGAGCCGTTGATTAAACGGCTCTTATAAGAGCCGTTAGCTGCTGTACAGCAGGGCTACTGTACTGTTGTGCAGTAGTACAGGGCCTAGGACCTAGGCTGTCTAGCCTAGGCCCTAATAAAAAAAATATAAACCCCCCCCCACCCTCTCACTCTCTCTCATTCTCTCACCCAGTCACCCGCTAGCCCCCCTCTCTCTCTCTCTCCCTCTCACTCACTCTCTCTCTCTCCCGCCCACTCTCTCTCCCACTCACTCTCTCTCTCTCTCCCTCTCACTCACTCTCCCTCTCTCCCTCCCACTCTCTCTCTCTCCCTCTCACTCACTCTCCCTCTCTCCCTCCCACTCTCTCTCTCTCCCACTCACTTTCTCTCTCTCTCTCTCTCACACACACACACTCACTCAATGCTAGCATGACATCGTCTTCCTCAATGTCAGGGTCATCTACTCAAAGTACGCATGTAGTGGTGAAGCACAATCGTAAGGCGACAGTTTGGGAGCATTTCAATAAAGTTCAAGTTGATGCCGAATTCAAGGCGCGATACAAATTATCCTCGAAGCTGCTGACCCTTACGGGCAATTCTACACTATCAAGATACCTTAAGTTTTGCGTTTCGAAACGAGCTCCCGAATCCAGTTAGGCCCAAATTTCAGGAGCAGGACAAATTTGGACATACGATCAACTTCGCCAACGAGACCTGCAGATGAAACATGCCATCAAACGTGGATTGTCATTCATCCACTACGACAACGAGGATGCGACGAAATATATACATTGAGGGCTTCAGCCCAAATATCAACAAGTAAGTAGAGCTTCTTTTAGACGCGATGTCATTAAAGCCTATTTAGAATCAAAACAATCGTTAATAAAATTTTTGAAATTTTTGAGGAACGTGTAAGTTTAACGGATAACATTTGCTGTTGAGATTATGACACCTCATCGCCAACCCCGGACTTTTAGGATCGCGTCGCGTCATCGATCCTAGGGAGGTTTCTTTTTCCTATTAAGTGCTAATCTTGATTAGAAAGTGATTTAGTGAGGGGGCCATGTTTGGGTAGCATTTAGAAGAGTCCAGCTGCCCTCCTCTTTCGGTTATGGCTTTTACAGCCTTGGTCGACTGGATATTTCCTTGCTTAGTTGGTCCCTTTATGGCTCTCCTTTTTTATAGTGTTTTCTTTCCTCATTTGGAGAGGGGTGATATTCACCTATTTAAATGGGTTGGTACTGCCCAAAGAAATAGGCAAGTGAATCTCGTACTCAACCACCAATGAGAACCGAGAGAGGGTGAGGAGCAGGTTCTGTGGGAGCTATCCGGCGGTGGCGGCGCAGGCGGACCTTGTCGGTGCAGGAGGATCATAGGCAGCGGCAACGGGTTGCAGCGATGATCTCCAGGCAGTCATCGAAAGGCATTCAGGCGGCGGCGGAGGAGACGGCTCCAGTGTAGTTCAGGCGCGGCGACGGCTCCAGTGCAGATCAGGCGCGGCTGCAGCAGGCGTGCTGTGGCAAAAGGCAGCGCATCTGGTCACCTCAGGCGCAGGCGGTTCTATCCAGCGGCGGCAGACAGCTCCAGGAGCCAGCGGCAGTGTTGAGGCCGAGAAATTTCTCAACCTCAGAAATCGGACTAGGCAACCTGAAGTTACTGGTCGGTCAGTCGGGAAGATGATCTCTGGTCAGGAAACAGGAACGAATTGCGCAAACAAGACCCCAGGTTGCTACGGCAGGAAGGTCCCACCATGTACCCAGTTGCTTAGGAGAAGCAACCCCTTCTCAACCAGATTGGTCGAGCTAGGTACGAAGGAGGCGAGCTTGAGCAATAACGAGTCAAGGACAGCTGCTGGAACTCGCGAGGGCTCAGGCCGAGAATTGCTTGTTGTCTCTTTCGTACCCCTGGGGTCCTATTTATAGGGAAAACCAAAGAAAAGGGGGGGTCTTACTTATACCCCCACCCTGGCGAGTTGGCGACTTCCTTGGGGGGCTCGCCTGCTTGAGGCGAGTATCTGGTCATAGTCGCCACCTGGCGAGTTGGCCTGGGGAGCTCGCCATACTCGCCCGAACCTTCCGCGGCCCGGGGTGCTGGTCTGGATCCCCACATTGCCTTGTTGACTTTGACTTTTGATGACCTGGCGGTGGTAGGGCCCTCCTTCGTCGAATATGGGTTGTACACAATCCCCGTTCTTTTTGGGCGACGCAGGAGCCCGGAAAGATTCATCCAACACCTATTCGGCGAGCATCCCTGTCGGGTATGTGGTCAGTTCGCCTCGTCGCCTGCTGGTAGAGTAGTCTATAAATAGGGGGGCTTCGTTTTTGAAACGGTCCCTGAAGCTCGCCGAAGATGTCGGACGCTGAACAGCTGTTGAAGGACAATCTCGCCGCCCTGTCGGGCCTCCTCGGCATAGCCAGGTCGAAAAGACCGCGTGAGGATGATCCTACTGCCTTGCCCCCGCCGAAGAAGAAGAAGACGAAGAAGGTCAAGCAGCCCGCCACTACGGTGGTCGGCTCGCCTCCACCGGCGCACCAGGTCGCCGTGGCGACTGAAAATCCCATAGTGTCGTCCAGCACCCAGAGGGTGTTGAACGACCTAGGGCTCGACGACCTCCCTGGGTCGACTCGGGGCAGCCCGCTGGAGAACCCGGGAATGACCGAGGAGCTCGCGGCTGTGAAGGAGTCCGCGGCGTCTCAGGCCGAGGTCGTCACCTTGACAGGTCGCTACCTCGAACTCTTCCCTGCCGGGTTGTTGCTGCCGCTTTACTGACCTCTCTTTATACAGATTCTCCGGTCGCCGCGGACGCGGCACTTGATGTCATCCCCCTCAGCTCGGCGCCCTTACTCGCCCTGGCGGCCGACAGGCCGTCCAAGACCGCCTACACGGTCAGGATAGGCCTCGGCTCGAGGAAGACGCCTGGGGCGACATTGGTGAAGGGCCCCCCGCCCGCGAGTAAGGAACTGCCGGCGAAAACCACTCCTGCCGGGTCATCTGGGGCGGCGCGCGAGGTTCCTCCGGCGAGTACGGCGGCTGATATTGCGAGCGGCGGGAAGATACCCCCGGTGATCGCTCCATTGCCGCCTCCGCCGCCCGCGGTCGCCACTCCTGGCCAGACGCCGAGCACCGGCTTGCCCCCTCCGCCGCCTCTGTCCGCTCTGCCGAAGTCGGACCATCCGCGACCTCCTCCACCTCCTGCGCCGAGGGCTCCGCTCCACCCGACGAGCTCATCTCAAGCTCCGCCGCCGACGAAGAAGCCGGAGAGGCCGCGGCCGCCCTACTTCCCTCCGCAGGTTGGAGACCCCGACTACGTCGGCCGAGGGTCTGGAGAGCGCGGGCAGGGTAGGCCTGTCGATCTTCCGAGCAGCTCCTCGGGGAGGCGAGATACCTCCGGGCGACCTCCTTCGCCGCGCCGATCCCGATCTCCTCGTCGTGGTGAGCCTCCTTCTACTTTGACTACCGCTCTGCTTCTTCTGTCCTGATGATCTTCCTGCCTGGTCAGATCGCCCGGCGGCCTCTGGGGCGGCTTTCATCGATGCTCTCGGGCTGTCCGGGAGCGAGTATCGCCAGGCTGCCATTCGCGCCCACATGGAGCTGGAGAGCAAGTTCGACCAGCTCGCTATCTGCGATCCTCACCGACGCATCTCGGCTCTGGAGGCGAGGATGGCCAAGGTCGAAGGGCTCCAGTCGACCTTGGAAAGTTATGAAGCTCGCTTTCACGTGGTCAAAGAAAATGACCGCCAGCTACAGTTGAATAACCACCGTCTGCAGCTGGTGCTTGACGAGCTGGCCGGCATCCGGGCGAGCATGGGGTCTGCTGGACGTCTGGCGAGGATGGAGGAGCAGCTCAGGCTTGGCGACGATGCGACAGCGTTGGCGACGGAGCATGATAGTTTAACTTTCAAGGCAGCCTAAACACCTAGAGGGGGGGGTGAATAGGTTCTGCTTCTCTTTCTAAAACTTCTAGGCAGAATTCAATTTAATAACTAATATAATAAACACAGCAATCACAAAAAACAAAAACATCACAGATTGCACTATGTTTTATAGTGGTTCCCCAAGGTCTGGGTACATCCACTTTCCCCCTTCACCTATCTAGCAGTATGCTAGATTCGGCCAAACTTCCACTTATCTCAGATCAATAGATCTTACAACTCAGAACCCAACTGGTTCCTACAACTCAGGCACAACTGCCCTACCTCAGCCTTGCCCCAAGGCCTACAACTCAGAGAATATCCTTCTCCTACACTCAGGCAAACAGCCCTACCACTCAGAGTTCAACACTCTTACACTCAGCCTTTATAACATAGGCTTACAACTCAGATCTGTATAAACAAATCCTACAGAAATATAGAAAAGATTGTTTTAATTGTCTTGCCAAAGTTGAGAGAGAAAAGGCAATGACAATTCTTGATCAGCTGATGCAATCAACTGTTTCTTAGCCTTCTTCAAAGCTTCTTGAAAATGTACTTAGCTGAGTTGATTCCAAACAGCTTCTTGAGAATCCACTGGTGGATTCTTTCTTCTTCTTCAAATTCTGACTTGATCTCTCTCTATCCAGAACTTTGAATGATTCTTCTGAATTCTGATTAGAACTCTTCTTAGATCTATCCTTAGATAGTCTTCTTAGATCTCCCGGAGAAGATCTTCTTAAGTGCCTAGCACTTTCTTGAAATAAGTAGAATTGTAATCCTTCTCCACTTTCTGATCCAATGTATTTCAAAAGGTCAGTTCTATATGTTGTTTTTTTTTTCCTTCTGAATCTGTCTATTTATAGACATTCTTCATGGTAACCGGCTGATCCGGTTTCTAACCGTTTTCTGACAACTCTGACAACTTCAGTTAACCGGTGATAACCCACAGCTGTCAAGTCTTCAAACAAGTCATGTGCCTTAGTCTTGAATCACAAGTTGTTGAAACAGTCTGTCAGAAAGTGTCGAGACAATCTGTCTATTTGTGTCGACATAATTGACTTTGGTGTCGACACAGTCTTCAGTGATGTCGACTAAGTTGCCTTTGAGTCGACACAGCTTCTTCTACAAATAACTTGATCTTGACTCTTCAGTGTGTCGACACAAGTCCTGTGTGTCGACACAATTGTTGTAGAATCATAACTTTAGTAAGTGTCGACTTAGCCTTCAGGTGTCGACACATTCATTTTTTTTTTTTTAACTCTGCTATTATGTGTCGACTTAATCACAATGTGTCGACACATTCTGCTGGTGTCGACTAACTTGAGGTCGACTATTTTCTTCTGTGTCGACACAATTTCCCAGTGTTGTGTCGACTCTTTTTCTGTGTCGACACAAATTCCCAGTGTTGTGTCGACTTACTTCTTCTGTGTCGACACTTTTTCCCAGTGTAGTTGTAGACTAACTGCTATGTGTCGACACTGCTTCCCAGTGTTGTGTCGACTTACTTCTTCTGTGTCGACACTTTTTCCCAGTGTAGTTGTAGAATAACTGCTATGTGTCGACACTGCTTCCCAGTGTTGTGTCGACTATTTTCTTCTGTGTGTCGACACTGCTTCCTTTGTGTCGACACTTGGACTTAGAATTTTTCTGCATACTTTATCAATTCTCCACCTGCACATGTCAACTTAAAACAACATCAAATACACCTTGATGTATATCATTGAGCTAAGTTGGGCTTCTTCAAATCAGGTACACATTTTCCAATGTACCCAACAATCTCCCCCTATTTGGAGAAGTCATAACCCCTATAGCCAATGATATACACCATTTATAAACAGTACTAAATGATGATTAATGACATAGCAGGAATACTTTAAATATAAACAAAACATAACATAGAATAATTCATCACAGAATGCACATTATAATATGCCAAACAACATTTTGTTTATAACAGGGTAATGTTTGATTACAAAGTTTTACATTTGATGAGTACATCACAACATTACAAAATATTTAAAACAAAATCAGGATTGATCAGGCTCTCTAATCATAATCCCTTTGCCAGACTGAATTGTAGCTGTCACAGGAGCTTCTGATTCTTCAGCTAACTTCTTTCCTTTAAGATCAGCCTTCTTCTGAGCTTCTTCCTTGATCCTTTGCCTTTCAAAATAATGGAAAGGCTTTGGGAAGTATTTGCTTGGCTCCTTAGCATCTGATGGCAGTCTTCCCAGCTTGGCTTTCCTTCTGAATTGTACAATTGCCTCTTGTCTTGCCTCATACTTCTGCCATTCAATTTCATTGTACCACTTTCCTCTCTCATGAACTTTATCTTGTACAGCTTTCCATGCAGTGAGTATGATGTTCCTTGAAGTAGGACTCCACTGCTCATAATCTGGCTTCAGTACAGCCTGCTCTCTGAATTTCTTCTTTGCCAATAGAGCATCCTGCTGTTCTTTCAGAGTAGCCTCAGGCTTATCAACTTTTCCAAAGACAATATTAGTAACCTCCTTTGGAGGACTATACATTCCTTGAACTTTCTGATCAATCAAGTCAAAATCTGGAGGGGGGTATATGACTTGGGCAACCTCAGGTTGATTGCCTTCAAGTAGATTAGATTGTATTCCTGACTCAGCTACCATAGCATCATCACACAATGGGGGATATCCCAAAGTGGCTCGTATGCTATTGGTCACCCACTTGGTGTGCTCAGAGCCTGCATGAATTAGCATCCTCTCCCCCTTTATGGCTTCTCTTGATACATGATCTCTAAGATCTTCTTTTTGAAATCGAATTTGGCCATCCAAATAATTCACTCCCTCCTTGAAAAATGGTCTTAACTTTTGAAGCTTTTCAGATATTTCCTTTTGAGAGGTTGTGATGGTAGTCTTAACAGATGCAATAGCAGCCTGAAAATTCTTATCAAATTCTTCCATTTCTTTGGCTCTATCTGCAGGCATCCCTGGAACAATCTTCTTCACCTCTTTAATGATCTCATTATGAGATTCAGTTAAATTGTCATTCATTCTGATTTGATTTTCCAGAACATAACTTTGCTTCAAAGCAATATCATCCACCTTTGTAGAGATAGCCTCCTGTTGTTTAGCCAGATAAACTACAGCATTGCCACCCTTGTGGAAGCAATCTGTCATTTCAGTTTTATGCAAGTTTACTTGAAATTGGATGGACTTGATATCCTGAGCTAAGTCAAACTGAACTGACTTGCTATTTTCATCAACATACTTTTCCAGAGCCATCCTTTGGTCATCCAATTTTACTTGAAGATCTACCATAAATTTATTGTAATCAAAGGCTGGAGAAACTTGTGGAGTTGTGGTCTGTAATGCCTGCTTATAGTTCTTGCTTCTTCTCTTAAAGACAACAAGTTTTCTTTTCTTAGCCACCCTGGCTTCTTCAGTTTCTGTGTCAGAGGAAGTATCTACATGAATTCTTTCTTGTGGATGATGAATTGTATTTGTTCCAGGGAGTTGTTGCTCAGCTTCAACATCCACAGGCTCATCCTCAACCTGTGTTTCCACAGCAGCTTCCTGATCAACGTCCATTCCTATGGACTTCTCAATATCTGGTCCACCTCCTTCTTTATCAGCAGCAGTATCAACATCTGGGAATAATTCCTCCATAGTAAATTTCAGTTGAGTGGTCACTTCTGCATCAGTTAAATCTTGAGATATGTTTAACTGTGCTTCCTCTTGGACTTGCACCTCAATATTTGTAGTGGCAGGAGTAGGTGTGGACACTAGCTCCCCCTGAACCTTTGGAGCAGAAGTGGAAACTGGCTCCCCCTGCATCTGTGCAGGAGTTGATACTTCCTGGACCACAGTTGAGTCAAGCTGTGTCCCTTCTTGCACTTGTTCAGATTCTTGATTTGGTGTAGGGGATTGCACAGGGGTGTCTGGCCTGCTCTCTTCAGGCACATCCTTGGACAGCACCCTATCCCACCTGGAGAATAATCTCATATCCATTCTTCTCATATGGTTGATCTTACTCCCTTGCAGCTGCTGCATCACATCAGGAATCACTCCAGTGAAGTACAGGCTCATGATCCTAGCCATGTTAGGCTTCTTGATTCCCTCTTTGATCTTGTCAAAGAGCACTCCTGACCAATCAGTAGGAATAGTAAAAACTATCCTGGTCATCAGGCTGAACATATAGGCAGAAATCCTATCATGTCCACCTGTCTTGCAGAGGATTACCTTTCCAACTACTTCAGACAAGAACTTCCCTTGCTGATTCATTCCCTTTCTGTTGAATGCAGCTCCAATCTTCAATCCTGAATCCAGGCCACACCATTGAAGGGCTTCCTTTGTCTTAGATATAGGAACTTCCTCTTCATTCTCAACCACTTGCAGTTGGAAGATCTTTCTTAAACTTCTTTGATTAATCTTTACCTTCGTCCCTTGAACAGTGGACTTAATCTTGAGGCCAGTAGAATGGACTGATGCAGAGATAAAGAACTCGTGCACCTCCTTCTTCCAGATCTTAGTTGGTTCTGAAATGAGAAATTCTAACCCTGATGCAGAGAGAAGGGTGATAACTCCTTGAACATCAGGCGGCGCCTCTGCAAAGGCCTGGCGCACTAACTCATATCCTTCATTGATGTTATCTTCAATCCTTGGCGCCATCGTTGTGTCGAGAAAGCTTGAGAGAAGAGAGAAAGAAAGACTGTCGACACAGGGTTTGAGTCTCGAAAACCTTGAAAGCGTGTCGACACAAAGAGCTTTTGACCTATTTATAGCTTCTGTTGAAAGAAGTTCAAAGGGCGCCAAAAACAGTCTAAATGTGTCGACACAGACGGAATGTGTCGACACAGGCTTCTATTAACTCGACATTTCTTCAGCCTACTATGTGTCGACACCAATTTGTGGTTATGTCGACACCTTGGATACATAGTAGAAAGACAGAAATTCTGTGTCGACACTAAGGACAAGTGTCAACACATATTCTGTAAGTGTCGACACCATAATTCTGGTTGAGTCGACATTACATTTCTGGTTAAGTCGACAATAAAACTCTTAAGTATCGACACATATTCTCTGTGTCGACACAATATTTCTGACTTGTCGACATAATTTCTCTGAGTCGACACATTATTACTGAATGTGTCGACACATTCTTACTTAGCCAATTTCTATAACTTCAATGTGTCCTTTTTAACACTTGATTATGTTGTTACTACTTTTACTTACTTATAAACCATTTCAATAGCATTGTTAATGATTTTGTTTAATACATTAATCAATGGTTAACATACCTAATTCAATTTTGAATTTATTGAATTTGGTTTCATCTAAAGGCTTAGTAAATACATCTGCTATTTGATAATCTGTTTTTACAAATTCCAATGAGATGTCACCTTTTTCTACATGTTCTCTAAGAAAATGATATTTGATTTCTATATGCCTAGTTCTACTATGAGAAACTGGATTATTAGCAATAGAAATAGCACTCTTAGAATCACATAAAAGGGGTGTTCTACTTACCTGAATACCATAATCTTTAAGCTGATGCTGCATCCATAATAGCTGTGCACAGCAGCTTCCAGCAGCAATATACTCTGACTCAGCTGTGGAAATTGCCACACTAGTCTGTTTTTTACTACTCCAAGATATTAGTCTTCCTCCCAGGAATTGACAAGTACCTGTAGTACTCTTTCTATCCTCTCTACATCCTGCAAAATCTGCATCTGAATAGCCTGTTAGTTGAAAATCTCTATTCCTAGGGTACCAAAGACCTAGAGTAGGAGTGCCCTTTAGATATCTCAGAATCCTTTTGACTGCAGTATAATGAGATTCTTTAGGGCAGGCTTGGTACCTAGCACAGACACATGTTGCATACATAATGTCAGGTCTACTAGCAGTGAGATATAGTAGAGACCCAACTATTCCTCTATACAATGATTCATCAACAGGTTTACCTGCCTCATCTTTGCATATTGGCATACTTGTCCCCATAGGAGTTCTCATGGAGGAGGATGACTCCATACCATATTTCTTAATTAATTCCTTGGTGAACTTAGACTGGGATATGGACAATCCATCATCAGTCTGTCTTACTTGGAGTCCCAAGAAGAACTTAAGTTCTCCCATACTGCTCATCTCAAACTTCCCTTGCATAAGTTTGGCAAACTTTTTACAAAGGTTGTTTTCAGTAGATCTAAAGATTATGTCATCAACATAGATCTGGACTAAGATGATCTTTCCTTTGGATTCCCTAAGGAATAGAGTTTTGTCTATCTTTCCTCTTGAGAATTTATTCTCAATGAGGAAGGTAGACAGGGTTTCATACCAAGCCCTTGGAGCTTGTTTTAACCCATACAAAGCTTTCCTAAGCTTATACACAGAATCAGGTTTAAGAGGATCTACAAAACCTGATGGCTGCTCTACATATACTTCTTCTTTAAGATCACCATTCAGAAATGCTGACTTCACATCCATCTGGTATACTTTGAAGTCTTAGTAGGCTGCATAGGCAAGGAACATTCTGATTGCCTCCAGCCTTGCTACTGGAGCAAAGGTTTGATCAAAGTCAATCCCTTCTTCCTGCCTGTATCCTTTTGCAACCAATCTTGCTTTATTCTTTACTATTATTCCATTTTCATCTAGCTTGTTCCTATAGATCCACTTAGTTCCAATTATGTTGTGGCCTCTTGGTTTAGGAACAAGCTCCCAGACTTTGCACCTTCTAAATTGATTCAGCTCCTCTTGCATAGCATCAATCCAGTGCTGGTCTTGGATAGCTTCTTCAAACTTCTTAGGTTCCATTTGGGACAAGAAACTAGAATGCAAAACTGTGCTTTGATTTCTGCTTCTAGTTTGCACTCCTTGTCTTGGATCACCAATTATCTGATCAGTAGGATGATCTCTTAGATATCTTATAGCTGGAGATAGATTCCCTTCAGGTTGTGCATCTCCAGCTTCTTCATTCTGCTGTTCCTCTTGGTTTTCATCAGCTTCCATTATCTCTTGTACTCCCCCTGGACAGCAGCCTTCATTTTCCAATGCTCCCTCTTCCTTTGAAGCTTCAGCAATGGAGAGCTTGTCCATCTTCTTGCTTATACCAAATCCTTTGATGACTCCTTTTTCAGATCCACCAAAGATCACTTTATGTCCATCTTTGACAGATGAATACTCCTTCAGCAGCCCCTTTGTTCCAGTCATGTGCCTGGAACAACCACTATCCAAGTACCATATAGGGGCATGGTAACTTGGATTCACCTGCAATACAGAATTACTTACCCTTAGAACCCAAGTAAGTCTTGGGTCCTTGGTTCAGGTTAGCCTTAATAAAGTTATCATAACCTCTTCTAACAGGTAGACTCTTATTCTTTATAACACTTGTGTTATACCAGCAGTCCAATGCAAAATGACCCCTCTTGCCACAGCACCAACATTCAAACTTATTGTATCTAGATCTAGATACATCCTTGTCAGAAGCATTTCTGTTCATTGCTGGTGCTGTTGCAACTTCACCTACTGATTTCTTAAAACCATAGGGTTTATGACTATAGGTAGGCCTGCTTGCCTTAACACCCTTATTCTTCAGAACATTTGTCTTAATATGATCCTGAATGTCTTCATGATCATATATGTTAGAAGGCACTTTCTCCTTACCAAACCTTATGGGGACTGAAGGGTTTAGTGGCTGAATAGGGGCTTTGCCTTTCCTCTTGAATCTGCCAGCCCTGGAGTTACCCTTAAATCCTAATCCAGCCTTACCCTTCTGAGTGACAAATTCATCTATCAAGGGTAAGACAGATTTTGGCTTAGAGTAACTAGCCACTAAATCCCTTTCAATTCTAAGTCTGTCCTCCAGACTCTTTACTTGATCATTAGTATAATTAATTGTGCCCATCTGAATAATAGTTATATTCTTCAGCTTGGCAATTTCAGCTAACTTTTGATCAAGGACTTTTTCTAACTCAGTTGTTGCAACCCTTAGATCAGCAATTTCCTGAGCCTGTGATTTAACCAGGTTCTTGCTTTTCTTAAGGGCCTGCAACAGGTCCCCATACTTGTCTATCAATTGATAGACATCTCCTTCAGATCCAGATACATCTTCATCACTTGATGCAGATGTAGCTGATTCTTCACTTGTATTACAAACAGATGTACAAGAAGGACAGTTTACCTCATTAGAACCAGACTGATTCTGGCATAGGTCCTCTTCTGATCTAGTCATCAAACCCATGCATTGATGTTCATTGATGGAGTCTAGCAACTGCATAAACTCCTCTTCCTCAGATGCAGCATATAATCCAATATATGCTTCAGCTTCAGATCCTGATTCTGAAGTTGACTGGTCTGACAGACTTTTATCTTTCTTTGCTACAAAGGATTTCTCCTTCTTGCCTTTCTGATAAGTCTTCTTCTTTTCTGAAGATTCCTTCCTTTTGTCAGGACAATCAGCCACTACATGTCCAGGCCTATTGCAACAATAGCAGACAATCTTTGAAGTAGTGGCTTTGCTGGGCTTTGACCTGCTTTTTTCTTTCCTTGATGACCTTCTCTTCTGATAATAGTCATCTACTTGCTGTGATGAGGAAGGCCTAGACTTCCATTGCTTCTTTTTCAAGAACCTTTGAAATTGCCTAGTGAATGCAGCAAAGTCTGCATCTGAATCACAGCTGACTGAACCCTTATCTGAATTTTCAGAACTACCTTCTTCAACTTCCTTAGGAGGAGATGGTGATTTTCTCCTATTCTTTCTAGTGGCTTCAGCATTAAATGCCACAGTCTTTTCTCTATGCTCTCCTCTTGAGTTTCTTTCCTCCTCCTTCCTTACCATAAGTTGCATTTCATAGGATAGCAACTTTCCAAACAGAGTTGGAGGAGATATCTCTGCCAATTTTGCCACTTCTCTTATGGCACAGATCTTTGTATCCCAATCCTTTGATAAGGATCTTAAGAATTTGTCATTCAGTTCATAGGTACTGAAGACTCTTCCATAGGATATTAGCTCATTCACAATTCTATAGAATTTCTTATAGCACTCAGTTATGCTATCAGATTTTCTTTGTCTAAAACTTTCATACTCCTGATTTAGCATAGATTTTCTGTCCAGCCTTACTTCTTCAGATCCCTCCATGTAGACAATCAATGTGTCCCACATCTCCTTGGAGGTCTTGCAGTGAATCAGATTCTGAAATGTTGAATCATCTATGGCACTGACAATGATGTTCTGTGCCCTTTTGTCCATGGTTGCCAAGATGATTTCATCCTTGGTCATTTCAGAATAAGTCTTTGGTGTTTGGATATTTGCATCAAGAACAGATATCTTCATTGGTATGAAGGGACCTTCCTGTACTGTGATGTAAATCCTTGGGTCAGATGCTTCCATAAACAATCTGACTCTTTCTTTCCAGATCCCAAAGATTTCCTTCTTGCATATGGGTAATTTCATTGACCCTAGCTCCTTATGATTCTCTCCAGAACCCATCTTCTTGATTCTTGAATCTGCCTATCAGATCTTCCTCAGACTGTTAAGTCCTTTTTGAGGAACCTCCCTCTGATACCACTTGATAGTTTAACTTTCAAGGCAGCCTAAACACCTAGAGGGGGGGGGTGAATAGGTTCTGCTTCTCTTTCTAAAACTTCTAGGCAGAATTCAATTTAATAACTAATATAATAAACACAGCAATCACAGAAAACAAAAACATCACAGATTGCACTATGTTTTATAGTGGTTCCCCAAGGTCTGGGTACATCCACTTTCCCCCTTCACCTATCTAGCAGTATGCTAGATTCGGCCAAACTTCCACTTATCTCAGATCAATAGATCTTACAACTCAGAACCAAACTGGTTCCTACAACTCAGGCACAACTGCCCTACCTCAGCCTTGCCCCAAGGCCTACAACTCAGAGAATATCCTTCTCCTACACTCAGGCAAACAGCCCTACCACTCAGAGTTCAACACTCTTACACTCAGCCTTTATAACATAGGCTTACAACTCAGATCTGTATAAACAAATCCTACAGAAATATAGAAAAGATTGTTTTAATTGTCTTGCCAAAGTTGAGAGAGAAAAGGCAATGACAATTCTTGATCAGCTGATGCAATCAACTGTTTCTTAGCCTTCTTCAAAGCTTCTTGAAAATGTACTTAGCTGAGTTGATTCCAAACAGCTTCTTGAGAATCCACTGGTGGATTCTTTCTTCTTCTTCAAATTCTGACTTGATCTCTCTCTATCCAGAACTTTGAATGATTCTTCTGAATTCTGATTAGAACTCTTCTTAGATCTATCCTTAGATAGTCTTCTTAGATCTCCCGGAGAAGATCTTCTTAAGTGCCTAGCACTTTCTTGAAATGAGTAGAATTGTAATCCTTCTCCACTTTCTGATCCAATGTATTTCAAAAGGTCAGTTCTATATGTTGTTTTTTTTTTCCTTCTGAATCTGTCTATTTATAGACATTCTTCATGGTAACCGGCTGATCCGGTTTCTAACCGTTTTCTGACAACTCTGACAACTTCAGTTAACCGGTGATAACCCACAGCTGTCAAGTCTTCAAACAAGTCCTGTGCCTTAGTCTTGAATCACAAGTTGTTGAAACAGTCTGTCAGAAAGTGTCGAGACAATCTGTCTATTTGTGTCGACATAATTGACTTTGGTGTCGACACAGTCTTCAGTGATGTCGACTAAGTTGCCTTTGAGTCGACACAGCTTCTTCTGCAAATAACTTGATCTTGACTCTTCAGTGTGTCGACACAAGTCCTGTGTGTCGACACAATTGTTGTAGAATCATAACTTTAGTAAGTGTCGACTTAGCCTTCAGGTGTCGACACATTCATTTTTTTTTTTTAACTCTGCTATTATGTGTCGACTTAATCACAATGTGTCGACACATTCTGCTGGTGTCGACTAACTTGAGGTCGACTATTTTCTTCTGTGTCGACACAATTTCCCAGTGTTGTGTCGACTCTTTTTCTGTGTCGACACAAATTCCCAGTGTTGTGTCGACTTACTTCTTCTGTGTCGACACTTTTTCCCAGTGTAGTTGTAGACTAACTGCTATGTGTCGACACTGCTTCCCAGTGTTGTGTCGACTTACTTCTTCTGTGTCGACACTTTTTCCCAGTGTAGTTGTAGACTAACTACTATGTGTCGACACTGCTTCCCAGTGTTGTGTCGACTATTTTCTTCTGTGTGTCGACACTGCTTCCTTTGTGTCGACACTTGGACTTAGAATTTTTCTGCATACTTTATCAATTCTCCACCTGCACATGTCAACTTAAAACAACATCAAATACACCTTGATGTATATCATTGAGCTAAGTTGGGCTTCTTCAAATCAGGTACACATTTTCCAATGTACCCAACAGAGCATTACCGGCGTGCACGCGAGATTGGCTGGGCTGGGCGACATCCGCACCCTCCCGAGCGGCCGAGGGCGCCATAATTTTTTTATTTTTCGAATGTAACTCGCCTTGCGCGACTTATACTTCCGAACCTATTTTTAATTTGATTAATTCATGTGTGCGACCATTCTCACCTCTGTGTACGCGCTTTATTTCTTTGATATGCCGAGCTTTAGATCACTCGATAATGTCGCAGGTTTATCTTCATCGCGCGAGCTCGTTAGATACTCGCTGGGACGGCTGACCCCCCCCCCCCCCTTGGGCTTGTCATATCTATAAATAGGAGGGGTAGGTGGGTCATAAAGCATATTGCTGTAGCGACCTTCTTTCCTTCTGACGAGTATCTGAACAATCAACTCGCCGCTCTCCCTGCTTTCGGATCTCGCCAACATGGTCGGTGACGACGCCAGCGCTCGCCGACAGGCCCACGTAATTAACTTCGCAGACGCAGCTTTCAAGAAGTCCATAACCACCGAGAAGGAACTGGCGACCTTCAAGGAACGCTTCCTGCCTGACGAGTACTCGGCGAGACTCCCCACTCGCAGCGAGCGCCTCAATACCCACATTGAGGGTTCGCTTGTAATGTCGCTGGGTCACTTCGACGCAGGCCTCCGGCTGCCCTTCTGGCCGGAGTTCTGCGAGATCCTGCGCTACTTCGGGATTGTCCCCGCGCAGATCAATCCCAACGGCGTGGCGATCATCATGGGATTCCTATGCTTCCTTCGGGAAGAGAGGATCGCTTTCGACCTCTCCGTCTTCCGCCGCATTTTCGCCTTCGCGGCGACCTCGGAGGGGGTCATCTTTTTTAGTAGCCATGTCTGTACCTTGGTCGGGACCGCGAATAAGGTCCATCGCTGGAGCGAGCAGCTGATTGCCGTTCATGGCGACTTCGGCGGTATTCTCGGGAGGCCGCACCAACCAGCCGATGTCGCCTTTCTTCCTCCTATCCTCGAAGGAGCTCGCGAGCAGCTCTTCGAATACTTTCGCGGTCGGCGTTTTGACGTCATTTTCTGGCGACTAAACGTCAACGTGCTCGAGCCAGTCCACCCTAACGAAAGTGAGCCGAACTCGAATTGCGCCCTGGTTACTTGCTCGCCCTTTTGCCGCTGAAGCTAACTTTGTCGCGCGTTTTGTAGTTTCCAACGAGCTTCCGGAGAAGCCGCTTCCTTTGGCGAAGGAAGTCGCCGTCACGCAGTCGGATGCTCGCCCTCCTGCCGACGTTGGGGAGAAGAAGGCGGTTAAGGGAAAGTCGCGGGCCAGCTTGCAGGGCCCTGCGAGGAAGAGGGCGAAGACCTCGTCGCCCCGATCCGTCGATCGCCGGTCGTCGACGGGCGCCCAGTCGCCCCATTTCCACCCCAACTACGGCCTCGGGCAGGGGGTGGTGGACGCCTTCGGTCGCCCGCTCGTGACCTGGTCGGCGGGGGAAAACTCGGTGTCGCTGAGCACCAACCTCCCGTCCTGGTCGACTGACTGGGAGGACAATGGGGAGGCGTTCGCCGTCCTCCACGCCATCTACGGTCGGGCCGACGCGGAGTCCGTCATGGAGCTGACCCCGACGGAGCTCGCCCATCAGTCGGCCTGCGCACTCGCGCGGTCTGCCGAATTAGGGCATTACTCGGCGAGGAAGCTGTTGGAGACGACCGATGCCCTCAAGGTCGTCTCCAAGAAGGCCATCGACCTCGGCATGCAGTCAGTCCGCTGGAAGGACTTCGAGGTGAGCTGTCCTTGGGTGGGTTTGCTCGATTTGCTTCGTTGATAGATCCTGACGTCGATCATTTCGCAGGCTGCCGAGATAGAAGCGGCGAAGAAACTCTCCGAGTGCGAGGAGAAGCTCGCCGCCTCCCAGGCCGAGCTGGAGGCGGCCCAAACTCGCGCAGCGGTGATGGAGACGAGGCTGGTCGCTGCTGAAGGTCGGCTGGGCTCCTCAACCCCGCTGCCCGAGGACCCGGCGCGGGTGGTGAAGCAATCGCGCGTCCTCTGGGAGGAGAGATCCTCTGTTCGTCGCGAGATTGCGCGGGCGGCGGGGAACGTCATACTCGCTCGCCTCAGGCTCGGGGGCCAGCTCGTCGAGGGGGAGAAGCCACTCACTGTCGACGAGCTCATTCCCGAGCTGCTCGCCGAGGGGACTGTCCCGCCGAATAGCACGTCGTCGCCGTCCAGCCCCAGTGATTCTGACAGCAGCGGAAGTGGCAGCGGAAGCAGCAGCAGTAGCGGAAGCAGCAGCGGCGAGAGCGCTGAGAGCGACGACTTTGCAGATATCGGCGATATAGGGGATGATGAATATCGGCCTGATACTGGCGACGACGAGTCCTAGTTGCTCGCCGATATTCTTTTTGTATTGTAAACCAAATTTTTGACTAATGATTTATACAAGGTTTTGGTTTTTCTTTCTCACTGGAGGTTACTCGCTTAGGCTCATAGGCTCGGAGAGGAATGCTCGCGGGGTCGCAGGGGGATGGTCCCGACATCGACCATCCGCTCGCCGGGATTTACTCCCCCCTGCACCCGGATACTCGTGAACCTGCTGAGATAACCGCGCGGGTGGCGCGTGGGACATACTTGCATGCCCCCCCCGGGGCTCATTTACTCGCGCGGTTCCAGCTCGCCTCCCCGCATGGGATCAGCTCGCCTCCCCGCATGGGATCAGCTCGCCTACTCTCATGAGATCAGCTCGCCTGCTCGCGCGAGGTCTGTTCGCCTGCTCGCGCATGACGATAATTGAACCGGGCTTAGTCGTCGAACATAGCCTGCGGGCCCCTCATTCTCGTCATCGAGGAGATCGGCCGATTCCCGAGGAGAGGAGCTCGTGGGGATACCGGGCTTACGACGCTGCTCAACTCGAGGTCTTGAATTACAATCGAGGAGATCGGCCGATTCCCGAGGAGAGGTGCTCGTGGGGATACCGGTCTTACGACGCTGCTCAACTCGAAGTCTTGAATTACAATCGAGGAGATCGGCCGATTCCCGAGGAGAGGAGCTCGTGGGGATACCGGTCTTACGACGCTGCTTGACTCGAAGTCTTGATTTACAATCGAGGAGATCGGCCGATTCCCGAGGAGAGGAGCTCGTGGGGATACCGGTCTTACGACGCTGCTCGACTCGAAGTCTTGAATTACAATCGAGGAGATCGGCTGATTCCCGAGGAGAGGAGCTCGTGGGGATACCGGTCTTACGACGCTGCTCGACTCGAAGTCTTGAATTACAATCGAGGAGATCGGCCGATTCCCGAGGAGAGGAGCTCGTGGGGATACCGGTCTTACGACGCTGCTCGACTCGAAGTCTTGAATTACAATCGAGGAGATCGGCCGATTCCCGAGGAGAGGAGCTCGTGGGGATACCGGGCTTACGACGCTGCTCGACTCGAAGTCTTGAATTACAATCGAGGAGATCGGCCGATTCCCGAGGAGAGGAGCTCGTGGGGATACCGGGCTTACGACGCTGCTCGACTTGAAGTCTTGAATTACAATCGAGGAGATCGGCCGATTCCCGAGGAGAGGAGCTCGTGGTGATACCGGTCTTACGACGCTGCTCGACTCGAAGTCTTGAATTACAATCGAGGAGATCGGCCGATTCCCGAGGAGAGGAGCTCGTGGGGATACCGGTCTTACGACGCTGCTCGACTCGAAGTCTTGAATTACAATCGAGGAGATCGGCCGATTCCCGAGGAGAGGAGCTCGTGGGGATACCGGTCTTACGACGCTGCTCGACTCGAAGTCTTGAATTACAATCGAGGAGATCGGCCGATTCCCGAGGAGAGGAGCTCGTGGGGATACCGGTCTTACGACGCTGCTCGACTCGAAGTCTTGAATTACAATCGAGGAGATCGGCCGATTCCCGAGGAGAGGAGCTCGTGGGGATACCGGGCTTACGATGCTGCTCAACTCGAAGTCTTGAATTAAATCCTGCGTCCTTACATATTTTGGAGATTAATCCCAGAGACATCTTGGCAAGAAAGAAACTCTCCCCGGAGGGACGCTCTTGATCCTGCCGAATCGGGGGATCGGTGTCCAGACCCGTCCCTCAGAATTCCTCTAGTTGGAAAAGAGATGCATTCGGGGAGACCTAGGCCGACATGCAAGGGGGGAGCGGATCTCGGCCGACAATGCAGAGGCTCGGTCTTACAAGAGCGCTTAAAGTCCCGAAACCTCGTCCCATCATTCGAACTAGGCTATTCAGTGAGAACGGGTTGGAGTACCGCATCCCGATTTGACAGTGAAGGTCGCTTCCAGGTATGATCAGGATGGGGGTGGTGTTCATCGAGGGTCCTTTTTCGAACGCACTCGGATTTCACACACCTCCCTCCGGGCTCGTTCATACCCTTTCTTTGGCAGGTTATCCTGTCTTGCTACTCGCTCGAGATCTTCCCCTTCTGGGTGTTTTACGAGGCCGGCCTCTCCTCAAGTCCGGGAGATCAGGGTGCAGATCTGTTCCTCGCAGGTCCTCCAGACGAAGGAGAGATGCACTCGGGGAGACGTAGGCTGACATGCAAGGGGGGAGCTGGTCTCGGCCGACAATGCAGAGGCTCGGTCTTACAAGAGCGCTTAAAATCCCGAAGCATCGTCCCATCGTCCGTACTGGGCTATGTATGAGGAACAAACCGACCGCTGCCTCCCGAGGTCGACTACAAGGCGGTCCATGGAAACACTCAGAAGCCTCGAGGCGCATTTAACACAAAAGAGAGGAAATCCCGCATCCTTTATATATCAAGAATGTTTACAAAAATAGATACATGAGTTACCGCTACGGGTAAAATCTTTTCAAATCATCCCCGCTCCAGGTCCCAGGCAGCTGCTCGCCCGCTTGGTCTTGTAGATAATAGCCTCCTGTGGCCAAGGCTTCTTGGACGATGAAAGGTCCTTCCCAGTTGGGATGGAGCTTGCCTACGGCGGCTCCCCGCCCAGCGGCGTCCACCTTCCTCATGACCAGGTCCCCTGCGAGGAAGTTCTTTAAGCGGACGTTTTTGTCGAAGTGTCTCGCCATGCGCCTCTTGGTTTCTTCCTGGCGCATGGAGGCCAAGTCCCGAAGCTCTTCCACATAATCTAGGGAGAGCCTCTGAGCCTCTTCATTCTCTAGCCGCCATTCCTCGCTTCCGTCTTCGGCTGCGATGACCCTTGGACTATGCACCTCAAATTCGACCGGGATGAGTGCCTCGGACCCGTGTGACAGCTTGAAGGGTGTTTCCCCTGTGGCTGAGTTCGGGGTGGTCCTGAGGGCCCAGAGGACGGAAGGGAGCTGTTCGGCCCAATTTCCCTTGAGGTTGGTGATCTTCTTCTTTAGTAAGTTGATGATAAGCTTGTTCGCGGCTTCTACTTGCCCATTGCTCCGAGGGTGATGTACCAAGGCGAACCGAAGGTCGGTTCCCAACTGTTTACAAAAGTCTCCCAGTTCCAGGCTGGCGAACTGCGGCCCATTGTCGGTGATGATGGCCAGAGGGATCCCGAACCTGCATGCAATTTCCCCCCAGATGAAGTTCTTGACGATTTGAGACGTGGTCCTGGCCAGAGCCTTAGCCTCGATCCACTTTGTGAAGTAGTCGACCATTACCAGAACAAACTTCCTTTGCCCGCTAGCTTGAGGGAACGGGCCGATCAAATCCATTCCCCAAATTGCGAAGGGCCACGGAGCGGTAATCGAGCGAAGTTGCTGGGCCGGCTGGAGCGCGAGGGGCGCGAAGAGTTGACATTGGGAGCACTTTCTGGAATGGGCCTCTGCGTCCTTTCGGATGGTCGGCCAGAAGTAACCGTGCCTCAGAATTCTTTGCTCCAGGGTGCGGGTACCGGAGTGACTGCCGCACTCTCCCGAGTGAATCTCCTCGAGGACCCGGGGAATCTCGAGCTCTGACAAGCATCGGGCCAGGGGGCCTGAAATAGTCTTGCGATAGAGTTCGCCGTCCTGTAGTAAGTAGTACGCGGCCTTATACCGAAACTTTCTTTGATCTTGCCCGTCAGATGGTAGTCGGCCTGTCGCCAGGAACCCGATGAACGGGTCTCTCCACGAGGCCCGCTGATTGATCTCCATCAACTCGCCTTCTTCGATGGATGGTCGAAACAACTCGATGGCGGCTCCCCCAGCCCGAGGGTCGTATTTCGCAAGATTGTCTGCCTCGGAGTTGCGTTCTCGGGGCACGTGCTCAACGTGAAAGGATCGGAACCCCCCGATCAGGCCTTTGACTTTAACCAGATATTGCTGCAAGATGGGATCTCGGACTTCGAACTCTCCCCGAATCTGAGATGCCGCCACCATGGAATCGATAAAAGCCCTGATATCTCTGATTGCCAGTTCCTTGGCGAGTCGCAAACCAGCCACCATGGCTTCGTACTCCGCCTGATTGTTAGTGACCGAAAAATGGATCTTGACGGCTTGCTCAATCCTGGTTCCCTGAGGACTAACCAGCACCACCCCGGCTCCCACGGAGTGTCTCCCTGACGCGCCATCTACGAACATCTTCCAGGGGACCGGCCGAGAGACACCCGTGTCTGCCTCGACCTCGGCCGAGAAGTCGGCCAGGAAATCCGCCACGGCTTGTGCTTTGATCGCGACCCTTGGGGGGTAGGAGATGTCAAACTCGCTCAGCTCCACAGCCCACTTGGCGAGCCTGCCGGAATGATCCACTCCGTCCAAGATACTCCTCAAGGGGTGGTCGGAGACTACCTTGATAGAATGGGCTTGGAAATACGGACGGAGTCGCCTGGCCGAAACTACCAGGGCAAAGACTAACTTCTCCAGGATGGGGTACCGCGTTTCGGCCTGTCTTAGCACCCGGCTCACGTAGTAGATTGGAAGCTGCTTCTTTCCCTCCTCTCGGACCAACACCGAGCTGACTGCTTCAGCCCCTACCCCTAGGTAGAGCAAGAGGTCCTCGCCGCCCTGCGGACCCTGAAGGAGAGGAGCTCGAGTCAGCTGTTGTTTGAGCTTTATGAAGGCCTCCTCGCACTCCGGGGTCCACTCGAATTTCTGATTCCCCCGAAGGGTTTTGAAGAATGGGGAACACTTCTCTCCGGCCTTGGAGAGAAACCGGCTAAGACCTGCCAGCCTTCCGGTCAACCTTTGAACTTCCTTGGAATCCCTTGGGGACGCCATCTCCACGATGGCTTTCACCTTGTCGGGGTTAGGCTCCACCCCTAGGGGAGTAAGGAGGTGCCCTAGAAACTTCCCCCTTCCCGCGCCGAAAACACACTTGGCCGGGTTGAGCCGCATCTTGTACCTCCTCAGGGTGGCGAAGGTCTCTGTCAGATCCGCCACGTGCTCCGCGGCGCTCTTACTTTTAACGAGCAGGTCATCCACGTAGACTTCCAGATTCCGCCCCTTTTGCTCTCTAAAGACGTGATCCATCATTCTTTGATATGTCGCGCCGGCGTTCTTGAGCCCGAAGGGCATCATCTTGTAGCTATAGCATCCGTCGCCGGTGATGAAGGAAACGTCGCGACAATCGGGGGGATGCATCCGGATCTGATGGTATCCTGAAAAAGCATCAAGGAAACTCATCACAGGAAACCCGACGGCGGAATCAACCAGCGCGTCGATCTGAGGCAGGGGATAACAATCCTTCGGGCAAGCTTTATTCAACATTGAAAAGTCGATACATAACCTCCAGCCCCCTCCAGGCTTCTTCACCATTACTACATTGGAGACCCAGCCTGGATACTGGATCTCCGAAACAAAACCTGCTTCCAGCAGCTTCCCAACTTCCTCCCGGATGGGTCCTGCCAGAGCGGTGGCGCTCTTCCTCTGCTTCTGACGGACTGGGGCCGTCGCTGGATCCAGGTTGAGGTGATGACAGGCGACATCTGCATCAACCCCTGGCATCTCGGCGGCGCTCCATGCGAAGACGTCCGCGTTTTCCTGTAGGCAGGCAACTATCTCCACCTTCCCTTCTGGGGGCAAGGCTCCTCCGATCTTCAGCAGCTCAGGCTCTCCTCTCGGGGAGATCACCTCTACTTCTTCCAGCTCCTCGGCAGCCTGCAGGCCCTCCTCCTGCTCCATCATCTTCTCCAACCTTTCTGCGTCACCCATCCAGCTGATGGTGCTGACTGCATTCAGGTAGCATTCCCTGGAAGCCCTGGGATCTCCTCTGATTCTAACTTGGACGTCGTCCCTACAGTACTTCAGGCATTGATGATATGACGATGGGACGGCCTTGAAGTAGCTGATAAGGGGCCGTCCGAAGATGGCGTTGTAACCACTGGGTGCGTCGACGATGACGAAGCGACATCGGATCGAAGTTCCCCCGAGGGTGACCAGCAACTCAACTCCTCCTTCCACCTCATTCTTCTCCCCGGAGAAGCCGAAGAGAGGCCCATCCGCTGCCTGAACCCGGGACGCTTCCACCTGAAGGCCGACGAAGGTTCTCTTGAAGATGACATTCACCGAGCTCCCGTTATCCGCAAGGATTCGGTCGACGGTGAAGTCCTCGATTGCTGCTTGAATCACCAGGGCGTCATGAAAGGGGTTCTCGTTCCAGAGCATGTCTTCCTCCGAGAAGGTGATCTCGTTCAAGGGAGGGGGGGGTCTGAGACGTCGAGGCGACGCTCCTTTTGTAGATTTGGTGGAGACTTCCCTTGCGGGAAGCTCCTAGCCCAGCCCCTCCGTTGATTACTCCGACGAGCCCGCCGCCCGGACCGGGAATGACATTCCCCCTTCCTCCTTGGTCGATCCTGTCTTCGTTTCGCCTCCTCTGTGGTACCTGGTAAGCCACCTGTCCAACCTGGGCCTCCTGCTGCGGCCGCTCCCTTTCGGGCGCCGTTGCTTCCATCCTCCTCCTTGTTTCCCAGAACTCAGGGCAAGCCAAGGCTTCATGCCCCTCTACTCGATGGATATCGCAGTAGAGGGAAATCGCCGCTTCCTGCTGTCTTTCCTGCCTCCTCTCCTGCTGCCTCTCCTTCCGCCGGCGCTTAGCGGCTCGCTGCGTGATGGCCATGGTTTCTCTTCTTCCTCCTCCCTGCTCCCGGGGTTGTAAGTCCTCCTCTCCTCCTGATGGGTGGGCCGCCTCCACTGGGGGCGGTCCCTTGGGTACTGGAACCTTCTCTCCTCGCTTCTCGCCTCTCGACCTCCGACGGGCCTCCTATCCTCCTGCTTCCGAGGCCTCTCTCGCCTCTCCTGCCTCTCCACTAGCCTCTCTCGCCTCTCCACCTTTCTGATCTCCCTTCCCCTTTCTCCCTTCTCCTCTTTCCCCTGCGGCCTCTCCTGTTTCCTGTCGTTGCGCCCCTCCGGTGCCCTCTCCTTCTCCAGCAGTCTTCCCTTGTCTTGCCCAAGCGGTCGGTCTCCGTCGAGCCGTGCCAGGAACTCCTTGTTCCTCTCTTCTCCCTGGATGAACACATTGGCTCTCTCCACCATTTCCTCGAACGATTTGGGCAGCCTGTGCCCCAACTCCATGTTGAACAGACCCTGCTTCAGCCCGAACTTGAGGGCCACCATCAAGGTGAACCCGTCTACCTCTTCCACCTCCAGCACCTCCTCTTGGAATCGATCGATGTATCGGCCCAAACTTTCGTGCTGCCCCTGCACGATCTTGAAGAGGGCGGTTGCCTCTTTCTTCCTCCGCTTGGACGTCGCAAACCTTGCTAAAAGGCCCCTTCGAAGATCTGAGAAGCAGTAGACTGACCCGGCTGGCAGCTGGTGGAACCAATCTCTCGCGCTACCCTTGAAGGTAATGGAGAAGAGCCGGCACTTGAGAGCATCGGACATGTTGCGAATTGAGACCACATCCTCAAACCACTGAAGATGTCCCACCGGGTCGTCCTTGCCGGAGTAGTACGAGAGGACCGGCTCTCTGAAGTTGTCGGGGACGAGGGCTGCGAGGATCTCGTCGCAGAAGGGGCTCCTCCCTTCCTGGCGGCGGCGAGTATCCTCCCCGCTCGAGCAGTCATACTCGCTCCATCGGCGAGTATCTCCATACCTCGTCGAGAGTTCCGGATCTCGAAACCGGATTCCTTGACTACTCGCCGGGTGATGTCGCGGCGGGATCACCTGCTCTCCACTCACCCAAGCGGGCTCCTTCCCTGCTCGCCGAGTTGGTAGCTCCTCGCCCGGGGGTGTCCGGCGACGGGGGGAAGTCGCCGTCACCTCCGGCGGATTGGACAACCCGTCGAGTATTGCCTTCTCCACTCTCCTCGCGAACTCTGCAAAAGCCGCCACTGTCACATACTCGCTACCTTGCCCCGGGATTCCAGCTCCCACCGAGTTACTTCCCAACTCGCCCCGGTCTCCACCATCGGCCATCTTCCAACCACGACTTTCTTCTTCGGTCGCGATCCACGCTCACCGCACCAAGTGTTGAAGCTGAGAAATTTCTCAACCTCAGAAATCGGACTAGGCAACCTGAAGTTACTGGTCGGTCAGTCGGGAAGATGATCTCTGGTCAGGAAACAGGAACGAATTGCGCAAACAAGACCCCAGGTTGCTACGGCAGGAAGGTCCCACCACGTACCTAGTTGCTTAGGAGAAGCAACCCCTTCTCAACCAGATTGGCCGAGCTAGGTACGAAGGAGGCGAGCTTGAGCAATAACGAGTCAAGGACAGCTGCTGGAACTCGCGAGGGCTCAGGCCGAGAATTGCTTGTTGTCTCTTTCGTACCCCTGGGGTCCTATTTATAGGGAAAACCAAAGAAAGGGGGGGTCTTACTTATACCCCCACCCTGGCGAGTTGGCGACTTCCTTGGGGGGCTCGCCTGCTTGAGGCGAGTATCTGGTCATAGTCGCCACCTGGCGAGTTGGCCTGGGGAGCTCGCCATACTCGCCCGAACCTTCCGCGGCCCGGGGTGCTGGTCTGGATCCCCACATTGCCTTGTTGACTTTGACTTTTGATGACCTGGCGGTGGTAGGGCCCTCCTTCGTCGAATATGGGTTGTACAGGCAGCGTTTTTTATTCTTTAGTGTTTTTATTTGTTTCCTATTGTTGTATCTTGTAACCTCATCAGTTTTAGTGGATCTTTCTGACGCGCTCTCCCCGTGGACGTAGGAGCCCAAACTCCGAACCACGTAATTATTTTGTCGTCTGGTTGTGCTTGCTTGGATTTAAATTTCGTTCATCATATTATTGCTTAGACTAGCTTCCGTTGCTAGATCCGCGACGAACTATCGTAGTCGCGGATTCGGTCCCAATTTCACAACAATTGGTATCAGAGTCAGGTTCAACCCTTCGGACCCCGGTGAGCAATAATGACAGCGAAATTTGAAGTCCCGAAGTACGACGACAAAATAGACTTTGGTCTGTAGCAGAAACGGGCCAAAGCGGTACTTTATCCAGCAAGGTCTTCATAAGGCTCTCCTTGGAAAGGAGAAGTCCGGGAAGAAGGATGACGAGTGGAGGAGCTAGATCTGAAGGCCATCAGCATAATTCAGTTGTGCTTGACCGATGATGTTATGTATAACATAGTCGACGCTGAGACTACAGCTGATCTATGGACAAAATTAGAAGAGTTGTACATGTCCAAGTCGCTTACGAACAAGTTGTATGTGAAGAAGCAACTTTACAGCCTTAGGATATTCAAAAGCACTCAGCTGCTTGATCACTTGAATGCGTTTAATAAACTGATCTCTCAGTTGCGTAGTATGGACATTAAGGTCGAGGAGGAAGACCAGTCTCTTCTCCTATTGTCTTCACTGCCGAAGTCGTTCGATCATCTTGTTACCACGATCCTGTATGGGAAGGACATCCTGAAGATGGAAGAAGTGATGACAACGCTGCTCTCGAACGAAACGAGAAGCAAGTCGAGTCCTAGAACCGACGAGGGCTTATTCGTGAAGAGCAATGACCCCACCCGGGGTAGATCGAGAGGAAAAGGCAAGGAGGAAGACCGACCTAAGTTTAAGTCCGGAGGCAGGAATACTAAGTGCCACTATTGCAAGGAGGAGGGGCACTGGAAGAATAGTTGTCCGAAGAAGAAGTTTAGAGAACAAATGCATGAGTCACATCAGGCTGCGGTGGCATCCGAGGATGAGAACGACGCCGACGTTCTTCATGTTTCACCCAGCAATGAGACCACAAGCTCCTGGATCTTGGATATAGGATGCACGTACCACATGTGCCCGAACAAAGATTGGTTCTCCAATTTTAGGCAGTGTGAAGGTGGTCGTGTTTTTATGGGGAACGAATCAGAGTGTGAGATTTTGGGAGTTGGTAGCATTATGATTAGGATGTTCGACGGAGTGGTCGGGACACTCACCAACGTTCGGTATGTGCCCAGTTTGAGAAAGAGTTTGATTTATCTAAGCACTCTAGAGGCCGCCGGGTATTCTTATACCGGCAATGGAGGATATTTTAAAATCATGAGAGACACACAGGTAGTCATGGTAGGAGAGCGTTCCGGTACACTCTACAGACTGATCGATACCACGATTGCAAGTGAAAGGGCGAGGAGAGAGGTCATACTACCTCTCAGGTTATAGGACACGGTAGCATATGCCTTTCAGGCTAGTTCCTTAGATCCTGGTTCCTATGAAAAAGCTATAGAGATCAGAGACCGCTCTCAGAGGAAAGCTAGGAAGGACCAGTGGAGGAACGAGGCAAGATTTGTGGCAAAGGAGTTCGCGCAGAGAAAGGGCCTTGGCGAAGATAAAATCTTCGCAGTCGTGGAGATCGAAGAAGGGCAGAGTGTCGTTTCAGAAGTGTCCAGGCACCGCAAGGGGAGCCATCTGGCTCACGAGTCCCACCAAGGAACTCAGGATTACTCAGAAGAAGGTGAAGCTGCACAGTGCAAATTGTCTTGCAAAAGACCCAGTCTTTCGTGCAAGGATAAAGCACATCGGTGTGCGCCACCAGGAGTCGAGGGAGTTCACTAGAGGTGGAGTCATGGAGTTGCGAAAGATCTCTACGGAGGATATTGGTGCGAACATGCAGACGAAATCAGTGACAGGAGTCAAGTTCAAGAACGGTCTTGACTTGACTCATTCTAATGCATGTTGATCGAGGTGGACACCAGGGAGAGGGGGTTTGTAGTCGCCAGTAGGGGAGATCTAGGTTGGAGGTAGAGTTACGTTCGTTAGGCTTCGAGGTGGAGTTCGTTTGTGGCGTGAGGCGTTAAGGTGGAGATTGTTGAGATTATGACACCTCATTGTTAACCCCGGACCGTTAGGATCGCGCCACGTCATCGATCCTAGGGAGGTTTCTTTTTCCTATTAAGTGCTAATCTTGATTAGGAAGTGATTTAGTAAGGGGGCCATGTTTGGGTAGCATTTAGAAGAGTCCAGCTGGCCTCCTCTTGCGGTTATTGCTTTTCCAGTCTTGTCTGGCTGGATATTTCCTTGCTTGGTTGGTGCCTTTATGGATCTCCTTTTTTATAGTACTTTCTTTCCTCATTTGGAGAAGGGTGATATTCACCTATTTAAAGGGGCTAGTACTGCCCAAAGAAATAAGCAAGTGAATCCCGAACTCAGCCACCAGTGAGAACCGAGAGAGGTTGAGGAGCAGGTTCTGTGGGAGCTATCCGGCGGCGGAGGCGCTGGCGGACCTTATCGGTGCAGAAGGATCAGAGGCGGCGGCAGTGGGTTGCAGCGGCGATCTCCAAGCAGTCATCGAAAGGCATTTAGGCGGCGACAACGGCGACGACTCCAGTGTAGATCAGGCGCGGCGGTAGCGGCGACGGCTCCAGTGCAGATCAGGCGCGGCGGCGACGGCAGGCGTGCTGCGTCAAAAGGCGGCGCATCTGGTCACCTCAGGAGGAGGCGGTTCTGTCAAGCGGCGGTAGACAGCTCCAAGAGCCGGCGACAGCATTTTTCTTCTTCAGTGTTTTTATTTGTTTCCTATTGTTGTATCTTGTAACCTCATCAGTTTTAGTGAATCTTTCTAGCGCGCTCTCCTCGTGGACGTAGGAGCCCAAACTCTGAACCACGTAATTATTTTGTCGTCTGGTTGTGCTTGCTTGGATTTAAATTTCGTTCATCATATTATTGATCAGACTAGCTTCCATTGCTAGATCCGCGGCGAACTACCGTAGTCGCAGATTCGGTCCCAATTTCACAATAGTTTGCAGCAGTAGCATAAAAGTAGAATTATCGTATATATATATATATATTGTAACACCCCCAACCGTCGTATGGCATATAACAGAAGGTCCAGCTGGAACCCGACGCCATATACCACGGACAGTCGGAAGGGTTACAGAATAATACCAAAAACTCAACTACTCGCCCTAACACAGAGCATTCTAGCGGAAGCTTTTAAACAGTTTAAGAGAACCCAAAATTTGCACAACAACGGCATGAATGTCCACTATTCACCACAGGAATGAAATACAACAAATACACAAAAGAGTACTTGACCTTAAGGTCTTACAAATGTTCACATGACAATATAATGTTTTACATACATCGGCTCACAGGCCGGCCACACATGACAAAAGTAAAACAACAGTTCGCTTTGGCCTTCGAGGGCCAGCTCAGCAACTTGGGCTTCAGCCCGCTACTTGGCGTTTGGTTCCGCAGCACCTGCAAGCAACATTCCACCGCACGGTGGCAAACAAAGCAACGGTCAGCTATAGCTGACAAAATTATAATGATTCTGCCCCTTACTCGGGACGGCGGTGCTCCTTCCCTGCATGTCGTTAGCCCAGCTAAATAGTAAAGTGCATATATATATTTCGCCACAAGTGTAGACTCGCTCGGCCAAACACCCCGTGCACTTAGGGCACATTCTCAGTGAATCTAGTCAATTCCGTGGCTTCACCACCATCCTCGGGATGAGGATGACAAATATTGTGAGCATTTTTGAGTCTTTTTGACCGCAGTCCAAGACTCCCGACTATACTAACGGCCAGTTCCACTTTAGGGCCTCTAGCACCGAACCGCAAAGCCCAAGTCCGTTTCCACCCGCCCGTTGCTCACGCCGCCTAGTCACTTTAATACGTACGCGCGGGCCAAGCTTCACCCGGATCCTAAAACATTCACAAACATCACATAACCCAGTTATGTTCAAGGCTGGCTCCCCGACCGCCAAGTTAGAAGAATCACGTGGTCGCCCAATTTTCCGGGTGCGCCTTGGAGTTATTCCCCAAGGATCCCTGCTGCAATCTACCGCGTAGAAACCCGAAAACAACGCACGGAGTCTTCTCCAGCTATTCATGCAATGCAATATCACCAATCCAGACAAACACGTCCGGATAGGCTTCACACACAATGCCTATGCCCGTACTTCGATTCCGGACTCTAAATAAGGGGGACTTCACATATCTACCCCAAAGAACACCGCAAACTCACCGCACACTCGCGGGAGAGGGTTTTCATATGCAAAGGAAGAAGAGCATATGCTCAAGTTTGAGAATCGTTACCCTTGAAGTCTGCTTTGGTGTCATGAAAAACTAGCCGGATGAAAGGCTTCGCAAGAGAATTCTCTCTACGGATCTGGTATCGGTTCTCAATTTCGTGCTCCGATGCTCCGCCGGCGGCCGGATTCCTCCCCTTCCCTCTTCCTTGCTCTCTCCTCTCTCTAATTCCTTAGAAAGAGAAAACTTAAGAGGAACAAGAAATTAATCCTCTATTCCCGGACTTAAGAAAGTAGGAACTCATCTGGGCCGTCAGATCTTGTTTAAAGAAAATGAACGGCTCAGATTTGCCTAAAATATCCAAATCCTGTGCCGAACACGGCCGTGTCCCAGGCCGTGTGCCTCAATTTAGACACGATTGTCGAGGAAAGAAAAGGACACGGGTTAGGACACGCCCGTGTCCCAACCTGACACGCCCGTGTTGAGTCATTGACACGCCCGTGACCAGGGGCCGTGTCGCACATAACCGCCATGCCAACCGTCACGTCCCATAGTGGACACAGGTGGCGACACGCCCGTGCCGAATCTGACATGCCCGTGTCAGACAGTACACGCCCGTGTTCCAGGCCGTGTCCCTTAGTCGACACAGGACCAAACTTCCAGAGGAGTACACGGCCATGTGACACGCCTGTGTCACATGCGGTGTGCCTGACACGCCCTGGGACATGCCCGTGTCTCAGGCCGTGTTCGAGCACTCAACGCTCGTCGACCTCAACTCGACGACCCGAGCACGACACGGCCATGTGACACGCCCGTGTCACAGGCCGTGTTCACCCTACCAAGACCCGAACTTGGTTCGAACACCGCCCGTTTCACTTTTAAGTTTTGGGGCGTTACATATATCATGTGTTATTGGATCGATCTCGTGTCATGGGAGCTAAATAAGTGTGTAATATGTTTTAAAGGTTTCGAATATCCGCACACAGGTAAAGCTATATATAATGTAATTATGAAATGTGTGCGAGAATTTAAATTAAAAGATAAAATAATGAGTATTTCTTTTGATAACGCCTCTAACATACCGTAGCTATTGATTGGTTAAAATGCGATTTAAATCCAATGTTAAGCGGTACGTTTTTTCACACTCGGTGTATTTGTCACGTTTTAAATTTAGTGCTACAAGATAATTTAGCTGTCATGGAACCTTATATTGAAAAAATTCGTCTAATGCTTAGAGTCATTTATAGTTCTAGGCAACAATCTCAGGATTTTAAAAATTTTATAAATGCACAAAATAAAAAATATTTAAACCTCAATTTGATATGTTTATTAGATGGAACTCAACATATAAAATGTTAAAAAGAGTGTTTCAACAAAAATCACTTCTTATAGAATATTATAATATAGTAAGTACTTATGATTTGACCGATGCCGATTGAGACGTATTAGCAAATTATATGGATTTATTAAAATATTTTTATAGAGCGACTGCTTTTTTATCTGGCGTGTACTATCCAACTAGCTCACTAGTAATTGAAAATTTCGTAAATATCATAAAAAAATTTAATTATTATAAGTAACATGCCAGATGGCTTCAATTAATTAAAATAATGGAAGAAAAAATTCTAAAATATTATAGAAAAATGTCTTTAATGTTTTCATATGCCGCCGCTTTAAATGCATTATTCGGCGTAGATAGCGTAGAAAATTTGATAGATGAAATCAATACAAATTTGAATTTAAATTTAAATTTCGATGATTATGATGACGTTAGTACTCCAAAATTTACTTTTCTTTTTACCGAGTGTTATAATTATTAAGATAACTTATACGGCTAGCGGCCTCGGAAAGAAATATCGCAATAAAAAACAAAGGATATTTTTAAAAATAAAATTTTAGAATTAGCTGTCAGGAAAAAAACGCGCACATCTAGTAGTTTAAATGAATTATGATTGTATACTAAAACACAATTCCGTGATTTTATGAGCACGGAGGAGATTGAAACTTCGATCTCTTAAAATAGTGGAAAGGTAAGGTTAATACATATCCTATTTTGACCTATATAATCTGTGATTTACTAACAATCCAAGCTAGTATGGTAGCTTCAGAGTCCGTTTTTTCTACTAGTGACAGGGTATTGAACGAGCGGAGGAGCCGACTCAACGAAGAATCTCTGAAAATATGCATCTGCTAGTAGGACTATTTGGATGCTATGAAGAGAAAGCGACACATTACAGCATTAGAGGAAAGCTCGAAGGAGATAGAAGACGAGATGTATGCAAAAAATTTAAGAGACGATTAAGCGCGTCCCACATTCACCACATGGCTGATTAAAACTGTATTTTTATGCTTTATTAATTTAATGAATATTGTAATTTTCTTTATCTAAAATTAATAATGATAATAAATTTCAGTTTTTTCAATTAATGTAAATTATAAATATTATTTAATATTAATAAAATTTCATTTTTCTTGTTCATGTGAGAGAATTTTTTTTATTATCATAATAAAATAATAATTATATATTTTAATGTATTAATTTTTTTAAATAATTCAATAATTATAATTTTTTAAATTAATTTTTTTAATAAAAAAACCTGGCCCGGCCCTAAGGGCCGGATCAGGCCCCTTCCCGGGGCAGGAGCCTGAGCCCGGCACGAGAAAGCCCGGGCTCGACCCGATTGACTAAAGCCCGGGCCCATTGGGCTCGGTACTGGGCCGACCCACTCGGGCTTTATGCCCATGGCTACTTGTACGTAGTTGTAGGAATAAATTCCTTCTGTTTTTATTTTCTACATTGATTGTTCATAATAATTTTTAAAATTAAAATCTTCTAACAATAAACCAAATTTATAACATATAATTGAAAGAATAAAAATTAAACTTATACGAGCTTTCAATTTCTTTTTCTGTTGTAATTTTGTCATATTTGTTAGGGACGAGACCCATTTTATAAGTATAGGTGCGCACATAACCAAACACCGATGATATCCACCTCAAAAGTTGTGGGATCATGGGTTTGACCGCACACGCGATCACTACGCCCGATCCCCCCGCACGTCGATCCCATCACACGTGATGAATGAACCGCCACAAGCACTGCCTCGCCGGTGGCGGGCGGCCGACCTCCTCCCTGAACGGCGGCCGCCCCTCTTCACTCGCCGTGTCAGCCGCCGTCGCGCGGTCAAGGGGGCGGCCCCGACAAACGCTCCCCGTCGGTCACCGACCGCGGCCGAGAGAGCGGCCGCCCGGGCCACTCTCCCTCGGCCGCCGGCCGCAACCGAGGTGACGGCCGCGAGGGCCTCTCCCCTTCGGCCGTAGGCCGCGTCCGGAAGAGCGGTCGCGCGGGTCACTCTCTCCCGGCCGCGGGCCGCTCACTCCCGACCGCCGGCCGCGGGAGGGGCCGTGCGGGCCGCTCTCCCGACCGCGGCCGAGCCAGCAGCCGCCCCGGCCGCGGCTGAGGGAGCGGCCGCCCGAGCCGCTCCCTCCCTCGGCCGCCGACGCGCGGCCGATGGAGGCGGCCGTGTCGGCCGCTCCTCCCCGACCACCGTCGGTAGTCCTCCCCTCACAGGCGAATTCGCCGGCAAGTTCACCGGCCACCGTGGAGTTCCGCCCCAGACATCCGATCGTTTGGGGTCGTTCCCTGCCATCCGACTCGCATATAATCACGCACTAACCACCAGGTTAGTGGGGGGATTTAATTATTTATTTATGGTGTAAATAGCGAGATTAATCATCATAAATGCGCATCCCTAAACTATGGGAAAATATTAATTTGGGGTGGTTACGGTGTGCGGATAACCGCATAACCACCGTAACCACCCCTTTGAGCCTATAAATGGAGCCTCAGGCCTCATCATTTCTCACATTTTTTATCCGAGTCTTCTTCTTCTTCAGGTCGAAACTCTGCTGAATTCCTCCCACGAGCAGCACCCGAGCCGCACCCGGACCACGTACGAGCCAAGTTGAAGCCACCCGACGAAGCCCAATCTCTCAATTTCCAAGTGGCCTCCGCAACCGCAAGTTCAGGCACTCCTCTCCCACGTCCAGAATCAGCAAGACACTCAGCGAAGTCCATCAACGCAAAATGCAACAGGTAACAAACTCCCGGCGCGACGGTCTGTCGTCCGTCGAGTGTCAAGTGTTCTCTCACCTCAAAACTGTAACGAGAGGTGGTCTGTCACCCTCCATTTCACAAACAAGCTGTAGCAGCCAGGAAAGAGTGGACTTTGACCGGCACAGATCCGATTAGGCGTGCACATTAAGACCGCTCCGGACCGGTCCGGTCGGTACGGACCGGTCGGGACCGGTCCCAGTTAGGACAAGTCCGGTCCCAGTCCGGTCCAGAGGTCCCTGGTGGTCCCCTATTTTAGGGTAAAAACCGGTCTCGGACCGGGACCGGTTTCAGGACCGGTCGGGACCGGAAAGAGCCTAACGGCTCTTTTATAAAAGAGGCTCTTTTATAAAAGAATTAAAAATATATTTTTTTATTAATAACAATTGTTTTTTTAAAATTTTATTCTTATAAATCCCCCCCCCCCCCTCTCCCTCATTTTCCTCTTTTAATCCCTATCTCTCACTATCTCTCTCACTCTCTCTCTCACTCATATTCGTAGTAACTATTAAATGACTTCCTCCTCCTCCATGCCAGCGTCCTCCTCAGCGTTCGTCGATCATGAGATCGTTGAGCACCGGCATAAAGCGGCGGTCTGGGAAAACTTCGATAAAGTGCGGGTCGGCGGCGAAATTAAGGCGAAGTGCAAACTTTGAGCGAAGCTTATGGCCGCTAACAGTAGCAACACAACGCTCGCCCGACACAACAAATCGTGTCTTTCCAAACAAGCCCCGTCGGAGGCCAACCAAGCTCAAAATTTCGACGACCGGACACATTTGGACGTATGACCAAGCTCGGCAACGGGAGCGACAGATGGAGAATGTCATCAAAAGCGGACTTTCGTTCAACCACTACGACAACGACGAGATGACGTCTTACATACACGAAGCACTCCAACCAAAATATCAATAGGTAAGTCGTACTACAACTCGACGTGATGCTTTACAAGCTTACCTGCAATCGAAATTATATTTACAAAATTATTTTGAAACATTCGACGGTCGAGTTAGTTTAACGAGCGACGTTTGGACTAGCGGTTTAGTTGACGGACTTTCTTATATTTGCATAACTTGTCACTGGGTCGATCCCGATAGTTGAGAATTAAATAAACGTATAATTTGTTTTGAAGGCTTTGAATATCCGCACACCGGTAAAGCAATTTATCAGATGATTATTAAGTGTATTAGAGATTTTAAAATAAAAGATAAAATTTTAAGTATTTCGTTTGATAACGCCTTGAATAATAATATGGCTATTAAATATTTAATTAATGATCTGGAACCTATGCTAGATGGTATTTTTTTTCATACACGTTGCGTATGTCACGTTCTTAATTTAATTGTGCAAGATAGTTTAACTTTTATGAAAAAATATGTTATTAAAATACGTACTATGTTACGAGTTATTTATAGTTCAAAACGACGAAAACAAGATTTCAAAAAATTTGTTATAGCAAAGGGTAAAAAATTTTTTGGTCCATCGTATGATATGCCGGTACGATGGAATTCCACGTACAAAATGTTAAAACGGACTTTGTCACAAAAATCGTTATTGATATAATTTTATAATAGTGTAGAAGAAGCACATGATTTAGATGCGTCTGATTGGGCCGTAATCGAAGATTACGTAAATTTATTAGAAAGTTTTTATCGGGCAACAACTACTTTATCTGGAGTTTATTATCCTACTAGCTCGCTTGTTATTGAAAATTTTTTATTAATTACTGAAACGTTTAAAACTAATAAAATTAACCCAATGTGTCGCCGTTAATATTAATAATGGAGGCAAAGTTTTTAAAATATTATACGCATATGTCACATATGTTTTCTTGTGCTGCGGCTTTAAACCTTTTAATGGGTGTAGACGGGGTTGAAAATTTTATAGAGGAAATTAATCAAAATTTAGAGTTAAACGAATGTTCTAGTGATTTTCAAAACGTTAGTGTTTCAAAATTTAATTCTGATTTTACTTGCCTATATAATTATTACGATCAACTATATGGATTGCGACCTCGCGAGGAATACACCGCCCCTCGAACAAAAAATATTTTAAAAAATAGATTTTTAGAATTAGCTTCGAAGAAAAAACAACGAACTTCGAGTACTTTAAACGAATTAGGTTTATATAGCAAAACACAGTTTCAAGATTTTATGACCGCGAACTAAATTGAAAATTTTGATATTTTAAAATGGTGGAAAATTAAATCTAATAATTATCCTATTTTGGTTTTAATAGTCCGTGATTTACTAATCATACAAGCTAGTACAGTAGCTTCGGAGTCTGCGTTTTCTTTGAGTGGCAGGATTCTGAACGAGCGAAAGAGCCGTTTGACCGAAGAATCTTTGGAGATTTGCATTTGCTACAAAGACCATTTGGACGCTTTGATGAGGAGACAACACGTCTCGTCAATTGAAGATAGTGAGTCTGAAGTTGAAGACGAGCTTAATAACTTAAATCTGGGGAGCGCCGCAGAATAATGACGTTTAAGTTGAAGACGAGTTCAAACTCAAAAGCGACGCCAGAGTTGAAGACGAGTCCAAGGCTCAACTCCAGATTTTGAATTTGTATTTTGTATTATAATTTCAATTTTAATGATAATGTTTGTAATTTCAAATTTGTATTTTGAATTTATAATTTGTAATTTGTATTTTGATTTTGTAGTTTTATTTCAAATTTAATAAAAATTTTATTTACTTTACAATTTTTCATTTTAATTTTCAAATTATTACATGTTATTATTTATTTAAATTATTAAAAACGAAATAATAAATTAATATATAAAAAATATACTTAATTTAATGTTAATACATGTTATTATTTAATTTAATAATATATAAAAAAAATTAATTAAAATACTTAATTAAAAAAACCGGTCCCGGTCTAGGACCGGTCCTTCCGGTCCCAGTCGGTCCCGATTTTCAAAGGAAAAACCGGTCCCGGACCGGGACCGGTTTGGGCAGGACCGGTCCGGGACCGGTGTCCCAAAGGACCGGTCCTGCCCAGGACCGGTCCCGGACCGGGACCGGGGTCTTTATGTGCACCACTAGATCCGATCACGTGGTTTTTTACCCGGTTAAAGGATTTGTTCACGTTAAAACTTCGTGTGTACAATCGATCTACCTCATTGACTGTGTGTGCACTCGACCGTTCCGAGAGCTAAGGTGATCCAGGTTATTCCGGTCCGACCGAGATGTCGAGTTAGACCGCAACAATACTGTAGTTTCTCACAAACTTACAAAATGTTCTTATTGAAATCACTCTATTTATTTTAAGATTTATGTGTTCATATAATAGTTGCTTTTTATGTTGAAAATTTCTAAGTAAATGCATATATTCACTAATTGGATTAAGAAAATTCACTATTATTTTTGCTAAGATATATTTGTTGCAATTGCAGTAATTAATGTCTTATGTTTTTATTTTCTGTTTAATTTTCTGCATGGATCTGCGAATAACAAATTTTCTTCTCTTTTGTGCTGCCGATAGTAAAAATATGCGGATATACTTTTTGCTATTTGTGGAATAATTTTCTTTAATTTAAATTAAACAAAGTTATGAAAAGCTCTATCGTTGGAAAATAACTTATTTAACCAATACAAAACAATTTCAATCTATCAAAGCAAATCAAGTTAAAGATCAATAATTCAAACACAAATTGATGGTATTAGTTCCTTCAAGCAATCGTAGCAGTTGCAATCCCTACAAACACCCAAAAAAAGTATAGGTTTGATATCTCTCATTATAAATTAATATTAAGGAAATTAAGGTATTTTAATCCGGTCACATCCCCCCCCCCCCCCCCCCCCCCACACACATTTTACTCTCGCACATTTTACCGTGCACACTGCACATTGTGCATCTCGCACTCCCCACACATTTAATCACGCGCATTGCCCCTGCTCACTGCAACGAGCACGTCATGCCAGACTCCGCACACATTTCTCAACTCATGTTTTGTAACAACACCCAAATATAATTGAAGTTTTGCTGGCACAGATCCGATCATGTGATTTTTTATCTCTTTCTGAGGGTTTACATGTTGCGGTTCGCTTAATGCCCTCGTTAGACCGGTTCCGGATTGGTCCGTCTTAGCTCCGGGCGATCAAGTACGCACACAGTCAAAGTAGAAAAGGAGAGATTGTACGCACACAACTTTAGTGTGGAAAACCCCGGAAAGGGGAAAAAACCACGTGGTCGGGTCTGTGCCGGCCAAGATCCACTATTTGTCTCTGTTACAGTGCTCTTGTAGAGAGAAAGCGAGGGTGACAGGCCGCGCCTCGTTACAAATACTGGAGGGTTGAGAGAGCTCTCCTCGGATGACAGACCACCGCTTCGGAGTTGGCGCACTTTGACGTGCGTCTTTCTTGGGTGCTTGCTCTTCTGGCTTGCGCGCTGCAGGATGCCTGCACTTTATCCCTCAGGCTATGGAGGGTTGCCTTCACTGGCACTTTGCTCCCTTTCTCCTTCGGGCGGCCCTTAGAGTGGAACCTGCCAAGTTAGTGAGAGAAAGAGGAACGGAGGAGGAGAGTAGAGAGAGAAGCTCTGGGGAGAAGTAGGAATGAAGAGAGAGAAAGAGAAGGAGAGAATGAAGTCGGATCCCCTCAAATGAACTATCATGGGTGCTTATATAGGGTTTTCGAGGTGGTTAAGGTGGTTAATCGCAGATCGGAGGGCCGTGATCGCTTGTGGTGATCGGAGGGCCGTGATGGTCTGCCACGATCGGACGGTGGAGAGAAGGTCGGCCCACGATGGTGGTCGGAGGAGGTGCACCGGCCGGAGGCCGCTCGAGGGAGGGGGCAGCCGCCGCGGGCGGACGGTTCTGGGCGGCCGGCCAAGGCCGCCCCGTTTGAGGGGGGCGGCCGGCCGTGGCCGCCGGCAGCGAGGGGGCGGCCGGCCACGGGCGGCCGGGGGCCGGCCGCCGGCCGCCCGTAACGGCGGCGGCGGTTGCGATTCGCCGTGCGGTGGCTACGTGATCCGGTGCGCGGGAGTTACGATCCGGTGCGCGGGAGTTATCATAATTATCTATAAATCATGGGGTACCATCACACGTTAAAAACTTCTCTTGTCAGCCGTCTCACTCTATTTTGACTATTTTGCACGCTCGACTGCTCCCGAGCTAAGACTCTTCAATTTTCGATCGATATACCAGATCAACGAGTTGACCGCAACAACTCCGATTCTTTCTCCGGTTGTTCTAGTGACAGTATCGTCTGATGGTGGCAAAAGACTTTTCTTAATTGCAGTGATTAAACTTAGGATAGTAAACCGAAGTTCAACTTGAAGTTGCCATGTTTTAAAATCATTAGTCATTTAATTTCCAGGTTTAATAGAACTTGATTCATGAATTATGACATTAAATAAAGTAAAATAACGAAGAAAATATTAATCTTAGATTGTTATATGGAAAATATATTTATATTCCTACAAAATATTATGACAAAAAAAAAATTAGACATTTTTTTGTATAATAAATTTTATAGAATAACCTATAAATACCTAATGGGCAGAGGCAAGCGAAATATTTCGCGGCCCTAAGATTAATATTATTTTCCTCATGTGCAGGTTAATTGCGATAAAATAATCCCAAGGTACAACATCCCTGACACTTTTGAAAAACTTCAAATCACATAAGTTTTTGAAGCATTTTAGAAGATTTGTGTAGCATCTCAATTCTAAATCGGACCCTAGAAGTTCATTGACACCCAATTGGTGCACCATCTCACTTTGGAGATAAGGTGGAACCCTTAAATGATGAAATGTCCATCTTGACCTAAATAACCTTATCAAGCCCAATTAATCGCATTCATGACCAATTGAGCTAGCCAAAATATGCCTCCTAACTAAAGCTAGATAACCCATCAAAATGTTGACTTTAGTCAACCATGGTTAACCCAAATTAACCATGTTTCAATAAAGCGTGAAACCTTCGTTAAGAAATATCTTGTAACATCCCAGAATTAACTAGACCCTCCATTTACTGACATGTGTCACTTTATGTTAACTTGGACTAGGAAGTAGTCCTAGGAACCTAAGGTGATCATGGATAGTCGCTTGTGCCCTAGTCGACTTAATTAGTCAACACCAAAGACTTAAATCAAAATTAGCCTAAATAGGTCAACCTTGCCTAGTAAGGGCATATTAGACTTCAATTGACCAAATTGAACACATTAAGACCTATTAAACAACATAAGGAATCAATAGGGTCATGATCAAAATGATTGAGCTAGCCACATCATCAATTTTATCCACAGTCAACTATTGGTCAAAATTAACCCATTTACCCATGTTGGACCCAATTGGTCCTCCCCTGGTCAAATTGACCCGCCATAACCCAAGTCACATCGTAGTGTGTCATGAAATTCATGACCACTAAGTGGGGCACAACACATCATCAATTTGACCAAAGTTAAACCTAAAGTCAACATAAATCATATAAAGCCTCAATTTGAAATTCAAGGCCCTAAGGCTAGTTTTAATGGGCTCAACCCATTCAAATAGGGCCATGCGGGCGCACGCTCGGAACCGCACGCCTGGGCTGTGGGGCCTAGGCGTACGCACGTTCAAACATTTGTTTGGAAGTCCAAACAGACTTGAAGTTGCACGGTAATTGATCTGTTAGAATTGTACCGGCGTGCCAGTTGAACTCATGGCTAAAATTCTCCCTTTTAAGCGATCTTATCTCGAGGAACCCCATCGATTTTTAATTTTCATGCCCCAAAATGAGACCCATTAGAAAAAATAATTTAATAAGTTTTTCTCCCTTTTCACCAATTAATATTACAAAATGTAAACATTCAAAATATTGTGTTTCCAAGTAAATTGAAATTTTAATGACCAATGTCTTTCTTTCAAATAAATTGTAATTTTAATGCCCATATTATTATTATTATTATTATTTTAAAAGAAACCCCCTGTTCAAATTTTTTTTAACGGTCACACGTTACAAAGAAGAAAAAATTTACAACATATATTTTCATTAACTTGCTTTATTTTCTTGCAGGCTGCAGTCCCTCACCACTGCGGGCAGACTTTTTACCACGAAACTTCATACCATTTCGAACCAAAACAGCGTTAGATTAGCTTGAGATCCCATCTAGCCCTACTCCTTCGTTCCTGTCCCCCGTGCGCCTCTCTCCTATTGCTTCGCCCATACTCTCTCTCCCTCTCTCTCTCTCTCTCATCCTGTCCATCTAGTGTCTTTGTAAATCTGTCTGCCCCTGGATTTCCTCCATTGAAATCAATGCTTCTTCGCTTGCTCGTCTTCCCCACGCTTCTCTCTTCTCAGCATCCAAGGGTTAAAATACCCACCAACCATCTCAACAAACCATCCCTTTCTATGCGCTGAAACTCTCTCCTTGGACATAAAGAGGAGGTTGTTTTGGGCTCTTCATTATTCAATCTCTTGGCGAAGAGCCAGCATCTTCCATTTGCTTTTGTTCAGTTTCACTTTCTTCAGTTCTACATGATTTTTAGCGCACCAGCGGGTGAATTGAAGCTTCGAGGCTTTGTTTCTGCACCCTGGTTTCTATGTTGCCCTGTATTTTAGGGATCACGCATTAAAAGTCCTTTTGGAAGAAGGCTGGTGCATTTATTCCGTAGGTGAGCTGCTTTTTCTCCAAAAGAGGTAAATTGTCTGTAAATTTGTATTTTTTTTCCTTGTTGTTACTGGTTTTAGTCTGCTTTGATGATTTGAAATGCTTTTTGTTTCTCTTGGTTTGATTTTCCATGTGTTGGTGTTAGAAAGTGGAAATCTCAACTGTCAACTCTTTAGAACAGTTACCTGTTGACTTAAAGCATTCACAACATGTGAATAGATCGAAAGCTTGTTTCTTTTATATTGACTTTCAAACATAATTTCATTATAACTCAACTGCATGTGATCTGCGTATGGAAGATGTCAAGAAAATCTCAATGTCTTTCTTTGACTTGGTGCTATGAACTAGAGAGTTATTTTAAACATGTGCTTAGCAAATGAATGAGATCAAAGTTTTTGGAGGCCTAAGTTGTTTGCGTGGGCGGTCTACTGGGGTGGGAAAAGGATCCCTGCTGCTGTTTTTGACCTTTCCCGCCGGAGGCTCAGTGCAACTGCCCCTCTTAGAACTGCTTGGGCATCTCCCTTTCCCGCTAGGAGCGATCGGAAAGGGATCCCACCGTGCACCCAAACAGAGCCCTAGAGTTCAATCCTAATAGAAATTATATGGTCCTAATTTGAATAGTTAACTTTATGATAGGTACTCCTAACAATTTGCTAATATAAGTTCATGAGTCAAAGATCATCACATGTCAACCATATCTTGTGTGTCGAGCCATGTATGAGTTAGTTCTAACAATCTTTCAAGAAAATTTCTAATTTTGAATAGATGGTTGCGAATTTCATGCATTGTTGCTTATTAAATGTGTTCTTAATGCTATTTTTGCACAATGATGCAATTATTTTGTCGATGCAGAAATTTGAATGGCATCCAAATGATGCTATGAATTTCTCAGTTAAACCAGAATGCCTTT
>CM077087.1:36575717-36634868 GCA_039513925.1 Platanthera zijinensis | reverse complement strand
CGTTGCTCGATCTTCAGCCGAGGCAGAGTACCAGGTAATGACATCAGTTGTATCAGAATTGACATGGCTTGAGAGTCTTCTTACTGATCTGGGTGTAAAATTACCATCACCGGCTCTTCTCCTTTGTGACAATCAAGCCGCCATACACATCGCAAAGAACCCGGTCTTTCATGAAAGAACGAAGCATATTGAGGTCGATTGTCACTTCATCCGGGAAAAGGTTCAAATGAAGAAGCTTGACCTAAAGCATGTCCCAAGATCGGAACAAGTTGCGGATGTCTTCACGAAGGCTCTTTCCAAGACACTCTTCTATCAATGTTTGTCCAAGCTTGGCGCATACGATTTGTACGCTCCAGCTTGCGGGGGAGTGTTAAAATAACCCATGTAAAGGGCCCATTATTGGGCCCATTTATTGTTTTATCTTCTCTCCTACTTTAGTCCCACATCTTGTATATGATTTTCTTCTCTCTTCTTCTTTCTATATATTTGTATTCTCTCCTTGTATTTAGACACACAAGTAATACATACAAGTTTTTGAGCTCTTCCAACAAGATGTAATTAGATTGATTAATTAAGGTGGAAAAGAGAGAAACTGTGAGAAGAAAGGAGAAAAATGGTGCGGTTACGGGATGGGCCAGGAAATAAAAATAAAAACAAGAAGGGAAGAGGCGGGATTTGCGTGTGCAGGCGGCTCAGGAATGAGGGGCTCTAGGAGAAAAATAAAGAAAATAAAGAGGTGGAAAGATTGGTGGGTCCAGAAAGAAAAATAAATAAATAGGAAAGAAAGGGATGGGAGAGATAGCAGGTTGGGATGGACTTTTTAGAAGAAAGTGACGGGATGGGGGAATGACAGGCAGCTGCTGATGGGGGTTTGGAGGAAAATAAATTAAATAAAACAAAAGGGATGGGGGTGTGCGAGGCTTGGGGATCGAGGAGGAGCAGCATGCGCAGAAGGATATTGAGGGAAAGACGCGCACGAGGATGAGTCGCGGGAGTCCCGTTGGAGCGGAAGCGTGTGGCCGGGGATGACGAGGAAGCACTGTTTTGTCCACGCGATGAAGGGGCCGGCGCGAAAGCTGTGCGTGGAAGCTTAATCGACGGACGAAGGAAGAAGCAGCAGGTGCGCTGGCTTCACCGCTCGGTTGCATCGATTTTAGGCGACCGAAGAAGCAGTGGCTACGACGATTCTGGATGAGGGAAGAGGCTCTAGTACCAAGTTTGTTACATGCCTCTTGGGTGGTTTGTCGGATGGCAGCGGGAAGTGCGGATTGCAGTGAGATACAAGGATTTTTTAAACCCTAGAAATGGTGGAGGAGAAGAGAAAAGTTGAAACCCTAGAAGGGAGGGGGTGAGAAGAGAAGAAGATTGAATGAGAGAAAGAGAACTTAGATATTTATCGCTTAATTATTACATGACCCCAAGGACCCTATGCATAGGAGCCGATGGCATAACCCTAAATAACATAAACATACAATAAATATTGAAAATACTTAAACGCTACGACGACTATGACTCAATACAACATGACTCAATACCATGTTTGTTACAATTTTGGGTGGCGGAAGAAGCTCTGATACCAAGTTTGTTACACGCCTCTTGGTTGGTTTGTCAGATGGCAGCGGAAGGTGCGTATGACAGCGGGATACAAGGGTTTTTTGAACCCTAGAAATGGTGAAGGAGATGAGAGAAGTTAAAACCCTAGAAGGGATGAGATGAAAAAGAAGAAGCTTGAAGGAGAGAAAGAGAATTTAGATATTTTCTTGCATAATCATTACATGACCCCAAGAGCCCTATATAAGCCTTAAATAACACAAATATACAAAAAATAGTGAAAACACTTAAGCGCTACGACGACTATGACTCAATATAACACGACTTAATACAGTGACTCAACTCAACATATAAATAAAAATAATAAAAATACAAGATAATTGACGGAGGATCCGTAACATAATCATGCAGGTATGCCAAATATATATTTTGGAGATCCTGAATAATATTTGCAATACAAAATATTATGAGTCTTTGTTAGGAAATATTGTTAAAATATGATTGGGTGTTTTTAATGTATTTAATGAAGTAAACCTAGGTTTCTTAATTAGCATGCTGAGAGTCTATACCAAGAAGAGTCGTGTTAGATATCTTTTTATCACTCAAGTATTTTGTAGAAAATCTGCCAAAGTCCAGTCAAGGGCTTTCGTCAAGCTATATTTTTGTTCTATTTAACCGCAAATTTGGTAACCACAACTTTTGTCTCTCCGCTCATCTTTTTCTTCTCTCCCCTCAAATTTCCACTTCATAACAAAACAGAACTCATTCCATCAAAATCGTTAAATGGTTCATTTACCTCCAATCCTCTTAGTAGGCATCCTAATCTATCGGGTGAATAATATCAGATTTTAACTTCAATCTCTTTCAACTTCTCTACCATTTTTTAATCTATCTTTGTCGCAGAAACTGCGTATATCTGATGAGCTTGGCAATCTGGATAAGAAGACGGCACACTTGATCTTCGTTGGATACATCAGGAAGTTGCTTGATGAGGTATTTTAAAATTATATGAAATAACATTTGTCCACATGTCGGCTCTTTTTAACATTCTGATTTGCATAGCATCACTTTCTTCTATATTACTGCAAACCAAATTTTATACATAAGTCATTCTTCTGTTGTGACTATAGTGTCATGTCAGAAAACTCATGTGGCTTTGTGCACTTAAAATAGATATCAAGTTTTTGCACCTCAACCTGTTACGGTTGTGCATGCCGACGGGACGCGCACGCGCCAACGAGACACCGTGACGAGTCCGCATCCGGAGGGAGACGATGACGAGTCCATCTGGAGTAGGAGAGACTGAAGATGCGACACCATCATGATTATCTTATTTCTATTCGCTTTATGGTATTTCATATTATGGATGTGTACGCTTTTAATTATGTGCTTTTGATATATGTTTGGATGAATGAAAATTAGGGTTGCTCCCTAAGATTTTCTCTCAACCCTAATCCCCCTCCTTCCTCACCTCTGTCGGCCCTTCCCCTTGTCGAATTCCTCTCAGGATCGTATCAATTTGGCCTGACCTTCCGCACTGCCCGCCATCTAATCGTCGGTGTGCGATAGTGAGTTACCAATCCCGCGACTTCTTCTCGACTGAATCACCGATTCTGATTCCACGCCACTGACGCCATTCTGCGTCCCCATTCTGTGGCTTGCGACATCGAGAACCCCTGATCAGCTTGCTACAACCGATCTGTCGCAGAACGCCGATCCGCCGAGCCCGCTCCAGATTTTGACGATACGCCGATCTCCCACCGAACCCCCAATCTGTCGCTTGATCCGCTAAATCGCCTGTTTCCCTCCGTCGTCGCACGTGTCTCCTCCTGACGCGAGCCGTCCGCAGTTTTTGCCATCTGCCGCAGAAACGTCGGGTCCCTGTTTCTGCAGCCCTTCACAAAATCTGACCTCTCCTACCCCCGATTTGACAAGTCCATCACGGTCCCGCTGCTTCCATTCATATACCCGGGCCAAACTCAGCCAGATCCTCCCTTTTCGGTCGCCATTCGACGACTCCATCCCCATGGCTCCAACACTCGCTCCTCCGGTGACCCTGCTCTTGATACTGCCACCAAAGCCCTAAGTCGCCGCTTGGAGGCTCAAGAGCAACTCGTCGCTTCCATGCACGCCTCGTTCCTCGCCCTCAACTCCAAGATTAACTTCCTGCTGGTGTCCGCCGCCGCCATCTCCACCACGTCCGGCTCCGGCCCACCCGCGAACTGCATCTCTCTCCTTGGCGCTGGACCGCCATCCATTCCTTTAGGGACCATTGCTTCTCCCATTCCGGGCCGGCCCGCCCTCTCCCTCTCCCTCGACATTCCCTCCTCCGTCGGCGTTGACCCGATGGGTTGGATCGCCAAGGCGGAGCAATATTTTGACCTCAACTACACACCAGAGCACAACAAGGTATCTACAACTGTGGTTGGTCTTGACGGCTCGGGCCTCCACTGGGCTCGGTGGCTCCGCCATTCCAACCCATGCCTCTCTTGGCCCGAGCTGAAACAAGAGATGATATGGTGGTATGACACCAGTTATTCTGGCTCCTCCGCTATCGAGCGTTTTGCGGCGTCCGCCAGACAGCCGACCTGGACGACTATGTTAATGAGTTCATCGCCCGGGTCTCCCACGTTCCCGGGCTATCACCCGATCATTACCTGGGCTTCTTTATACATGGTCTCCTTCCATATATCCGCTCTCGTCTCCGTACACACCGCCCTTACACAGTCTCCGACGCCATGGACTTGGCATGCCTGGTGAAGACCGACCTCTCCCCTCGGCCACCTGCTTCTACGACTGACCACCACTAGCCTCGACCTCCTTGGCGACCACCAACATCGGCTCCTCCACCGCGGCCTCCGCCTTGGGGAAACCAGCCGGGCCGCCCACCGGCCCCTCAACGCATCTTGAATAGTGATTACAATGAGCGTCACAGCAAGAGTCTGTGTTTTCGGTGCCGCCAACCCTACTCTCACAACCATAAGTGCGCATTGAAGGAGTTCCACGCCATCATCGACGACGTCGACCTTGAGGTGACCCTGGCCAACTTTAAGGCCCTGGAGCTCTCAGTGGGTGATAGACCTCTCGACCCACCGCGGCTACGTTCCACTGCCTGGAGTTATCTTGTGCCTTGACGGGTGGGATCTTTGGCCAGCAGACCATGCAGCTCTCAGGTACACTGTGGGATTTCCCGATCATCATCATGGTGGACAACGCCACAAGCCATAACCTCATCTCTGAGCACCTGATGTAGCAGTTCCATCTTCCCTCGGTCCCCTCCCTGGATGTTGCGGTCCGTATGGGCGATGGGCGCCACCAACCGACTCAGGGTCATTGCACTGTCGTCTCTCTCTGTGGCGTTCTTTTTTGTGACCGCGAATTTCTACACATTCGGATTAGGCGATCTCGACACCATTCTGGGAGTGGTTTGGCTCTGCACGCTCATCGAGGTATTTGTTAATTGGGAGACTATGTCCATGCAGTTCCTACACGAGGGTCATCCATGTCACCTCGATAGTGACTCCACACTCCTACGCTCTCCGATCTCCCTCTGCACGATTCAGCGGACCATGAATGTTGGCCTCTCCGTGGGGCTGTAGGCCACCTCAGGCTCGTCCGTTATGCCTTTTCCTTTTTCGATGGACCCCCAAGAGCTTTCTACCGCGCTCTCCGACGTCTTCTAGCCTCCGACAGCTTTGCCACCAGCCTTGCCTACTCAGGTCCGAAAGAAAGATAACAATTGGCGCCGTATTACCCAATCAAGTTACTTGATTCCTGCTACCACCTTCAGGGGGACTCTGGCTCGCAGGAGGTCCCTGTTTCCTGGTCTTACCGTCTGAAGTCCGAAGCTACGTGGCTGCCCCAGGATCACTGCTGCCGCCACCCCTCCGACCACTGCCTTGGGGAGAAGACATATTTTCCAGATGGCGACATTGTTACGGTTTTGCATTCTGACGAGATACACACACGTTGATGAGACAATATGGCGAGTTCGCACGCGGAGGTTGACGATGACGAGTTTGCATGCGGAAGGAGACAATGATGAGTCTGTCTGGAAGAGGAGAGGCCGAAGACGCGACACCAACGCGATTATTTTATTTTTATTCTCTATATGTTATTTCATATTATATATATGTACGCTTTAAATTTTGTGCTCTCGCTATCCGCACCCAGTGCCTATAAGGGGTGGTGTTGTACTTTTTTTTGATTATGTTTGGATGAATGAAAATTAGGGTTGCTTCCTAAGATTTCCTCTCAACCCTAATCCTCCTCTTCTTCCTCATCTTCGTCGGTCCTTCCCCTTGTCGGATTCCTCTTGGGATCGTATCAAAACCCAATGTTTTTATGATGGATGCTTAGATTTTAACCTAAGATATCAAAACCAGCTATGCCCAATGAACCAATATCACATGAGATATTAAAGGCTCAAGACGCATAAAAACGCAAAAGAGTCTTGGATCCTAGCCACAAGTGCACGCCTGACGAGGGCAAGACACAATCACATCCATTTTAAACAATCAATATTAAACATCAGTTCATCTTTGTGATCAAATTCTTCATATATTATACTCATTAATCATACATTACTATCATTTATATCTTAAAAAAATAGAATCAGTCTGGTCACTTACACAATATTTAAGTTCCAGTGCTCGATTATGCTTCACAAATATTTAGTCATGCAAAATTTATTGAGTTATTATATCATTCTTTATTTATTTTTAAAAAAATTACAGTAAAAATCTCGTGCATGCGAGCCTTTAATGCTCCAAAGGCGCTCATGCGCAAAGCTCTAAGCCTAGTGAGCCTTGAGCCTGAAGTGCACCTTTAACCATAATAGGACATGACATGAATAAAAAACTAGTTCATGTTTTACATTGTAGATATCCTATATTTTAGTTGTTTGGAAGAGGGGGGTCATTAAGACTAATTCCACGTTATGAAGCTCATGTAGATTTATGCACTTAATATAAGATCTTGGGCCTATCCACCACCAACAAATTAATTTTATGCTGGACGCTGAAATTCTTACATGAATTATTAAAGCAGGATAGGCCCAACAACTCAGCCCTTCATCATTCAATTAAAAGATCAATTTGCATTTTAGAGCCCCATGACCCTACATGCAATGAGTCTTTGATACACCCAAAATAGATTACGTATTAACGCAAGTGCACTTGTCTGATCAAGTAATATAAAATGAATAAAGATGTTCCCACGAAGAGATGATTAATTTAACACTCGCAAATACTAGCTAACTTTTTCTTTAAATCCAAGTAAATCAATTTGAGTGATTTAAAAAACAAATAAAATTCGAACGAAAATTAACTAGGATTTCCTAAAATTACTTTTTATCAAATGATGAAAAAACGGTCTTGTATTTTGATTTTCTAAGTCTATTATGATGGATCAATAAAAAATATTTATGAGAAAACTTGACGCATTTTTCTGCAACGATTTTAAGGCAGAGATCTGTATTTCTCGATTTCGGAAATCACTATATTCTTCGTTCCCTTGTCATCTCTAACTTAGGCAAAATGGAAAATATTAATAATAATAAAAATCACAAGTTGCTAACGTATAATTGAAATCTCTTTCTCCTTTCTACGTTATATTGAGTTGATGATACACTTACGTCTCTGCTTTTTTGAATCTCGAAACACAGTTAAACGGACCGAAAACTTTGGTTAAAGATATACGCAACTCATCCCTTGAATCTCGCTCCATAGTAAATAATTTTCATTCATAGACTCACGCGTCTCATCTCTCGAATTTCAAAGCGGAGAATAAAATGAAAATATAATCCAAAATTTTTACCATCAAGATCAAAAACTCAATAAAGAAATCACACTAAATATCTCTTAAACAAAAATACAAATAGAGATCACATTAAAATAGAACGAGGTATTCTCAAAATACAAAACATAGGAAATTAGTTCATGATTTTTGAGATATACCACGAAATTAAAGAGATCTTACAAGATATGAGTGTTTAGAGATATAAACGCTTCAGGATATTCCACTCAAACTTGTGCAAAATCCCTCTTTGATGAAGATCTAGTGCGGCACTTCTTTTCTTCAAAACTCTAGTTCTCCTCTTAAATAATTGATTAAGATTATGAAAAGATTGTGAAAAAAATATATTTTTATCTCTCATTAGACTTTTTATGGATGTTCGTCTCTCAAAAGAATATTTTAAATGTTGAATAGATGACTCATCTGCCTTTGAAATAATCCAAATTTGAATAATTTCGGATTTCAAAATTCTATTCCCGCCGATTTGTTGCAACATATTTTTTGAACTGTGAAAAATGTTGCAACAAATTTTCTGCACTTGTAAAAACTATTTTAAACATCAAATAAAATGTTACAAGCTTACTGTAACTTTTTCCCTGTACTTCAAATGCATTTAACCCTTGACTCATCGAGGTGAATACTTCGGACTTTCTGCAATAAAAACATATCAAAATGATGATATTACCTTCAGCTTTCACAAAATACTAACTTACTCATATTTAATATTTTTTATCTCAAATTTATCAAATATTTTAATCAAAAGGATAACAATTAAGACATAAGATAAATTTTTTTTGAGAGGTTATCATACTTTTACACCTAAACCTTTGATAGTCTATAACAAAGATAAATTATTGCAATCCATTAAATGAACAAATATCTACCAACATAATTTCGAGCCGCCTTACCCTTGAATATAATTCATCAAGATTACTCAAGTGATTTGCATTAGTAATTGGTAAACATGTCAATCATTAAAATTTCAAACATGCATAAATTCATTATTTTGATAAAAGTTCAAGCTTCATAACGATTTCTTTGTATTGTGTGTGCTATTCCTTAAAATTACCTACTCTCAAACAACTTAACTCATTAAATTACCTCATAAATAGAAAAAAATAAAAATAGGCTAAGTCTTTGAGTTAGCCTCCATAAGAGTTTTGTAGTTGAAAAAAATATCATAAGGACTTGATGGACTTTGACTTGGTTAGGAATTCACGATTTAATTTTGATTTAGTAAAGGTATTTCCCCAGCTAATAATCTTAATAACTCTCATACTATGAGGTTTCTTTCATTCTCATCGTCATTTTTTTTGTTCATAGTTGAGATCATTCCCAGTAGGTGTACACACACATAGACCACATATCACTAGTCGTGGGCAAAAAGACCGGGCCTGGCCTGACAAAAGCGCGGCTAGGCCCTACCCGAGAAACGCTCGGCCCGGGCCAAGGCCGGACTTGGGGGCCTTACCGGGCCCCCATTTCAGGCGGTTGCCTTGCCTGGTGCCCGGGCAGGGCCAGGAAAAGCTCGGGCGCCGGGCTAGCCTGAGCCCAACACCAGGCTAAGCCAGAAATCCCGCCAGGCATGATTTTAATCCCGCCTATGATTAGGCTAGGCGGGATTAAATCATAGGCAGGATTTAATCCCGCCTAAATTAGGCGGATTAAAATCCCGCCTAATCATAGGCGGGATGCAGGATTAATCCTGCCTATGATTAGGCGGGATTTTAATCCCGCGTAGCCTAATCATAGGCGGGATTAAAATCCCGCCTTTTGTATTCAGGCCGGCCCGGGCCGGCCTGAAGTGCATAATCGGGCCCCCTCTTTGATGGGGAGCCCGAGCCCGACCCGACTCAAACTGAGCCCGGTTGGCAAAAAGCCCGGGCCCAACCGGCCCGGTCGGGCTTTTTGGACACGACTGCATATCACTATGACATTTTACACACATTTTTTCCCTTCATAATTAAGATCATTTCAAGTATGTATTTGCATACCTAAGCCGCATATCACTATGATAATAATTTTTTTCTCATTTTTTTATATGATAATAGTTGAGATCATTTCAAGTACGTGTACATATACTTACGCCATATAACACTATGCTGTTTTTTTACACATTTTTCTTTTTTTTTAAAAGTACCCATAGCTGGAAAACTTATTAAGAAATAACTAGTAGAAATATGAGGAAATTATGCATGAATAATTTGTATCAAAATAGCAATGCTCAAGCTCAAAAGGCTATGAATAATATCAACAATTTTAGGCTACGAGGTTCGAACTCATCCAAAAGTGGTCTTAATCATCTTTATCAATTAACTATTTAATCTCAATATCTTAACTTACATCATTGACTTAGTTCATGTTCACCCCTCTCCCATTATGTTTGGAAGTAAATAAAATTACTTTGTAGGGCGCACATGTTTTTTTTAAAGAATAGTGTGTATAAGGGAAATACAAAATGAAACTCTAACATATCTTACTAACTTCAAAAGAAAAAATCTGAACTTTTAGGTTTGGCAAGTCTACCAATCAAATTTAAATGCATAACTTGAAATAAGAGTAAGATTTCACAAATTGATAATCAATAGACTATTCGTCACCCAATCAGTGAAGGTTATTTTACACCCTCACACCTAAGCCTTTGCTAGTCCCTAGTAAAAATATTTCATTAAAATTGCATACTAACTATCATTAATTAGGTAGATCAAAATTTGAGCAACATAAATAAATGCAATCGAAATAAAGCACTCCCCTGAAATCTGCAATTCGAAGCATCATTCCTTCTCGTCACAACTACAGTGTAAAGATCAACAGAGACGGTAAGCTCAGAGATAACCAACATGAATATATACACAAAATCGAAAAAAAACTTGTTGCCAAGTTTAGATGGTTAACACCATTTTAATAATCGTCAGATGATGAAAGGAATATATAAAAATAAAAAAATAGATTATACTTGGTGTCATGGTTTACATCACAATTCATGCAGTATTCATTCCGAATTTGCCATCAAGTTAACAAAATGACAATGAAATAACAACACCAAGATAACAGTTTATATGTGACAACATGAGTGATATCAAAAGTGCACATAAAATTCAATCAGAAATTTGTCAACTAGCATCATCATATCAAACTGCCCACATATCAAGCATCCAAAACAATTGTCACAGAACATAATGAATCCTAGGTAATATTTGTCAACATATCAAACATCCAAAACAATTATCACAGAACAATTATTTCAAAACAATTATCACAGAACATAATGAATCCAAAACAATTATCACATAGAGTTGTGATTTGCTGATAGAGCAAGGACAACTCAGTAACTATCACCGCCGAAGCCTTCCAATGACTTGTTTCCAAGGTGCGGGCTTCGCGCTTTCAGGATCGGGAATGGGATGGTGAGGAGACTGTAGTTTTTACTTAAAGGCGACGCGCTTCAACTCTTCCTGGTGCGCCGATATTGCCACTCTCATCGGTCGCAAGGTGCTCACTGCTCCCGCTCTGCTCTTGGAATTGATTTGCCTTAGCGCAATTTTGGGAGGAAGTCGGGGTTTAAGCAGCAGAGAGACTGGAGCTTCCATTGACGCTGTCGCTCGCGTGATGACGCTGGTCGCCGTTTGATCGCTCTTGTGATGTCACCGGTCGTCGTGCGCTTTCCGCCCGCTTTTGATCGCTGCTCGTGATTTCGCCGCGATTCGCCGCACCTGACCTTGTCGTGATTCGCCGCACCTGGCCTCGCCGGGATTCTCCACACCTGGCCTCGCCGGGATTCGCCGAGCCTTGCCTCGCCGAGATTTTCCGCAATTTGCTTTGCTTTTTCTCATGCCAAGTGCTCTCCACCTTTCACTTTAGGTCTCGATTCGTTCTAGTGCGGTTTGGGGAGAGGTCGGGGTTTTAGGAGGAAGATGAGCTAAAGATTTTAGCCTTTAGGTTTTTAAATTTCACTCCACTGGACCGGCCAAAACACCGAGCCACACCGATTTAGTACAACCGACCATTTCGAAGAGGCAAAGATTGAGAAGCACAGACAAACAAAAAAATTAAGTTGCGACAAAGTTTTTTGCACTAGCCAAATATGATACAACATAACAACTTCTTCCCGAAAAGAGGCAGCAACTCAGTTGTAAAAATTTCTACAGCAGCTATGCATAAATATAATTATCTTCCTTCATTTTTTTTAAATATTTTTTTTTCATTACTCATTTATTTTCTTAATTGAAAAACTACAAACAAATTTATGGTTAAAACTAATTTTAATATAAATTTTTTCTTATAGAAATTCTAAAATATTGAGTTGCCTCACAAACAGTGCCTAATTTTTCGTAGTACTGCATAAACCGACAGGAACATTAAAATACAATATGCAATAAACGAAAGATAAATACCGGGTTTATTGTCTCCCCAATACGATTTATTTAGAAATTTTAAATTATTGGATGATGAAAAGAAAAATGAACAAGTAACTGTTCTAATATCCGTGTCGGTGACGGGTACCGATATAGTAATATGACTATTTTCCCTCTACCTAAATAATAATGCATGTCCAATGCGGGTAGAAAAGACAAAAAGTAAGAAGAGGAGGAGAAGTGCTCCTCACTCATCTCACCAAAATGTATATCCTTGCCCAACATGGTATCATCATCAACAGGAAGATAACAGAGAGAGAAGAAAATGAATGAGACTTTCATTATGGAGGGGGAATCAACCTGCTCATATAAGGAGATGCTTTTCCTTATTGACTTGAACATAATGATCTATGCCCTCCTGGAGTACCCATGACAAATCAACATGCACAAGCTCAGACAATAAAAAGGAGATTAGGAAATAAAATACAGGAAAAACATAAATGATATCTAATCATGGTAGTGATCCCAGTTTCACTCCCAGCAGGTTGTAAAAATTGATCGATGTCAGTATCGTATGCATCGTAACAAGAGAGACTTGAGAAGTCAATGACATCAGTGGTGAGTTGGATATCCTCATCCAATAAAGAAGTACAAATCTCCTCATCAGAAATGATATCTTCTTCATCTCACCTTGACACATCATTGTGCTTCAAAGAATCATTCCCTCCATTGGAGAGAACAATATCTTCATCCTACTTTGGCGCAGCCTCAGGTTTTAGATCATCACCCTGCGCAATATCTTCGACAGGATCGACATAATATGTGTAGAAAAGTTTTGCAAAGAAAATGAAGGAATATTATTAATATCTAATTCAGAAAATATATGCTCAGGTTCCTCCAGGGGTGAATCAAAACTAGGTGATGAATGTGTATGGGGAGGCGACACATCAATATCAATATACGAGCCCACAATTATGAGGGCTTATTCGCAATAGTCCTACGTAAACATGGTGGTAGTGCGGTAGTAGATATGATCTAGATGTCCGATTCGTAATTTTTCTCCCCCAGTTTTTTGTAAGCGACACAATCCTTCAAGACGTGACTCGCATTATAACAAAATAAACACTTCCTAACATTACTGCTCGACAACCAAGCAGTCGAGTCATTAGGTCGAAGAACTATTTGACGTGAGGACACAAAGTTATAATGATTTGCTGCACAAAATTAGGGACCTAAATATTCTCTATGTTTTGCGAGCCACGAATGATACCTAATAGTCCCCATGTAAAATACATTAGTAGTATGAATAAATGACCCACACCACTCACATCTTACATGTGTATACATTTTATTTTAAACGGATGCGGTTAAAATAAAATTTAAACTTTTTTTGCAAAAATAAATCATACACGAAAATTATTTCAGAAACAGATAACCTGCTTTATGAATTTTAAAATAGATTATTGTGAAATAAAATTAACAAAAAATGATATTTAAAATAAAAAAAGAACATGCATTAGAAAACATTACAAATAAAAATAAGAATAAAATAAAACTTGATGTCTAAATACTCAGGGTTCACTAATATTGCAAGAAAAAAACAATTATTTAATTGCACCTCCCCAACAACGGCGCAAAAAACTTGATACGCCCAAAATAACGTATTAACGCAAGTGCACGTGACAGATCAAGTAATATAAAATGAATAAAGATTGTTCTCACGGAGAGATGATTAATTTAACGCTCGCAAATACTAACCAATATTTTCTTTAAATCAAAGTGAATCAATTTGAGTGATTAAAAAAAAAATTCTAAAGAAAATTAACTAGGAGTTTCTAAAATTACTTTTTATCAAATGATGAGAAAACGATCTTGTATTTTGATTTCCTAAGTCTATTAAGATTGATCGATAGAATATATTTATGAGAAAACTTGGTGCGTTTTGCTACAATGATTTTAAGACAGAAATCTGTATCTCTCGATATCAGAAATCACTATATCACGCGTTCCCTTATTATCGCTAACTCAGGCGAAACAAAAAATATTAATAATAATAAAAATCAAAGCTGCCAACTTACAAGTGAAATCTTTTTCTCTCTTCTACGCTATATTGAGTTGATGATATACTTACATCTCTCATTTCTCGAATCTTGAAGTGTTGTAAAATGAGCCGAAAATTTTGATTATAGATTTACATAACTCATCTCTCGAATCTCGTCGGGTAGTAAAATAATTTCCGTTCATAGACTTACGCGTCTCATCTCTCGAATCTCGAAGCTGAGAATATAAAGCAATTATAATCCAAAAATTTTACCATCAAGATCAAAAACTTAATAAAAAAACCACACAAAATCTCATAAACAGGAATACAAATAGAAATCACATCAAAATAGAGCAAAATACTCTCAAAATACAAAATATAGGAAATTAGTTCATGATTTGGGAGATACATCACAAAATTAGAGAGATCTTACAACACATGATTGTTTAGAGATCTGAACGCTTCAAGAAATTCCACTCGAACTTGTGCAAAATCCCTTTTTGATAAAGATTCGATGCGGCTCTTCAAAATCCTAGTTCTACTATTGAATAATTGATTAAGATGATGAAAATATTGTGAAAATTTTATATTTCATCTCTCTTTGGTCTTTTTATGGATGTTCCTCTCTTAAAGAAATATTTTAAATGTTGAATGAGTGTCCCCTCTTTCCTTTGAAATAATTCAAATTTGAATAATTTTGAATTTCAAAATTCTATTCCTGCCGATTTGTTGCAACATATTTTTTTGAACTGTGAAAAAATGTTGCAATAAATTTTTTGCACTTGTAAAAACTTCTCCAAACAACAAATAAAATGTTGCAACCATGTTGTAGCTTTTTCTCTGGACTTCAAATGCACTTAACCCTTGTCTCATCGAGATCCTGCAATAAAAACATATCAAAATGATGATATTACCTCCAACTTTTACAAAATAATAACTCACTCATATTTAATATTTTTTATCTCAAATTTATCAAGTATTTTAATCAAAAGATAATAATTAAGATACAAGATAACTTCTTTTTGACAAGTTATTAGTCTTCTGAAAAATATAGTCCCACATTGTGAAACCCATATAAGATTTTTCCCGTGATATAGATTTTGAGAGCTCCATCTAGAACCATCGGCCCTACATTGAATGCTTAGATTCTAACATGAGGGCACCAATGCAGACTAGGCCCAACTATTCACTCCCAATTTGCGCAATTAAAAAAATAATTTTGTGTTGGATGCTAGTGATCCGACACACAAGAGACTATCTTAAGAATATAGTCATATATCAAGAAACTCATGTAGCTTGCGGACAAAATATAGATCTTGAGCTCCTTCACCTACAAGGTTGCAACAAGTTGATTTTAGGTTGGATATAGCATGGCATCAGAGTAGGTTCAACTCCACGGGCTACTCCTATGTTACACAATAAAAAAATAAGTTAGAGGCCAAAGACCCCTATACATGATGGAGCCTTTTGAGAATTCCTGCGTAATGGGCTGATATGAACAGGTCAAATCCAGTTAAAGGAAGGCGCTTCACGCGTGTTTATACTGGGCGCGCGCGGAGAACGAAGACGACATGAGCCTCGAGCAGCATTCAACGGACCTTGTATCTAATTATCTTTAGCGCTTTTATTTACTTGCATTTTATTTATGCTTTGTACCGCCGACCAGCCTATATGGTCTCCCCATGTATAAGGGAGATGTGTGGACAGTATTATTATGCTTTGGATTATTGAGTTTTGAAATTTGAAGAAGGGATGAATTGACCCAGCAGTCCCCCTGTTACCCTAGCCGTATATCGCCCCTCCCGTTCTCACTCTCGCGTAAGCGTCGCCGCCTCTACCCCACGCCTACCGCAACCCCCCTCTAACAACTGGTCTGACCCACCCTTCGCTTGTCGTCGTCCTCCCCTAGCGCCACATCTCCAGTCGTCGCCGTTGTGCCCACCTATTTTCCAGCGTCGTCATATTCAGCGTTTCCTCGGCTCTTCCCAGCGTTTTCCCTGGTGTATGCTCATCACTAGCAGCATGGTGCGGGACACCGATCCGTTCGCCGCCACTGCAGCGCTCTCCGACCACCTCGGCCGGGGCAATACGACCCTGTCGGACCTCCAAGTTGCCTTCCGCGACATCCACACCCGCCTCGCCTCTCATCCACCGTCTCCAGCTGCTCCACCGACCCCGCCGCTAGCCACCACGACTTCAGCCAGCAATTTTAGTGATTCTCTAGCAGGTATTCATCCTATTCATGAGCTTGCCGCCGATGCTCTCCGCCGCATTGAACTGCCGGTCTTCGATGGGACCGATCCACTAGATTGGCTCGCACGGGCCGAGCACTACTTCGACATCCAGGGAACACCCGCGACTCAAATGGTTCCCCTCGCCACGATCTACATGGAGGGCTCAGCCCTTCATTGGGTCCAATTGCTCCGCCAGTCGTCACCGGTATTGTCCTGGCTGCTCCTTAAAGACGAGCCGATTCGCCGTTACGACAACCGCCACGCAGGCAACTCCTATGAATGTCTGGGCAATGTCCGCCAAGTATACTCCGTAAACACCTACATTAACGACTTCATCGAGGTGACCACGCACGTGCCCGGCTTATCGCCCGACCACTAATTGGGCACGTTTCTCGTAGGGTTCTGTCCGCACATCTGTAACCATTTTTGGATCTACGATCCCACCACCCTGTCCCGCGCAATGGAGCAAGCGCGTTTCGTGGAGGCTGACTTTTCCATTGTCGCCTTCGCCCCATTCTCCCGGTTCACACCTCCCCCGTCCCCCTCCTGGCTAGCCGCTTCCCGACCACCGCCTCCAATGGGTCGGGCAACCCGAAACGTTTTGCCAGCACCCGACCGGTCGTCCTCCGCCACACCCGTAGCGACCACCTCCACGTGCTCGACCCCACCCCCATCGGATCTCTCATCAGGAGTACCTTGACCTTCGTGGAAAGGGCCTCTACTTCCGCTGCAAGGGCCCGTACTCACCGACCCATGAATGTCCCAACAGATACATCTGGATGCTCTTGGGGGGCCGAAGAAGAAGAGATTGTGATGGACGACTTTGAGGTCCTTGAGCTCGATGAGGAGGGGTCTAATACAGCCGAGCCGTTCGCCACTCTCCATCAGTTGGAGATCTCTTGCTACTCGGTGAGCGATATCACCGGCCCGTGCACCATGAAGTTCACGGCCACCTTGCAGCAATTGACAGTGGTCTTTATGATCGATAGCGGCGCCAGCCACAATTTCATCTCCCAGAACCTCATGGCGGCACTCCACCTTCCGGTGGCTCCAGCCTCAGGCTTTCATGTCTCCCTCGGAGACAACCGTCGTGCCCTCACTGCGGGACGATGCGTCGGCCTGCAGTTTTCCATCGACACGTACTCGGGATCTGCGGATTTCTATGTCTTCGACCTTGGCTGGTTGGATGTGATATTGGGCGTGTCCTGGTTGAGCACGCTTGGGGACTGCAAACACAGTTGGGGGTGCCTCATGATGGACTTTGAGGCGTCGGGCATAACTCATCATGATGCAGTGGCAGGTCGACTCCAAAGAGCTTTTTCTAAATGCAAATGCAGTGTAATGCCGTGCAAGAGCAGTCCGCTAAAATTACAACAAGTAATTAATATACAAAATTAGCAGGTGCACAAACTTGACAAAACTTTGATTTTAAACAAGCAATGTTCACAATTCAAACGAGGCGCAATTCATTTCAAGCGGGCGCAGGATAAGCTCTGCAAGTGGTACGACAAATGATCACATAGCACCGTACAAAAAACATCCACCATAATATAAGTAGCTGAGAATAAACAACAATAAAAGGAAAGATTTTACCACAGTTCACATATGCAGGCAGCGGCGGCTGTTGTGGAAGGCTTCAAAGGTTTGCGGCAGCGTTGGAGGGTGGTTGATTGAAGTGGAATCCACGACAGGGAGGTAGAAGGGGAAGCGGGGGAGAACTTGGAACACTATCAAGGACTAGGGTGGGATTGGTCGGCGGTTTTCAAAAAGGAGGAGTCGGGTTGGATGGGTGATGAATCGATGGATTCAATGTTGGCGCTAGGTGGTTAGGAAGAAGGGGAGGCTGGCAACGAGGTGAAGGTAACGGGTCCAACTTCGATGGAGGAAAGAGATGATAGACGGGATTACTGGGAAGGATGGCTCACGATAGTTGCTGGATCTTGACGGGGTGGACATGAGTTAGGTCGGTGCAGGAAGAAGAAGGGGGCTGATGGGGGTAGACACGGGGAGGGTGGATGCCGACGGGATGGGAAGAGGTCAGGGGTTCCGACAGAGTGTGGCTGACAGGAGTCCAGCGTGATGCGGGTTTGGGCAGGGAGATGATCGAAGGACGGGGAAGGATTGGGGATGAGGGCAGTGGGAGGCAGGGCGCCTTCCTGGAATCACACCAGGTCTGAGAGAACTTCTCTGGCGTCACACCAGTGAAGAAGATGAACAAGAGTCGCACCTGTTGAAGACCGATGGTTTCGGAAATTTCTTCCAAAACTCACGATAACCCCTAAACACCAGCTGACGCCTTTAAATAACCCTAACATCATAACCGCCTATTAACTGCATGCTTAAACCGCAAATAAACCACCTCCTCGATCGGACGACCAAGACTATTTGGACCGATCGGGGGCTAAATATATCTCGAAATAAAAAACACAAAATATGAAAGTGACTCGACTCGAACATTTGGACGTGACCACGGACTCCAATCGTCCGCCAGGGCCACTGGTCACCGCCTCCTGCGGATCAGTTGGTGATGAGAGTGCTGGTGAAGGCCTCTTATCTAAGAGGTCTGGGGATCGAGCCCCGGCCTCAACAACCTGCCGCATGGTGGTGACTCCATGACGAAGAGCTGGTTGGGGTGTACGGGCCGCGGCCCTGATGAAAGCCGCCTAGTGCTGACTCCAGGTGGCCCCCCTGGTGGGACTCTAGGGTGGCGGGCAGGTGTGACGCCTTTCCCGCATCACATCACCTCCAGGAAGACTCCTCTCCGACTCGTTCATCGTCCGGCCTCCGCTCCATTCACTGCACGCTCGACCCGGATTCAGCGTTCTCCTGTAGCACATGGATCAGTGATCTGAACCAGCACCACATCCTCTACATCCGGACGTCCAACGACTACTTGACAACCATCTGACGATTTTCACATACCGCACGGGTTACCCCCGCCGCGTGCTTCCGATCACAGCATCATCCTGCAGCTCGGCGTGGCTGCAGTCTCCGTCCTCCCTATCGGTACGGCCATGACTAGAAGAATGTCATGGAGGCAATGGTGGTCGAGATGCTCAGTGCAGGCATCATCCAACCGAATGCCAACCTCTTCTCCATCCTGGTGCTGCTGGTGCGGAAAAAAGATGGCAGTTGGCGATTTTGCGTCGACTACAGAGAGTTGAACAAACTCACCGTGCCTAATAAGTATCCCATTCCCATCATCCAGAAGCTATGGGATGAACTCCGCGGGGCTACCTATTTCTCCAAGCTGAACTTACGCTCGAGTTACCACCAGATCCGCGTGCGGGCAGAGGACGTGCCAAAGACGGCCTTTCGGATACCTGATGGCCACTACGAGTTTCTCATCATGCCATTTGGCCCGATGAACGCCCCGACCACCTTCTAGTCCACCATGAACGACGTGTTCCGCCCATATTTGCGTAAGTTTGTCCTGATTTTCTTTGACGACATTTTGGTTTACAGTTCATCTTAGAAGCTCCACCTGACAAATCTCGCCACCATCCTCCGCCTCCTCGTGGCCCACCAGCTCGTGGCCCATTGGAAGAAGTGTACTTTTAGCCAGCCTCAAGTTGAGTACCTGGGTCATATCATCTCTACCGAGGGGCTTGTTATTGACCCGCGAAAGATCAATGTTGTCCTACACTGGCTGACTCCTACGAGCCGCCGGGCCGTGCGTGAATTCTTGGGACTCACCGGCTTTTACCGCCGCTTCATCCATAGCTATGGGGCTTTTGCGCGGCCACTGACGGACCTTCTGAAGAAGGAGGTGTCTTTCTTGTGGGAAGCGACCGCCCAAGAGGCCTTCTACAGCCCGCAACGCGCTCTCGTGGCGGCACCGGTCCTGTGCATGCCTGCTTGTCCCCAGTCATTTGTCGTATAGTGTGACATCTCAGGGAAGGGGGGAGGCGTCGTCCTTATACAGGAGGGTCGCCTCATCGCTTACTACAACAAGGTCGTCACCGACTGGCAAAAGGTGGCTTCCAACCATGGCAGCGAGCTACGAGCATTGGTGTTTGCAGTTCAGCATTGGCGCCCGTATCTGCTCGACCGCCCCTTCACCGTCAGAACTGACCACCGCAACTTGAAGCATCTATGGTGCCAGAAGGTCTCCACCCTGGCCCAACAACTCTGCATAACCAAACTCTAGGGCTATTAATTCTCCATCGAGTACAATACAGGGCAGACGAACACGACCGCAGACGCCTTGTCCCATCGAGAGCATGACGATACCTTGGCGGCGATCTCCCTTTGCCAGTGGAGGGAAACGGCGATCCTCCGGGAGCAGGTGCGGGCGGACCCTTACTATGGTCGCATGATCAAAGAGCTACGGGGCGTGCCAGATACGTACCCCCCTTTTCGTCTAGTGGGCGACAAACTCTACTTCCGCGACCGCCTGGTTCTCGCAGCATCATCATCATGGATACTACGTCTACTGGAGGAGTTTCATTCAACACCGATAGTGGGCACTTGGGGGCCTACCCGATCTACCGCCGGCTTGCGGCCACCTATGAAGCACAGATACTTCCCCAAAGGCAGCGTACCTGTACTGGATACGTATCTGGTACTGGTACGTACCCGATACTCGACGGATACACACCTATGTGGACACATTTGGACTTGACACATCATTTTAAATATTGTGATAGGAGTCTGTTTTTCTAGATTAAAACAAAAGTTGGTTCTATGCTATGAAGCGTTGGTACATCCAATTAAGTTGTGTATATGCACCGAGTATGTTTCTGGTACTGGTACATTTCTGTTACATGTATGTGTATTGTACGTGTTGGTACGACGCAAGTTATTAACAAACTGGCTAACTTGTCTCAAGACTAACTGGAGATTGAAGATGTTGATTTCCAATAATGAAGTTGATCTCCAACAATGAAGAAGAAGAAAAAAGACTGATGAATAGACTTAAGTTTAATTTTATCTCTTTTGGTTAAACATTTAAAATGTTAAATTTTGTTATATTTATGAATGTTTAATGTTTGAAACTTCATGTTATGTTGCATTAATTTGTGAACTTGTATTTCAAGTTATAATTTTTGTTTTATCGATGTTTTGAGAACTATTTTTTTGCATTTGTGATATATATATATATATATATATATATATATATATATATATATATATATATATATATATATATATATATATACGAGCATCTTCGCACGGGCTACGCCCGTGCTCGATGCTCTCGGGCGGCCTTCGGCCGCATCAGGCGGGCTTTGCCCGCCTGCGCACGGGCTCGAAGCCGCAACCGCCACTCGCGGCCCCCTTGAGGTCGTATTTTGAACAGAAGCTCTGAGCCGCTCGGATTTGTTCCACAACAAATTTTACAAAATTGATGGGGTTAAATAAGATGTCGGCTGTTAATACAATGAAAATATAGACCACGCTCTTCACGGAGGCTATGAAAACAAATAATAGCGCTCCAATTTGCTCAGATAAACTCGTCAATGAATACATCATCTGTGGGTCCTGCGTTGAGTTCACTCTCAACGGCCGGACCGGCCTTGAGTTCACTCACAAACTTAATATAATATCATTAAAACCTAATATCATATCATTAAAACTTTATGATTACAGAAAACTAAAGCGGGGCGAGGAGGCGGAGGAGGCGGAGTAGGAGGTGGAGGAGGAGGACTGCACGGGAAGCGGAGGAGGAGGAGGGGGCAGTCGAACCGTCGGACACCGGCGTCCCCGGCGACCTAGGCGGGGGTAGGCCAGCTTCTCCAGCGAACTCAAAAAAAAAAAATCGATTTCAGCCACCGCCGGCATCAAACATTCCAATATTAAAGACCAAAAAAAAATCAAACATTCCAATATTAAAGACATATTAAAGACCACAAAAAATCAAACATTCCAATATTAAACACCGATAAAAGCATCTCTTAAGCTCAGTAAGCCGTAGAAATTAAACGCGAGAATGACGGCCATAGAATCAAGTCAACATTTCGGCAGAACCACGCCGCAGAAAATCCGCCCCCCTCAAACAGTGCAGCCATTAAAACAGGGGAGAATCACAAAACAGGGGAGAACCCGCGGTAGAAATAGAACGCTCTCACGGACTGGCCCTGCCGGTTCGCCTCCGGCACCTTGTCGGCGGTGTCTGGGCAGGCCAACGGCGGCTGCGGCGGCGGTGCGGGCTCAATTTGTTTTTAAAATAAAACACGGGGCCGGCGGATATTTGTCGTCGGTGGGCTGCCGGGCTGCCCGGCGCTGAAAAGTTCCTTCAACATCTCTCTCTCTCTCTCTCCACCAGCGATGGTCGACCACCTCGAAGCTGCCAAGCTCCGCCCTCCTCCAAACAGGCATATTTAAAAGGGAAGAAGAAGCGGTGGAGGGGGGTACTCAAGCCACGCTTGGCCTTCTGTAGATAGAGAGAGGTACGTGTCGTGCTGCTTCGTACTTCAGCAGGAGTCTTCTCCCACGTGTAGAGAGAGAGCCGGATAGATAGAGGTAAGTGTCCCTGTGCTTCGTTTTTCAGCAGGACTCCTCTCCCACGTGTAGAGAGAGAGAGTGGGATAGAGAGCGGTAGAGAGAGAGAGAGCATCACGCGGCAAGCAGAGGCGGAAAGCGGCGGGCGATAGAAATTTCGGGGGTGTTCTGCGCAGCTGGCGGAGTTGCAGCGGCGAGCTGGCAGGGGCAAATTCGGGCTTTCAAAAGTCACGGACGGAGTTGCAAAGAGTTCGCTTATAAAAGTAGTATAGATATATATATATATATGTTATATATATTATATATATATATTATATTTGTTATCATGTTGTACCCGTATTTTTGATTTTAAAATTTTGGCATACCGCCGTACCGGGTACGTATCGTACCCGACACCCGTACCCGTACTGGTGCTTCCTAGGCGGCCACTCTTTATTGGTGCGACATGATGCAGACAGTGCAGCAGTTCGTGGCCGACTGTCTAGTCTGTCAAAAGGCCAAATACTAGACCCTCGTCCCTGCCGGCCTGCTACAACCTCTTCCGGTACCTGATCGGGTTTGGGAGGACATCGACATGGATTTCATTACCCGTCTTCCACACTCTCAAGGGTACGACTGTCTATTGGTGGTGGTCGACCGTCTCTCCAAATACGGGCACTTCATACCCGTCAAACACCCCTACTTGGCGAGTTCGATGACCCGAGTCTTTGTTGCCGAGATCGTCCGTCTACACGGGTTCCCTCGCTCCATTGTTAGCGGTCGCGACCCGGTCTTCATGAGCACCTTCTGGCAGAAACTGTTCCATTTACAGGGGACCAAGCTACGGTTCAGTACGACATATCACTCGCAGTCTGATGGACAGACGGAGGTCCTCAACCGCTGTGTGGGCCTATCTTCACTACTTTGCTACCAAACAGCCCCGCCAATGAATTCAGTGGGTGGCATCGGCAGAATTATGGTACAACACCGCCTACCAGTCGGTGGCAGGCATCACCCCCTTCCAGACAGTTTGTGGCGTCTGCTCCCACCGATACCGGTCGTGCTCACCGGGGAATGCTATGTCCAAGCATTGGCAGAGGACCTACAGGATCGAGATTAGGCTCTACGGCAGTTGAAGCATCACCTAAGTCGCGCCTAGGAAAGAAGGACCCAGCAAGCCAACCGACACCGCCGATAGCTTCTCCTCTCACCAGGCGAGCATGTGTTCGTCAAACTACGACCGCATCGTCGAGTTCCTTGACCGATCGCCTCCACCTCAAGCTCTCCGTGCAGTATTTTGGCCCCTTCTTGGTCGTGGAAAAGATAGGCGAGGTAGCTTATCATTTGTAGCTTCCACTCGACAGTCGAATCCATCTTGTATTTCATGTCACTTTTCAAGCGGGCGTTGGGAAACCACCCCCTCCAAGACACCCTGCCCAAAGGTCTGAGTAGTGAAGCCTCCCCACGTTACGAGCCCGAGGCGGTGTTGGGCACCCGCATCGAGCACGTCTAAGGCCTACCCGCAAGACGGGTTCTCTTTCAGTGGAAGGGACAGATGAAGGACAAGACAACATGGGTCTTGGCAGAGGAAGTGAAGACCCAGTTTCTTGATTTTGACCTTGTGGACAAGGTCGCTGAGAACCCCGAGATAGTTGATACGAACGGGGCTGATCCGATCGAAGTAAGGCGCTTCACATGCATTTATACTAGGCGCACACGGAGAACAGAAGCGACACGTGCGTCGAGCAGCATCTGCGGGCCTTGTATCTGATTATCTTTAGTGTTTTAATTTACTAGCGTTTTATTCATGCTTTGTATAGACAACCGGCCTATGTGGTCTCCCCCTATATAAGGGAGATGTGTGGACTGTATTATCATGCTTTGGATTATTGAGTTTTGGAATTTGAAGAAGGGAGGAACAGAGCCAGCGGTCCCCTGTTGCCCTAGCCGCATATAGCCCCCCTCCCGCTCTCAATCTCGCGTAAGCGCCACCGCCTCTCCCCCATGCCCACCGCAACACCCCTCTAACATGGGCATGTGCCACCATGCATAACATCCTATGGACAACATAATATTTCAGCTATTGTAGACGTCCAGCATGTCCAGTTTCCGTTATGGGGCGAGTGTATCTACAATCACTTTATTTAATATTTTATATGTTTACTCCGTTCTATTTTACAAAGTAAAGTATGTAAAAAATGATAACAAATGAGAGTTTAAAAAAGAAAGCCCTAGTGTTATATCAAAGACGGGGCTCCTCTTTCAACATATAGTATAGATAGTCCTGTCGGGAAACTTATGCAGTCTTGTACACTTGGGCTCCGTTTGGTGCGGTGATGACGGCCGTGAAAGCGCCCCACCTCACCTTAGGAACTTCATCCACTTTTATGTTCAAATCTAGTTTTCTTTTCTCAACGGCGTTCATAGCCGTTGTCATGCCGAACATACATTTTATGCTCAACAGAGCAAAGAAGTCGCGTCAAACAAAGCCTTGATATAAATACAAACAATTAATTTTACATTGAATGCTTAGATTCTAACATCTTGGAAATAAAAACAAATTTCTTGCAAAGAAGTTATAACACATAATGCTGATATGCTCTAACTTGGATTAATATATTGGAATGCAGGAAAAATTATTAGAAGCAAATGTACCAACTAAAGAGGATGCAAGCATTGCCTGGGCTGCGCTGGATGTACCAGAATTCTCCAAGGATTCTGCTTCTGTTGATGAAACCCCTTTACTCTCATGAATTGAATCATTTTTCGCGAAGAAATTGTCATAAATGTATGCGGAAACTTCTGCCTTTTAATATTTGAAGTACATCTTTCCGCCCACGCACATGAGAGCATAATTTAATTTCGTATTATCGGATAAGCGAAATATATGATGATGATGCAGAAATATCATGCTGTTGGATGTCACCTATAGGCTTGTGCTTTTAGATTGCTTGCTCTCTAGCAAGTGGTTTTTTTTATAGTCAATGGTTTGATCAGGGATCAACTACTATGTTCACCTGGTTTAGGAGCAGATTATAACTGCCGCAGCAGCTGCTCTATGCGGTTGAAGCTCTCTTGGGGCATGAAATTTGATGTTGAAAGATTTTCGTTTTAGCGAGCGATGACCGACGCGAAGACCATTTTAGGGAGAGATTCTTACTGCATGTAAGAGAGCATGATTTAGTCCCACATTGAAACAAAAAAGTTAAATAACCCTAAACCCTAAACCCTAAACCCTAAACCCTAAACCCTAAACCCTAAACCCTAAACCCTAAACCCTAAACCCTAAACCCTAAACCCTAAACCCTAAACCCTAAACCCTAAACCCTAAACCCTAAACCCTAAACCCTAAACCCTTATACCCTAAACCCTAAACCCTAAACCCTAAACCCTAAACCCTAAACCTTAGGGTTTAGGGTTTAGGGTTTAGGGTTTAGGGTTTAGGGTTTAGGGTTTAGGGTTTAGGGTATAAGGGTTTAGGGTTTAGGGTTTAGGGACCCTAAACCCTAAACCCTAAACCCTAAACCCTTATACCCTAAACCCTAAACCCTAAACCCTAAACCCTAAACCCTAAACCTTAGGGTTTAGGGTTTAGGGTTTAGGGTTTAGGGTTTAGGGTTTAGGGTTTAGGGTTTAGGGTATAAGGGTTTAGGGTTTAGGGTTTAGGGTTTAGGGTTTAGGGTTTAGGGTTTAGGGTTTAGGGTTTAGGGTTTAGGGTTTAGGGTTTAGGGTTTAGGGTTAGGGTTATATGTTGTAACTTTTAGGGGAGGTTTTGATAATCATTTCTTTCTATTATTATTATTTATTTATTTATTAGGATTATATTTATCATCCAATGATTAGTATTTTATTGTCAAACAATTGTATTTTTAATACTATTGCTCATTACTTCTATTATTATGAGTGATAGATATGGGATTTGCCTCCTATGGCCAATCACAACAGTATTTTGATTTCGTTATGCACTTATGCATGATACTTTGCTATCAATTAATTAATGTAACCTAAAATAAATATGTCAAAAATAATTATATATTATTTTTTTATTTTTGTTAAAAAATTATCATCCTGCTGCATGTCATCAACAGACTTTATCCTGCTCCTCTATTACTTGAGCAGTTATTATATTTTAAATATTTGTTTGAAATAGTTTATAATATATCAAGTTAAGACATTAATGCTATATTTGATAATTTGAATACAACAACAACATTACACAAGCCATTGTCCCATTAAAGTGAAGATATTTGATAATTTTGAATGTTTCATTAAAATCAAATTTTCTCTTTTAATATTTGTAAAGATATTATGATTATGCATAAATATCATCCAATGAGTCAAATTTATGGGTTCTGAAATTGGTAGGAGCAACATGAATAAATAGTATTTTTTTTCCAATAGTTGGAGCCCACATTTCCCTCCTTGGCACGATCAATTTTTTTTGGTGAGTGTTATCCGCACTACAGTTTTGGTTATCCGCACTTTTTTTTCCCAATTTTTTGCGCCTTTTAGAAATACGTCTTGTACATGCATTTTTACGAAAAGTGTTCAACACCAAATTTTTAGATCTCATCGAGATCTACAACTTTCGTGTTAAACACTTTTCCTGAAAATGCATGTACAAGACGTATTTCTAAAAGGCGCGAAATCTGGGTGTATTTCCAAAGTACGTCTTGTACATGCATTTTCAGGAAAAGTGTTCAACACGAAAGTTGTAGATCTCGATGAGATCTACAACTTTGATGTTGAACACTTTTCCTGAAAATGCATGTACAAAACGTATTTCCTAAAGGCGAAAAAAATTAGGAAAAAAATATTTGCGAATAACCAAAACTGCAGTGCGGATAACAATCATCTTTTTTTTTTGAATTTGGGCACCGGCTGCAACAACCCTTCGGTTCCCCTCCACTTTTTGAATTTGGGCACCGGCTGCAACAACCCTTCGGTTCCCCTCCACCGCGCGCGCTCGACTTCGGACCAGTGACAGCCTAATTTGTCACCCCCAATCCGCTCCTCCTGCCAGAACTCTTTATCCACCAACCACACTCCCACCGCATCACATTTGCTTAATTTACTTGTAAAATTATTACTATAATTATTTATATTCATGATTTTTTAAATTGTAGGTGATATTTTCACAAATATGAAAATTTACTAATTTGTGAAAGCTCTGAAAGTGTCCTTAATATATGACATGAGGGTTAAATTGTCATTTGTTAATGCCCATCTAAGAAACTTCATCCGCTTTTATGTTCAAACTGATGATGTTTGTTAGATGATCCTTAACGAATGACGGTTTAACCCAAGCGTTTACAACTGTTACTACCGTGCCAAACGGAGCCATAATCTATGTATTGCTGACACGCATGTTTCACACGTTTTAGTTGTGCTGTAAGTTTAATGGCTACTCTCTAAGCTATTGTCGATTTGTCTACAGTATTGACTTGTTAATGTTATACGGTAACAGTCAGAGTGTAATTCATTTGACAAAAAAATGAACATTTGATAGGATAAAAGGTTCATTGATGTTGGATGTCGCTTCATTTTGGATATTATCTATGAATGTTATTATGGTTAGATGATTGTCAAAATGTTTGTTCAATTGGATGGAGATGAGATATTGAAATTTGAATTTTATGGTCAATTCTAATTTTGGTATTCATTTGCGTGCTCCAAGTGCATAGTTGGAATTCAAAATGAATTTCAAGGATTTGATTTTGAGCTAAAGCTACTTTGTTCGCATTAATAAATGACATGATCACGACTTTATTCTTGGAATATGTTTCTTGTGACACGGTTAATATTTTCAGGACAAATGGCGGAGGGTGTCTCGTCGAAAAAAAATGAATGTCTTCAGATTGTCCTAAAAAAAAATTAGGGAAGCTTCTTCACATCATCGAAAGATTTTATATGATGACAATTTGTCCATCCAATCTCCGAATCTTGGGAAAAAGACTTCAATGAAATAATTCTCGTCATTCAAGGAAATAATTATAGAATCTCTTCTCTTCCATTTCACGCCTAAGAACGCGCTGTTCTTATAGAAAGAGACATTTTCACATCTTCTTAACCTGAATGGTTGAGGAGAGGAAATGTTCTTTTTTGAAGGTACTTCCTGGAACAGATCTAGTGGAGATGGGGCGGGGCATGTAACTCAAAGGATTATAGCACAATGTTGGGGGTTTGAATCCCTCTTCGCCCACAACCGGCCCAAAAGGGAAGGGTCTTTCCCTCTGGGGGTAGGAAAATAATATAATGATCGGGATAGCGGCCACAAAGAGAACGAATCAAATCAGATGGTTCTCTTTCTCAATCTTTCCAGTCATTCACAACCACTGATGAAGGATTCCTCGAAAAGTTATGGATTAGTAATCCTTTTTAGAAATCGAATGGATTTTGTCCTATACACACGCAAGGAAGGTAATCAAAAAAAGAAAGAAGAACTCTTCTTTCTTTTATCACTTAGGAGCCGTTCGAGGTGAAAGTCTCATGCACGGTTTTGAAGTCACGCCGCTTATCATTACGATAGGTGCTTAAGTGGAAGTGCAGTGTTGTATGCAGCAGAGGCATCCTAACAGATCGAAAGATTTGTACCTTGTACCTACACGACCCGTTCAATTTGATCAAGCACTCGCCATCTATTTTCATTGTTCAACTGTTTGACAACATGAAAAACCCAAAGGCATCTTCCCTTCCATCCGATAGAGAGGGAGGGAAAAGGCATTTGGCATCCCTTCCAATCAAGAATCGGGCCTCACAATCACTAGAAAATATTTATCTCATGCCTTTCTTCGGTCATGGTTCGATATTTTGGTATCCTAGGCGTAGAGGAACCACACCAATCCATCCCAAACTTTGGTGAAACTCTACTGCAGTGACGATACTTTTTTCATTCCTATTTAAAAAGATCAAAATAAAAAATGCAAAGGTCGTCTTATTCAAAGCCCCAATTAGAACATCTCTTCTCTCCCACTTCATGCCTCAGAACGCGTTGTTCTTCTAGAGAGAAATGCGCTTTCATATCTTCTTAATCCGAAATGGCTGAGGAGAGGAAAGGTTCCTTTTTGAAGATACTCCCTAGAACAGATCCAGTGGAGACGGGGTGGGGCCTGTAGCTCAGAGGATTAGAGCACGTGGCTACGAACTACGGTGTCGGGTGTCTGAATCCCTCCTCGCCCACAACCGGCCCAAAATGGAAGGGCCTTTCTCTCGGTCTGTTAGGATGCCTCAGCTGCATACATCATCGCACGCCACTTGGCACCTATCGTAATGATAAGCAGCTTCTCACGACGTGACCTTATCTTGGATTCTCAATACTTCTGTCGCTCCATCCCCGCAGGGGCAGAGAACCCGCCGCTGTCTCGACTGTGCTACCGGAAACTCTGGGGAAGTCAGAATAGAAGAGCACTCATCTTGGTGTGGGCTTATTACTTAGATGCTTTCAGCAGTTATCCGCTCCGCACTTGGCAACCCAGCGTTTCTCGTGGGCACGATAACTGGTACACCAGAGGTGCGTCCTTCCCGATCCTCTCGTACTAGGGAAAGGTCCTCTCAATGCTCTAACGCCTGCACCGGATATGGACCAAACTGTCTCACGACGTTCTGAACCCAGCTCACGTACTGCTTTAATGGGCGAATAGCCCAACCCTTGGAACAAACTACAGCCCCATGTGGAGAAGAGCCGACATCGAGGTGTCAAACCTTCCTGTCGATGTGAACTCTTGGGGAAGATCAGCCTGTTATCCCTAGAGTAACTTTTATCCGCTGAGCGATGACCCTTTCACTTGGCACTGTCGGATCACTAAGGCCGACTTTCGTCCATCCATTTAGCAACACATTAGGATGGCATAACCTTCACGTGAATGGTGAGGTTAAAACGAGGAAAGGCTTACAGTGGATCCCTAGGCACCCAGAGACGAGGAAGGACATAGTAAGCGACGAAATGCTTCAGGGAGTTGAAAATAAGCATAGATTCGGAGATTTTCGAATAGGTCAACCTTTCGAACTGCTGCTGAATCCATGGGCAGGAAAGAGACAATCTGGTGAACTGAAACATCTTAGTAGCCAAAGGAAAATAAAGCAAAAGCGATTCCCGTAGTAGCGGCGAGCGAAATGGGAGCAGCCTAAACCGTGGAAATGGGGTTGTGGGAGAGCAATACAAGCGTCGTGCTGCTAGGCGAAGCGGTAGAGTGCTTCACCCTAGATGGAGAGAGTCCAATAGCAAAAAGCATCACTAGCTTACGCTCTAACCCGAGTAGCATGGGGCACACGGAATCTCGTGTGAATCAGCAAGTACCACCTTGCAAGGCTAAATACTCCTGGGTGACCGATAACGAAGTAGTACCGTGAGGGAAAGGTGAAAACAACTCACATCGAGGAGTGAAATAGAACATGAAACTGTGAGCTTTCTCTATTATATTGTTCAATATGTTCGCGGATAATTTTACTAATTTTGTCGGCTCAAAGAGTTCCTATTAGTTTCTCTTTTTTATTCTTAGGAGGGAAGGGGAAAAAATAATACCTAGACTCTAAATTATAAACTAGAGTAAATAGTCAAAAATTTAATCAGTTATTTATTCCACAGACCAGTGGATACAAATATTATCACTGATAGTACGTTCGTTATTCAAACAACTATTCAAAGTTCCTAGAGCTCTTTTTAAGGCTTGTTGAAAAACTTGTTGTCGGGCCTGATTAATTGTTCTTTGTTGTTCAAAGAAGATGGTTTCATATTTAAAATTTTCTAATTGTTTCAAACTATATAAAGTCGGACTACCTGCACCCGGACAGAAAGACCATATGAAGCTTTACTATTACCTGTGATTGTCTTTGGTCCTTTCTTGCGCAACTTACGTGGAGGGCGAAGAAGGCCCCGTTGCAGTGGGGGGAGGGGAGCCATCAGTGAGATACCACTCTGGAAGAACTAGAATTCTAACCTTGTGTCAGAACCTACGAGCCAAGGGACAGTCTCAGGTAGACAGTTTCTATGGGGCGTAGGCCTCCCAAAAGGTAACAGAGGCGTGCAAAGGTTTCCTCGGGCCGGACGGCGATTGGACCTCTAGTGCAAGGAAATAAGGGAGCTTGACTGCAAGACCCACTCGTCGAGCAAGGACGAAAGTCGGCCTTAGTGATTCGACGTTGTCCAGTGGAAGGGTCGTCGCTCAACGGATAAAAGTTACTCTAGGGATAACAGGCTGATCTTCCCCAAGAGTTCACATCGACGTGAAGGTTTGGCACCTCAATGTCGGCTCTTCGCCACCTGGGGTTGCAGTATGTTCTAAGGGTTGGGTAGTTTGCCCATTAAAGCGGTACATGAGCTTGGTTCAGAACGTCGTGAGACAGTTTGGTCCATATCTGGTGCGGGCGTTAGAGCATTGAGAAGACCTTTCTCTAGTACAAGAGGACCGGGAATGACGCACCTCTGGTGTACTGGTTATCGTTCCCACGGTAAATGCTGGGTAGCCAAGTACAGAGTAGATAACTGCTGAAAGCATCTAAGTAGTAAGCCCACCCCAAGATGAGTGCTCTCCTATTTCGAATTCCCCAGAGCTTTTGGTTGCACAGCCGAGACAACGACGGGTTCTCTGCCCCTGCTGGGATGGAGCGACGGAAGTATTGAGAATCCAAGATAAGGTCACGGTGAAACGAACCGCTTATCATTACGATAGGTGTCAAGTGAAAGTGCAGTGATGTATGCTGCTGAGGCATCCTAACAGACATAAAAGTTGTGGGCCATTATACATTTTCAAGGAAATAATTCTCGTCATTTCAATGAATGTTGGTGATGACTGGAAATATCCAGGGCGTTTGTACATATCGGGAATGACGCCTGATAATTTCAAACTGTTCGCCTAAAATACACTTTACAGAGACGACATCGCGCTCAGAATGCCTCCGCGCTCATTGCACCCTCGGAACACCTCCGTGATCACTGCGCGCTCAGAACTACCCGAACTGTGTCTGATAATTATGGTGTTCACAACGACACAATTACCAAGCCACCCCCGCAAAAAACTATAAAAAGAGCTAATAGCATTCATTTGATGACACTTTGCTTACAACATCAGAGATAGCTCAAAAATCCTTCAGACTATTTTTCGGCGTTTGAAGTCTCCCTAGAATATCTCCTTCAGGATTCGAAGAACTCCTTCAAGCCCCTCGAAGATCTCCTTTGAACTTGAAGATCTCTTTCAAGTCCCTCGAAGATCTCGCTTCTCTCTCTACAAAACACTCATTGTAACGAGCAGTGACATGTTATCCTCATGCTTTCTCTCATTTGTAACACTCAAAAATAAAGTGCAATTTGGTCGGCGACAATCCGACCCCGTCATTTTTCATCATTTCTGGGTTTTCACGTTAAAAGTCTCCTTGTCGGATGTTGGTCTCTAATTTGACTATTTACACGCTCGACTCGCTCTCGAGATAAGACGATTCGTTTCGACATATGTACAAAAGTGTGAAGCAACCCACAACAATGTTAATTTTTAAAATTAATCTATTTCCATCCAAATAAAGGGGCCTTAATAAAAAAAAAAGAATCTTACAACAACCAAATCTATTTAGCAGAGAAGTTCAATCCTTATACAGTTATACGTACACACTATTTTGGCTTAGAAAATTAAACAGCATTGTCCGCGCCGGGAAGAAAGAGTAAGATGCTGTTTACGAGGAAAAATTTTTGTGCACGGGTCCCGTTCCCAGAAGTAGGAACGGGTGATTGCGGGGCCCACCATTATTTTACTTTACCCGTTTCGAATCCCCGAAACTGAAGTGATACAGTGAGAAACCCGACTGTATTTCGTAACCCTAGAAGGACTGTAACGCCAGGCGACGGACACCCTCAGGCGACGGCGATTATCACAGGCGACGGACACCCTCAGGCGACGGCGATTATCACAGGCGACGGACGGCGATTATCCCAGGCGACGGCGACATCCTCAACCTTCAATCGTTTGGGACAGCAGTACACGGAAGGACTAGGTAAAGAAGGTTTTTGTTTTTGAAATCCAACTGTATTTCAAGTTCTATCTTTTTGAAATCCCACTGTATTTCAATTTCTATATATCTGAAATCCAACTGTATTGCAAGTTCTTTTTTGTTCAAATCCAACTGTACTTCAATACATATAGAACTTGAAATCCAACTATATTTCAAGTAGGATATATATTTCAAATCCAACTGTACTTCAGTATATATATTTCAAATCCAACTATATATCAAGTTCTATATTGTTCAAATTCAACTGTAGTTCAAGTTTGTTCTATCAATCTGACATCTAACTGTATTTGAAATTCTATCTATCTGAAATCCAACTGTATTTCATGTTCTATCTACGTGATATCCAACTGTATTTATGTTCTGCGTTATTCAAATCCAACTGTATTTCTGTATATATATATTTGAAATCCAGTTGTATTTCAAGTTCTTTCTATGTCTTTTCCAACTTTATTTAATTTAGTCTGTACAACTTGTATCTTTTGTTGTACTCAGATGCCGGGCAGCAAATATTTGAGTTGTCGTTGCGCAGTCTCGACTTTCGTTGCAAATGCTCGTCCCTTAGTAGATGTGATTTCAGATGAATCGAAGGATGTTCTACGGGAAGCCAATGTCATGCCTTTATTCTCCATGCCAGCATTACCGCAGAACGTTCCTCTATTGTATGTCCTAGTGAAGATGTACAAAAGGGAGAAGAAGTGTTTTTTATTAGGAAATCATTACCTAAAGTTAACTGTTAATGAAGTAGCGATGATTCTTGGGCTACCAAACAGGGGTAGGGAATTCCCCTTTTCTAGACTCCCTTGCATGGAGCTATATCACAAAGATTTGCTTAATGAAATGCACATTCTTGTAAATGAGGAATGGTCAGCGAATCTCGAGCAAAAACGAGTAAATTTACTCATTAGGTATTTGCTAATTGTCTTTTTATTCCCCCTTAAGACCCTCAAGATCCCAAAATGTTTGGGCGTACTGGAGGATGGCGTGGGTGCATTGAGAGATTACAATTGGCCCAAGACCATTCATGCTTTCTTGCATTTACAGCTAGACTGTCTAAGTCGGGCCAACGTTGTTCGAGAGGCTGACACATGTTTAGGGTACCTTGAAGGCTGCTCGGCAGTATTATTGGTAAGTGATGCATTTATATCTGAAAAAATGATTTACTATCTATAAGTTCCAACTAAAATGTGTATTTGTAGGTGTGGTTCTTTGAACACACTAGTGTACAGAGCGTTGTACATTTCCATGTTCGACCTCGAATTTGTCGATGGTCAGACAAACTAAGTTACAGTGCGAAGTTTTGTTTGGACTTCCGCCGTGAGCTTAAGAAACCAAATCAGGTATATTTAATTAATTTGTTTTCCCAATTATACAAATAGTGTCTCACGTATATTACCTTTTTGTTATATCCTGTAGTTGAGATTCAAGTTTAGTAGTGTAGAGGAGGCTGAGAAGCCGCTCCTAGGTGCATCGGAAGAGGATTCTGATTTCGAAGAAATGAAAAAAAAGAGAAAGGGAAGAGGATTGAAGGCCGCCAGGAAGAAGATGACTGTCGATGCTGACGCCGACTTTGAGGATTTTGAGAAAGAGAAGGACAAAAAGAGGTTGGAGGAGATCAGTAGAAAGGTTTTAAAAAAAACCGAAAAGATATTAATTAGGCAGGTGGATAAGGAGAAGAAGGAAAAGAAGAATGATAAGGCGGGCAAAACAAGTGAAGATTGGAGAGGAATGGAAGCACGCCTTTGTGGTTTTATACGAGAGGAGGTTAGTAAGGCAGAAGGATCTTTGAAGACCTTTTGTGAAACTTGGTTCAAGAAGTTGCAAGCTGACATACCCCAATCCCATCGACCTACACCATCACCCAATCCATCTACTCCCCATAAAAAAGTCTCCCCCACCACATCAATTTTCACACAATCAAACCCTGACCTTGCACTTATCAACCTGGACAGCCCTGCAAAAGTGGACTGTTCAGATCCAGTGCAAGGTCCACTAAAGACTTATTGGAAGAAGAAGGAACTACTCAACTCTCAATTTTACAAAGAGCTTGTCAAAGTGCCTACCTATCCCGGCAGACCGCACATTGCACCTCGTATTCGAGATACCATTGATTTTGTTCTTAATCGGTATGATGAGAGGTAAATTTTGGTTGTCTTGCACGTGGTGTCAAAATAATAATTATTTTCTCATAGTCTACTGATTTTAAGTATCGTTACAGCTCCAATGTTATTTTTTCAAGCGGAAACCTTCAACTCACAAGAGGGGCAGCAGATGATCTGTTAGGGACTGGTTGGATATCTGACACTCATCTGGATGCTTATGCAGTGTACCTTGGGTCCAAGCAAAAACGGTCATTGGGAGGAATGAATAGGTTCATCTACGTTTCACCAAATCACGCAGTATGCTTTTTCTGTACACTTCCAGTCATCTGTACTCATGTTGTTTATTAGTGCAATTCTGAACTCCTATCCTTTCATTGTGCAGTACTATAAGACCAACAATGTCCCAAATTGCAAGACATTGTTGAGTCACGTAACAATGACCCATGTACAGGCAGTTGATCTAATACTTATGCCATGTCACATGTCTGGCCATTGGACATTACTTGTTTGTCGACTCAAGAAACATTGTTGGGAGTTCTATGATTCGCTTCGAAGTAGCCGACATCGTGCCACTCTTGAAAATTTGGTACGCTCGCACAACCATATGAAGGCTAAGGTTTCAGTCTTTCTGACAATTTACCTTTTTCATGCAGATTAGGTGTTTATACGAGGATGCTAGTGATGCTTTGGAGGAAGGTATAATCAATTGGCCTATCAACGACGTTGAAGATCTACCACAACAAGATAATGGAGATGATTGTGGTGTTTTCGTAATGAAGTTCATGGAGGCGGTGTTGTCAACCAAAACAGTTGCCTGGAAAGAAAATGTTAATTGGTGTAAGGAGATGCCTAGATTTCGCGCAGAAATAACAGCAAACATATTCCGGGCTTTCTCAAACTTAATTGCATCTACAATGTTGTAATTATTTATAAGAATGATCGTGATCATGCACTAATCATATGTCTGTTAATCATATGAATGCTGTGTTCATTTTTTGACCGTTAATCATATGAATCACACATTTTTTGCACATATTTTTTTCACTTACATAACTGCTATTCCTGTAATTGCTGCTCAGCCACAAATAGTAGATACAACTATTTAAGTAAGAAGGAATGATACAATAAATGATGATTATGCATGTTCTTTCTAATAACAGCAAACATATCCTGTGATTCGTGGCTAGCTCTTTGTGAATACAATTATTCATGGTTTGAATACATCAGGGATGCTTGAAAAATTAAACGACAATTCCAAGTCAAATTCTTCTTTAGAATCCAAATCTCTATTATTGGCCGATGGAGTTGACTGGTGCGCATGAGCTGGAGAATCCAGGAAGTTGTAGGTCGACATTGTTTGTTTCTTTACTCCCACTTTCTTTCCTACATTTGGAGACATAATTTATATTAATTTTTTTTGACATAAAATGAGAACATAAAATATTTGGTAAACATTGAAATAAAATAAACCATTACTTGACTTTTTGGTGTTTTTCTCCCAATATCCTTTAAGTCTTGTGTTTGAAATGCCTTTCGGCCGCTTCTTGGGAGGGTCCCTTAAACTTGATTCTTCTTTGTCGTTATGATTCGCATCTTCAACGACTAAAGATTCAACCCTCCTTGCCAAATCATTCATTGCAATCATAACAAGCTCTTTTGCCGGTTGACAGCTCTCAATTTGTAGTGATAAGTCATATGTAAACCTCATTAAATGATTTCTGAAAATCATATTTGATTCCTTTTGGGCCATTGAAGGCAAGTAGGGAAGGTAAATACCCCTCTTAGCATTCAAACTGAATCTTTTGAGTAAATATTGAGCGGGAACATGCTTTACATTTCTATGTATGAATATTCGCAAAACATGCTTGCATTGAATACCCTTTGTTTCGAAGCCTCGACAAGAACATTTTGCTTCACCGGTACTCGTATTGAAGTTTACGAACCAATTTTTACCATCTTGATCTTCATCACACTGTGCGGTCCCATACAAAATATTATTATCATCGTACATCACCTCATTGACGATGCTAACCCCAATAGCTCCTTCCATGAATGATTTCTCAAAAATAGAAAACATCTTCCTAGTAAAAACCTTTGAAACTTGCTTAAGTAAGTTGCTACCTTTATATTTCAAACTCACACTTCCCTGTGTGCACTTAAAATCTTCATCAAGCTCCGCTCTTCTCCATGTTGACACAAGTTTTTCCAAACCGATGAAACACTCCACAAGAGAGCTTGTTGCTTTGGAACAACCGTGCAACCCGTTATTTGCTGATTCACTCCTTTGAGTCGACAAAATACCAAGATCCAAAACATCCTTGTTGTAGGCAGTGGACCACTTGTGCCTAACTAAATATAAGTCCTTCAACCATCTATTGTCTTGTAAGCTTCCTTTCAACATCATGTCACTCCAATACTGCTCAAACTCAATCTCACTGTCACACTTGCTCATGCATTGATAGAATAAACCTCGCACACCTTTGTCAACGTTGAAACAATGGACTTTCGAAGGAGCTTTCTTTGAGATGTGCCATTGGCACAATCGATGCCGGCTCGTGGTGAAAACACGCTCAATAGCTACCGCCATAGCCTGATCTTGGTCAGTAAAAATAGTGATGGGTTGTTTACCACCAACGAACTTAAGAAAACAATCAAACACCCAACAGAAGGACTCGATGGTTTCTTCTGCTATGAAAGTGCAACCAACGCAAATACTTTGCCAGTGATTGTTAACAGCAATAAAAGGAGCGCATGCTAAGTTATATTTATTTAGTCTATATGTAGTATCAAAAATAATAACATCCCCGTAACAGTCATAGTCAATCTTAGCACGTCCATCCATCCAAAAAAAATTGGTCAACCGATTTTGTTCATCTGTCTGAACTTCGTATGAGAACATACTATCATCAAGTTGTCTTGCCTGTAACATCTTCAGCAAACTAACGGAGTCACCAGATTCAATTAAACTCTTTTTACAACGATGAACATAATTATATGCATCAACTTTGCTAAATCCAAGATTTTCAATACCTCCGACTTCATCGGATAGAAAATTGTACGCATGCACGGTTTTAATACCAGCCCCTGTCATATTTCTTATAAGATCGCCCTGCAAATCGGATACCTTTCTATTTGACCTCAGTAAATGCTTCTCTTTATCCAATGCAAGGGGGTGATTGTGCTCCTCCACAAACTTTGAAACTGTCCAATTTTGTCCATTTGTATCAGTTCTAAAATGACAACAAGCAAGACAACCTGTTCGGCTATCTAATTTGCGATACTTAATTGGTGACGGTTTTATGTGCTTATTTCCAGCCTTTGAGCAGGTATATTCCCTTACTTTAATAATTCGGGTGTGTGTCCAATAAATTATGTGTTCCTTACGAACACTAAATCCGGTTTTGTGGGCGTACTCACAATACAAAGCATAAGCCTCATCTTCTGACTGGACAACAGGAAAAGTGGGATATTTACTTGGAATCTGCAGAAAAATATGAAAAAAATCACAATTGAAGTTCAACATTAAAATACAGTTGTCATTTAAAAAAACAGTAAAATTTCAATGTTAAAATACAATTGTATCCTAAAAATACAGTTAAATTTCAATGTTAAAATACAGTTGTAATTTAATATTAAAATACAGTCATACTACCAAAATACAGTTGAAGTTTAATATAAAAATACAATTGTATCTCAGATGAAGAGCAATCCGAAGAAACATTACGTACAGTACAAGTCATTCAAAAAAGAACCACACATTAAAATACAGTTGTATAAACCTTGGACAACCGACAACATACTCGCAGAAAAATTGGGCAACATATGCAGTTCATGGAAATAGCTTGAGGAAGTACTTCTGAACATTCAACATTCATTTCGCCGCCGCTGATCCTTATTTCGCAGAACATTTAGATCCAGTTGCAGAAACTAAAATATAAGAAACTTACATGTTCTTCTTTATCCATTTCTCCACTGCATGCCCCCATACTCCCCTGCTCCATTGATCACGGAATGAATCAGCAAATAAACGGGTCTCTTGGCGGCGATGGAGACTTACTTGAGTGATCCGGTGAAATCGGCGGGAAACTGATGGAGATAAAAAAAATGGCGGAAATGCTAACGATAGGTTAGAAATATTTTAGTTACCGGGGTAGAGAAGTAAAATAATGGTGGGCCCCGCAATCACCCGTTCCTACTTCTGGGAACGGGACCCGTGCACAAAAATTTTCCGTTTACGAGAGAATATTTGGTCCCCGCTGCCATTTCAATCCCGAGATATCCACAGCGTTTGTACGTATCGGGAATAGCGTCCGATAAATTCAAATTGTTTATCAAAAATGCACTTTATAGCGAGCGCACGGCGGAAGATCGTGAAACCAGCATAACGGCCAACGGCACCCGACGCTCACTCTTCTCCCATCTCATTAAGTGTAACGAGCCGCGGTTTGTCGCCCTCCCCCTCCTCTAAGAAGCTTTGTAATAGACTCTCATATAGTGGAAGTTGGGTCGGCACCGTACCGACCGCGTGGTTTTTCACCCGATTGCGGGTTTTTCACGTCATCAAGTCTTCGTCTCCGCATGTAGTTAATCTCTGACTGTTGGCACGCTCGACCGCTCACGGGCTAAGACAGTTGAGTATGCTCGATTTGACAAGAGTGCCGCGAGATTCCCCAACAGATTGGCACCGTCTGTGGGAAACGTTTCCCATACATACCGAGACGCCAGGAGTCAGGGTTCTCCTTTTTAAGAATGAAGGGAAGGACTCAGACGGTCAGACCGTTGTAGGGACCCTCAGGCTTGGAGCCCACGCACGTCCTGACGGAGGAGGCGAGCACGAGAGAAAAAGGCCCCGCCAAAGTCCGGGCATTACATTTGATGAAGAAGACCTATAAAGGCTCCAGACCCCGCACCAGGATCCCTTGGTGATCAGCGTCGAGATCGGGAATCCGTGCTTTCGAGTTAAGAGGATCCTGGTGGACTGTGGCAGCTCCGCAGATATCCTGTTCCATCCCACTCATCAAATGATTGGACTCACAGAAGAGCACCTGGGCCCAGTCCACAACATTGACAATCGTCCGGTACCGGCCCTATCTAGCTACTTCAATAACGAAGAGGGAGTACTTCTGGAAAAACAAAAACAAACAGAAGCTTACTCGGCCGAGCCGACTCAGCGAGACATGGTGGATGGTCACCAACCCCAACTCAACTAAGCGAGAGATTTTTAGGTCCGGGACATCTCCGAGATATTCTTTGTGTTGAAGGAAGACATCTCGGAGACATCTCAGATCTGCAAAAAAACAAAAAATCTTACATGCATTTTGCCCGTGAAATTGGGCTGGCTTACAAGTCGGCTTATCATTGGTCCCGAATGGTCCGAAAAATCGACTTCATGTTCTATTTTTTCCCACCAGAAACCTTCCTAGCATTGGGCCCATGGCCAACTACTAATTAATCAAAGGTTTATCGCTAAATTCTATTCAATCATAAATAAATAGACCCAACAACCCCCTTCTGTTCCTGAATTAAAAACTTGAAGTTCAGGGTGTTGTTGGCTACTTTTCACCATCATTTTTCTTCTTCTTTTTAAAAAATATATCTTCACTGTCAGCTGTTAATTAGGGCTTAATCCACAGCTAAATATTTGGGGCATAGTATATGTTATAGATTTACCATGCTATCTTACTTCATTCATATGGGCTCATTGTTGGGTGTGGCTCGCCATCCAGGTGTTGGATGGGGTGTCTCCCGGGCGCACCCGGGTTGACTCCTGGCATGGGTGCAGGGGAACTCCATGGTACGGTTTAGTGCAAGGGAGTCGGGTTGGCTCCGGGCATGAGTACAGGGGAGTTCCGGGCACGGTTTAAGTGCGAGGGAGCCATGCGAACAGTTTGACCGGTCTTGCTTATAAAATAATATAAAGGAATTGGTAGCACCCTTCCTAACACTCCGGGATTTTGGGAGAGTTGGTAGGCGTCATTCCTAACACTCATAACATCATCTTGAATGAAGGGATTGGTTCTATCTGTTTGTTTTAGGGTCTGTTTGGTATGGTGGTGGTGGTTATGTACATGGGAGTTAAATTGTCATTCGTTAACGCCCATCTAAGAAACTTAGTCCACTTTTATGTTCAAAGGGAGGATTTTTGTTAGGTGATTCTTAACGAATGACGGCTTAACCGAAGCGTTTACGACCGCCACCATCGTGCCAAATGGAGTCATAGTCTCGCTCCATCTAGAATGTTGGATACGACGAGTATTCTGTAAAAAAAAACGGAACTAGTGTAGAATTAATGTGTGTACGTACCCATGGTATGCTCAAACCGTCGTCGAGTTCACATATTTTGCGGTTGCGGCTCTCGCCCATGTAGGTAGGCGTGTGTGGTGTTCCGAGAAGAGAATCATTTGCTCGGGCGGATGTAAGGATTGAACTGCCAAACTATTGTCTTCCTAAGATGTGATGCTCTTCAAGCACTTCATTGTCTTCCTTCCTACATTCTTGATGCTCTATAGCTTCTCTTATATTTTAATTATTAAAGGTGTTGAACATTGCTAATACAGCTCATTTTTGGTACCTTATAAGTAGCTTTCTATCTCATGGGGTTCTCCCAAAGGATTTTCGAGTCAAACCAGAAGGACTTTAACCAAAACACTCAAGCAATATAATCCGACCGAGAGAGCCGCGCCCGCTCAAAAGGTCCAAAGTCACCTTGAAAGGGGGGGACAAGCACACAAGAGCACCGCTCACAACCCGTGCACGCACACGGGCGCACACACACATCCAGCGCACACGCTTGCACGGCCAGCCAACGTGAATGCACGACCAACGTGTGCAGCCAGCCAACGTGCACGCACAGCCAACGCGCGCTGGCCTCGCCCCCGCGGCCAACCTTGTTCTTCTAATCATGCATTATTCCTAGTAATTCAAGATTCACCATCTAATTTGTTTTTAAAGATTTATTTTATACCTACAATCGGGTGATTAGATAGTCTTTCCACTAATTTTGAAAGCCTATTACATTCAAATTGTGTTAATTATTCATTTATAGCAATAAATCATAATTCATTATTTAAAGCGGTGACAACATTTTTGGGTTCAATTTCACATACAAAACATAAATTTGAGAAAGTTTCATGAAAGGAAGAACGATTCGTTATCTCTCTCGAAGGTTAGACAATGACTAGCTCTCTTGGATGATCTTTTGAAAATCTCAACACGCTTGGAGGCACGAACTCTTCTTGTTCCTCTCCTTTTTCATCACCTCCGCCAAGCACTTCATCATCCCCAAGTTCTAAGTGGGAATGGGGTTCCTCTTCATTTCTCGTCAAATTAGAATCAACACAAGGAACAATTTCATCAAATCAAATAAGAATGGACTCCACAACCATTTTAAACCTTCTATTATATATTATATATGCTTTATTAATTAGAAGAGCATCCCTTCTTGTATATATGTTTTATTATATATGCTCATCAGTGATCCCCTCTTGTTCGGACGTTGTGGCATGATGATATTTTTGGCATCATCAACATGCATACATGATACGCCCGAAATAGATGTATAAAATAACGCAAGTGCACGTGCCAGATCAAGTAATAAAATGATGAATCAAGATCGTTCCCACGAGGAAGTGATTAATCTAGTGCTCGTAATTACTAGCTCTACCCGTTCTTTAAATTCAAGTGAAATAAGTCGAAAGAGATAATTTTTATAAGCTAATAATGATTTCTAACTAAGATTTAAACTAATTAAACTACTTGAAAGCTTTGAAAAATACTTTTATAAATGGGCGGAATTAGTCTTGTATTCAGATTTCCTATGTGCATCTATATGGTGCGTAGAAATAATATTAGTTAAGAGTGTTTGAATGAATTATCATGCAATGATTTTTATAGAAGAAATCCTCATCTCTCGAATCTCAGAAATCCCAACGTTCTAAATTCTCCTAGTTATCTCTAACTTAGGAATAATGAAGAATATTGCTTAACATAAAAATCGGATCGCTAGCAAAAGGAGGGAATCTCTTCCTCAACTTTAAACTACGGTGAACTAGTGAGCGGTTGCACTTCTCCTCTCTCGAATCTCGAAGTACAACGCAAAAGTGGAGATCTTTGGTTAAACGTTTTACACCACTCGTCTCTCGATTCTTGCGGTGCAATAAAATAACTTTCAACCCTATATTACGTCACTCATCTCTCGATTCTCGCAACGCAACACAAGATGAAGATCAAAGCCAAAAATCTCATAAATAAATTCAAAAGTTCACAAGAGGACAAATCATCAAATAAATCTCAACAATAAGAGACATACACCATAAATACACGCAAGTACTCTCCTTATACAAGACCAAGAGAATTTAGTTCATAACCGCGGAAGAACACCACAAAATAAGAAAGATCTTACAGCGCATGATGGAAAGAATTCAAAATAGTGCAGGAAATTGCTCTCCAAGTCGGCCCCAAACAGTCCTTCTTCAAGATCCAGTTTGCCCTAGTTCTTCTTCTCCAAAGCCATATCCAAGATGATGCTCTAAGATTCTCTTCTCTAATGATTCCTCCCTATATCCATATGGTATGAGATTATACTCTTTAAAACGTGCAGCCCTTTACCAAAAGTTGCCTCTTTTCAATTTTTTTTTTGGTGTAAAATTCGAATTTTAAATTCAAAATTCGTCCAAAAGTTGTTGCAACAACTTTTTCAGGTTGTTGCAACAACCTGCACAGGCCAAAAACAATTCCAGCTTTGTTTCTCCAGATCGGTTTCTTCGGCATTTCTAGCAAGAAAACAAAGAAAAATTAGACATATTAACCACAAATAAAATAAATATGAATTTACTCATATTTTTACTTATTTAATTCATTTGATTCCCAATACGATGGATATTAAATCAAAATAAAGCACTAGATAACTTCTTTTTGGGAAGTTATCACACCTCCACACTTAAACGTTTGCTAGTCTCTAGAAAAGACATTCATAACAATATGATGAGTGAATAAGTAATAAGATGTGAACTCAAATGATCTTTAGTTCTTGAAAACAAATTAATCGAGGTATACTCAAGAAATTCGCTTTACTTAACTGATAAACTTATCAATCTATATGAGCTCAAACATTCACAAATCCATTAGTTAGATGGAAGATAAAGCTCAAACAAGTATCTTAGTGCGGTGCGTGGTTTTCTTTAAAAATAGTTTACTTTCATGCAAAGTTTTATATTGAACCTCCACATTTATTGGAGAGGATGAAAATAAGCTAAGTCTACGATTTAACCTCTACAAGAGTGAGTAGTTCAAATAAAAGTCGGATAGTTTTGGCTTGGTTCAGAATTTATGGATAGCTTTGATAATAGTACGGCTACCTCTAGTTAGTATCCTTAATAATTCACCATGTTATGGGGTCGTGCATCATTTTTTTTAAATCATACTCTATTCATAGTAGGGATCATTCTAAGTATAAGTGCACATACTCGGGCCACATATCACTATGATGTTTCAACCATTTTTTTTCCTTTTTTTTACATAGTTGGGATCATTCTAAGTATGCATTCACATACTTAGGCCGCATATCACTATGACGCAAAAAATTTTTTTCCATTTTTTTTTCATAGTTGGGATCATTCCAAGTATGTAGACATATACCTAGGCCACATATCACTATGAAATTTAACCCTTTTAAGAGAAATTCGACACCCATAAATGACTTACTCACTAAGGTACAACTAGTAGGAACAAATGACAGATAAGCATGAAATAATGTGTATGACAAAATTCAAGCTCAAATATTTTAGTGGATGATCAAAAGGAATACTACCTAAAATCATGTCTAGGCTTACATCATAGACTTAGTTCTTTCTCATCCATCCCCATTATTTTAAAGGTAAATATCACAATATTGCATTGGAAGTAAACAAATATTTTGTATAAAAAGTCAATGCTTGAGCAAGCTTTATCAGAAAAAATCTTACTAACTTCAAATTCATAGAATGAACTCTTTGGATTATTCAGTCATACCAATTAATTATCATTGAATATGCTTAGAATAGCCTAATGATTAATTAAAATAAGAATTAAGATCATTCAATATTTGGTTAAATAAATTATTCTTCAATCAATTGGTAGGGGTTATAACACCCCCACCTCCACACTTAAGTCATTTGCTAGTTCCGAGCAAAAATATTTTTCTTAATATGAGGGTACACTAAATTACTTTTACAAATAAGTAAATTATTATAAGGGATAAAGAAAATTGAAATTAGAATAACTCCCCTGAAGTATGCAGTTCAAAGAATCGATCATGCCCGTCCTTTCCATCCATTTGTGATTAAGCCATGGTCATGGGCTGCAAGTCAACAACAATGATAAACACATAGGTAACCTGCAGAAACCAATATAGCCCGAAACCAAAACAAAATTAGTTGCCACATGATGAAAGGAATAAAAAAAGATTATACTTTGTGTCATGTTTTACATCACAAACTCATGCAGTATTCATTCTGAATTGACTATCCAGTTAATGAAATGACAATAAAATAACAACATCAAGATAACAATTTGTAGGTGACAACATGAGTGATAGTAAAAAATGCTTGTAAAATAATTTTATAATCGTAACAAGTAATAGCAATCATGTTTTCCATAAATCAAGCTTCCAAAATAATTATCACAGATGCATCATATCAATTATAACGTCTACAGAATTAAAATTCGTACTAAGCATCGCAGAGGCATAATAAATCATAAATAATAACAATCATAACGTCCACAACAGAGCAATATCCAAAATGCATACCAAAATAGTGACAGAACTAGGTCTACCAAAATAAGAGTAGTACGACTAAACTGAGCAGAATCAGCACTTCACTCATCTTCTTCGTCATTCTCTTCCTCTTCCTCTACGGCCACCACTGTGGGGTCAACTCTGGATCCGTTTGCAAATAAGAAGAACTCTCATATAAAGGTATAACAAATTCGTAGTGGACTTCGGGGCCAGGCGATCGTCGCCCCCACTATGAACTTGCTGCGCTCCCTCGATCGCTGCTTGCGATGTCGAAGCCGCGCCTCTGCTCCCGTGTGGAGGTGGGGGTGTGGTTTTTAGGAGAGAGGCTGGAGATCGGAATTTATTTTGGGGTGAACCGGCGGGATAAGGAAGAGGCGAGACTACTTTTTAAGTGGACCAGCAAATACTAAATTCTTAATTCCGGTTTGATTGAACCGGCGAGGACTAAAAAAACGAACAGAAAAATTTAAACACAATATGCAGAAAATGAAAGATAACTACTGGGTTTATTGTCTCCCCAGCACGACTTATTCAAAAATTTAAAAATTCTAAATTATTGGACGATGAAAAGAAAAATGAACAGGTAACAGTTCTAATATCCGTGTCGGTAGCGGGTATCGATATAGCGATAAAACATCTACCCCTCTACCTAAATAATAATAATTGCACCTCACAGGTAGAGGGAATAAAAAGTAAGAAGAGGTGGAAGAGTGCTCCTCACCCATCTCACCAAAATATATATCCTTGTCCAACAAGGTATCATCATCAATAAGCAGGCTACCAGGAGAAAAGAGAATGAATGAGGCTTCTCCTATGGAGGAGGAATTAACTTCCTCACATAAGTGGATACCCATCACATCAACTTGAGGATAATGCTCAATATCCTCCTTAAGCATCTGTGACACATCAACTCGCTTTGGATCAGATAAGGAAAGGTGATTAGGAAATAAAATAGAGGAAAGACGTAAATGATCTCTAATCATGGGAGTGATCTCGGTTTCCCTCCCGGTTGGTTTTAAAAATTGATCGATATCGGTCTCATAGTCATCATAACAAGGGGGACCTGAGAACTCAAGAGTCTCGGTGGTGAGTTGAACTTCCTCATCTAATGAAAAAATGTAAACCTCCTTATTAGAAAGGATATCCTCTTCATCCCACCGTGATGTGTCATCATGTTCCAAAGAATCATTCCCTCCATCGGAGAGATCAATATCTTTGTCCCACTTTGGCACAACCTCGGGTTCTGGATCCTCACCCTACGCAAAATTTTCGACTAAATCGATAAACATAGGCGTAGAAATGTTTTGTAAAGAAGATTGAGGAACATCATTAATATTTAATTCATAAAATGTATGTTCAGGTTCTTTGGCGGGTGGATCAAAACTAGGTGATGATTGTGGATGGGGAGGTGATGCATCAATATTAATATATGGGCTCATAATTATAAGGGGCTTATCCACAATAGTCTCACGCAAAAATGGTGGTACTACAATAGTAGATATGGTCTGGATGCCCAATTCATAATTTTTCTCCCTCTCTCTTTTATAAGCGACGCAATCCTTCAAAACGTGATCCATACTATGACAAAATAAACACTTCCTAATATTACTACTCGACAACCAAGGAGTCGGGTCATAAGGTCGAGGAACCATTTGACGTGTGGACATAAAATTATAATGATTTGCCGCACAATATTGGGGACCTAAATATTCTTTATGTTTTGCGAGCCATGAATGATATCCAGCAGTCCCCATGTAACACGCATCAGTAGTATGACTAAACGAACCACACCACTCGCATCTCACATGTGTATACATTTTATTTTGAACAGATGCGATTAAAATAAAATTAAATCTTCTTTGCAAAACACACTACACACGAAAATAATTTTAGACACGGATTATCTGCTTAATAAACCTTCAAAATAGATAAAAATAAAATAAAACACACAAAAATATTTAAAACTTTAAAAATAAGGGCATGCACTAGACAATATTACAAATAAACATACCAAATAAAGTAGAAACTTGAGCTCTAAATACTTCGGGTTCACTAATATTGCAAGAAAAACACTAAATTAGTTGCACCTCCCCGGCAACGACGCCAAAAACTTGATACGCCCGAAATAGATGTATAAAATAACGCAAGTGCACGTGCCGGATCAAGTAATAAAATGATGAATCAAGATCGTTCCCACGAGGAAGTGATTAATCTAGTGCTCGTAATTATTAGCTCTACCCGTTCTTTAAATTCAAGTGAAATAAGTCGAAAGAGATAATTTTTATAAGCTAATAATGATTTCTAACTAAGATTTAAACTAATTAAACTACTTGAAAGCTTTGAAAAATACTTTTATAAATGGGCGGAATTAGACTTGTATTCAGATTTCCTATGTGCATCTATATGGTGCGTAGAAATAATATTAGTTAAGAGTGTTTGAATGAATTATCATGCAATGATTTTTATAGAAGAAATCCTCATCTCTTGAATCTCAGAAATCCCAACGTTCTAAATTCTCCTAGTTATCTCTAACTTAGGAATAATAAAGAATATTGCTTAACATAAAAATCGGATCGCTAGCAAAAGGAGGGAATCTCTTCCTCAACTTTAAACTACGGTGAACTAGTGAGCGGTTGCACTTCTCCTCTCTCGAATCTCGAAGTACAACGCAAAAGTGGAGATCTTTGGTTAAACGTTTTACACCACTCGTCTCTCGATTCTTGCGGTGCAATAAAATAACTTTCAACCTTATATTACGTCACTCATCTCTCGATTCTCGCAACGCAACACAAGATGAAGATCAAAGCCAAAAATCTCATAAATAAATTCAAAAGTTCACAAGAGGACAAATCATCAAATAAATCTCAACAATAAGAGACATACACCATAAATACACGCAAGTACTCTCCTTATACAAGACCAAGAGAATTTAGTTCATAACCGCGGAAGAACACCACAAAATAAGAAAGATCTTACAGCGCATGATGGAAAGAATTCAAAATAGTGAAGAAAATTGCTCTCCAAGTCGGCCCCAAACAGTCCTTCTCCAAGATCCAGTTTGCCCTAGTTCTTCTTCTCCAAAGCCATATCCAAGATGATGCTCTAAGATTCTCTTCTCTAATGATTCCTCCCTATATCCATATGGTATGAGATTATACTCTTTAAAACGTGCAGCCCTTTACCAAAAGTTGCCTCTTTTCAATTTTTTTTTTGGTGTAAAATTCGAATTTTAAATTCAAAATCCGTCCAAAAGTTGATGCAACAACTTTTTCAGGTTGTTGCAACAACCTGCACAGGCCAAAAACAATTCCAGCTTTGCTTCTCCGGATCGGTTTCTTCGGCATTTCTAGCAAGAAAACAAAGAAAAATTAGACATATTAACCACAAATAAAATAAATATGAATTTACTCATATTTTTACTTATTTAATTCATTTGATTCCCAATACGATGGATATTAAATCAAAATAAAGCACTAGATAACTTCTTTTTGGGAAGTTATCAATACATCTCCAGTATAACATCTTGCATAGAGGTGCAATTCGAGTCAGTTTGGATTGATTCCATCAAGAATCAAGAACCCATGGGCGGATCCATAGGGAGACTTTAGGGACATTAGGTGTAACATCCCGACTTTTTTGGGTTACAAGAACCATAGTGGACCCAATAAAAGTGACATGAACCTTTACCCAAGACCCATAAGGGTAGGAGATAAACCCTATTGGAGGATATTGAGCTAGAGAACTCCAATTTGAGTTTTCGTCAATTCCTATGAACTCGTATAGTCGATACGAGTGTGATGGATTTCGTTGCGCTGCAATCCGAAGTTATATGGCGAATATGACCATTTTGAGTTTCTTAGCGCGCCGTGACGCGCAATTTTCGGATATTAAGCAAATAAACTCTGATTTGACCCCGATCAATGACATTGGATTCATATAGTCAATACAAGCTCAACGAAAATCGTCCAGGTCAATTTCGATAACGGGTGGTCAAACCGTGGCCAAACCAAACTTTTTAGTGCATCGAAAAACGTGCACAAAACAATTGTATCACGATACCCCAACATTGACTCATCTCCGGACTACTTGAACTCATTTTGACTTTGACCTACATAGAGGGACCCACCGGAGGGTCTACTTTGATCAAAACCTCAAAAAACCCAATTTATGGAAATTTTTCCAAAGAGGGCTTCTCTAATTAGATACCCTAACATTTTTCCATATCCCCTTTATGCCTCTGAAATCAGGAAATGCCATGTGCATGGGCCCTTGGCAAAAGCCCACCAACCTCCTCCCCTTCCTTTTTTTTTTCTTAAAGCCCAAGGCCCACCCACCAAGGATTCCTCCTCTTGATGCTACCACATGGCTTGTACCTCCCATCCTTGATAAGGACACCTGGCTGGATAGCTGGAGGGAGGAGGCCTCTCCTCCATGTGAATTAATCCCACATCGGGGAGGAGGAGAGGAGGCCTCCCCCCAGCCATATTTATATGCCCCTCCCCCTTTGCCTGAGCTCACATAACTCATTCGACCCACCCTAACCCTCTGCCCAAGCTCCAACCTCGTCGAAAAACCCTCCGCTACCCTCTTTCTCCTCCGCCACCTTTAATGGCGTCTCAACCAGGTCCCTCCCAAGCTCCCCAACATCTGGTAGAAAGCCTTCCCATCCTCCTTCCCCACTCCCCTGACGAGTTGCATGCACCTACCGACCACCGTAGCGCCGCAAGCGCCGCCTGAGCCAAGCTCCAGGCTCGTGTAGTGGTCGTACATGGTGAGCCCTATCCAGTGCCGGTGGTGGAGCCGGGAGGGTGTTACACCTCTGGAGGGATTCCTCCCCGACGGTGGAGGGATGTGATGTCGTCGGAAATCGCGTCTCCGGTGGCACCCGAAAGTTAAAAATTATTAGTCGGGCCTCTATTTTCGACTTTCCGGCGGAGGCAGGCAGCGCAGGGCCGCCGGGCCACCACCGGAAGGAAGGATGGCCCCCGACGCGCCGGTCGGGGGTGGTGATGTGGCTTGAAAGCCACCAGAGAGGCAGGGAGGCGCGACATCACCGGGAGCAGAGCAGGCCGTGCCACCGGCCCTACTCTCGGGTTGAAAAATCTGGCGATGGCCAACAGTGCCTGGCCGCCAGCCCACCGCCAAATGATTTGTCGACCCCCGCCAAGTCGACCGGAGGCGGCCCGGATGACTGACAACTGCTGGTCGGTGGTGGCAGAGGTCGTCACCCTCTGCATCACCGGGAACAGTAGCCGTCGTCCGATCTTCATGCAGAAGATTAAATGGCTAGGGATATCTGGATTTCCGCCCCTGCCTCAGCATCATCACCCCCACAGTGGATTCACGCCAAATCCGCTGTAGGGACAGAAGGATCTCAGCCACCAGATTTTGAAAATTTGTTATCTCCGTACCAAATTGCAGTCAAAACCTTGGAGATTTGTTTGAGAACAATATAGAAATCTAGGAAAAAACCTTTGAACATGAAAGTTGTTTCTCATTATGATGGTTATCTACACAAATTTTTGGGAATTTGTAAAAATTAATTTGGTGTTTTATTAAATCTAAATAAAATTTATTTAGTCAAATTATAGACCCAAAATTGATCGAAATTTTTTGGAAAAATTTGTAGGCTCAAATTAGGCTCTCTTTGATGTTGTATACAAATTTGGAGGCTTTTGGATAAAAATTGAAAATTTTCTAATTGTACGGAGCCTAAGGTTGCGCTTTGAATTTTGATACGTTCAAATATTTTGGGAAAAGAAATTTGAAAATTATGTTTCAAATAAATAAATGATGAGAATTATCGAGGCGAGATCTCAAACTCAGAGTGTTACGAAGATTTTGCAAATCATCGAGCACATTTTTAAAAGTAATTCTCGGGCATTTGAGCAAATCGGGAGACAAGGATTACGAGTTAAGAGTAGAGCAATGTCCAACCTCGAATCGGGTGTTGGAATTTCCCCAAGATTGATGTTCGAGGAAAATCAGGCTTCCTAAAAGATACTCGGATTTGGCCTAACACGAGCAATTAAGTTAGCTCCTATTCCCGAATGGATATTATTCTCTCGATAATCGAATCACCTTAATAAATATCAAGAAATTATAGAATCTAAAATAAGCTTCTCCAGTCCGATTAATACATATTTAAGAGACACAACTAAACTTAATATCGAACTTTAATTATGGGTGAAACTCAAAAGAAGCTTCCTAAGAACAGAAATAGAACTGAACTTTTCTCATATGAACGGAGATATAACTGAACTTTTCTCCTATGAACGGAGATGAAACTGAACATTCCTCCTATGAACCGAAATGGAACTAAACATTCCTCTTATGAACAGAGATAGAACTGAAGTCTCCTGAGAATGGAGTGATTGGACTACTAACTTTTTACTTTTATTGCACTTTCTTTTATTTCATTCATGTACTGATCCAGTTCTTTTTAGTACTTTCAATTCAATTTTTTTTTCAGTACTATTCCATCTTTGTACTGATCTAATTTCTTTTATTACTATCAGTTCAGTTCTTTCTTTTCAGTACTATTCATGTCTTATACTGGTTCAGTTCCTTTCAGTACTTTATTTACAGTTTTTCTGTTATGTACTACTCCAGTCTCGTACTAGTCTAGTTTACTTCAGCACTTTATTTCAATGGGTTCAGTTCAGCATTTCATTTCTGTAGCTTATTTCTAAAAATATTTTATTACCGCACTTAAATTATTACAATTTACTATTTTAGCACTATTAGCACAAGTCCTGCTCTAACGAGCAGTTGATTTAGGTAGAGTATTACTTGAGGATAACTAAGAGTCGAGACTCCTCCGGGATTAGCCCCAGATAATGTGCTCTCACGCTCATTGTCGAAAGTTGAGCAGCATGTTTTGAGAAGTACACTTGCCTGAATTATTTAATGTCAAGTAAGGTAGGCCGCCGCAAACAAGATATGTGTCAACAAATTATTTAAATCGAAATGCTTGTAAATTGCCTGCGACAAATAGTGACGGGTCAGTCACTTCCGCAGACCGTTCGTACAGGTGCGGGAAGGTCGACGATTCATGACGATGGGGAGATGTGTATCACGAGTGACCGATCGTTTTATTTTCCCCATTGGATTTTCTCCGCTGGTTGACCTAAATTTTAGAATTCGCCGGATGTTGCTCACATCCAAGAGTACACCTGGTTGTACGCTGGGGCCTGGGTAGTGCGGTAAGAACACACCCAGAGGTGGCAGGACTGACCACTATCACCGACGGCCACATCAGTAAGGTCTACGACATCGCTACCCTGCTTGAAGAGAAGCGGCCCAATCTATGTTAACATAGAGTGTGCGTGCGGGTTTTAATTCCTGTGGTGTGCGCGGATTTGAATACATGCGACCTGCGCTGGTTTGAATACATTCAGTGTGCTGGCTGGTTTTGAACGTCTGCGGTGAGTTTACAGGTTGTGAGTATCTGTTAATTGTGTGATAGCTAATAGTGTGCTTAATATATAACTAATATTTATGTTGCCACCTTTCCAGTTATTTTATGTTGCACTCTTTCAGATATCGCTTCTAGCTTATAAATGAAAATGCGCTATATAGAAATGTTGCTAGTAACTCGCTTCGGTTATTTACTTATTGTTGGGTTCGTAGGCTCATCCCCAGAATATGGATCCGGGGAGGAGATGTGTTTCTACTTAACTCTGTGACTACCAGTTATTTAAATAATCATTCATAGGAGACTGAGCACCGCGAAGTCCAGTTGTCGCGTGACGGCACACTAGCAGTTGAGACAACCCGAGCAGAGACACTTCCATCGTCTCCAGACTTTCGAGACGTGAGTTTCTAGAATATGAAGAGTGAGAGAGTTCTAGTGATAGATGTTTTGGAGCCCATGAGGCGTTCATGTATAAACAGTGGATGCGTCCTATGCTTAGTACTCAGTTAAATATATATTTTTTGTTAGCTCTTTGTGTATTGCTTCTACATTTGTGATGTGATGTGTTATGTTGTGATTCATAACTGACAAGGCAGCCAACTAGTGCTTGATAGAGTGAGCTGTTGCAACTCGGGAAGCACTGGGTGGATGTCTTGAGCAGTAAGACCCATTTCCAACCTAGGCAAGGTTGGGGAGGGGGTCTTACACTATCCCCCATTATTTTTTGAGATTTGCTATACACACACAAAAAATTGAATATCCCCATACCAATTTAAAATGAATATATCCATCCATTTTTTGCTGGACTGCTGGACGTCTCATGCCTCTCCTCCAGGTTTTCTCTTCATGACATTGATTTTCACTCAGCCTTTCTCATCCATCGTCCAGAAGTTCTCTTCTTGATTTCTTCCAGGTCGATCGGTCGGCGACAAGTAAATCTCTCCTTCTCACTGGTTTGACAATCTCTGATCTTCTTCACCAATCTCGACGGTTTCTGATCTTCGTCTACGCGGTCTCTTCTTGAATCTTTCCAAGTTTTCTCCTCCAGGCTCCGGTTAGCTCAGATTTTCTCCTCCGCCACGATTATAGGTAAATCTCTGCTCATCAAAATATTTTCCGCGATTTTTCCTCTTCTCAACTCGCAAGTTTATGTTTCCATGATTTTGTTTTTGTTGCTCCTCATTTTGCTCCTCTTCTTGAGTTTTTCATTAAAAAATAGGAATCATTATTCTCTGCAGATTTGATTTTGATTCAGAGCACACAAGGCTACTATTATTCTCCTGGATTGGATTTCTTATTTTTCCTCTTCTTCTATTTGATTTTCATAAATTTCATGCATGTTTGTGTTTAATGTTTATGTGTCTCTTGAAAGGTGATTTTGGTGGACTATTTTATTTTATATTAAAGTATATCTTGTTAATTTGTATTTGGGCGCATAACGAGTTCGAAGGTTTAACGGGTCGGTTCGGTTACACGGATATCCGATACCCGCATTAACCTTAAGTTTTTCTATATAAATCTAAGCTAGGGGCAACGGGGAGGTAGTTCCACTTTGACCACCATCCGGAATGCTTCGAGCGAACTAACAAATCTTTAGGCCATTCCAACCAGAGAAACATCCACACTTACGTTTGATTTTACTACAGTACTGCCAAACTAGGAATTGCATATCTTTAGGCCATGTCATGGAAATTGATTATCATTTTTGCTCCAATTTATGGTTTGATTGTAGGCATTATTTGTGCAGGTTTTACTCGTGAGAATATATATCCAGTTCGTAATCAAAGTTGTTTCATTTTGAATTTCAACTCTACAATTACGTTGTAGCTAGATATGAGAAGTGATGGAAGATTTTTTAATTTGAAGGATCACGGTCTTCTATTTTTGAAGTTTGTTGAACCTTGTAAACATGTTTATCAATAAATCTACAAGTTTTTGAAATTTGTATTGATTCTTCCTGTGACAACTGTAAGTGTAAAAAGAGTATTCTCAGACATGAATTATGTCAAGAACAAGTTGCGCACCAGTGTGAGCGATCAAATTTTGAATGATTATATGATTACTTTTATTGAGCGGGAAATATTAATTTTTGAAAATCAGTGATGATGATGTTATCGACCATTTTCAAAAATTGAGGACTCGTCATGGACAATTGAAATATTTTATTCATGTATTTTGTATTTTTCAGTATTATGCAATTGTGTGACTTTGTAATGTCTATGATTTACCCATGGGATTACCTAAAAGGCGTTTAAAACACCTTTTTTACTTGGGATCTAACTCGTGCTGTAGCACTCGTTTACCTTGGTCGAGGAACCTCTCCCTAGGGTTTCAGAACGTTACCCCCTAACCCCTCAGGGGCACTTTTCAGAACGTTACCCCCTAACCCCTCGGGGGCACTTTTCAGAACGTTACCCCCTAACCCCTCGGGGGCACTTTTTCGCTCTAAAACTCAAAAGCTCTAACTCTTCTCTTTTTTTCATTAGTTCACTTTATCATATTACATACGATTTTGAAAAATCTCGTATATGATAGTGAACACCAGCATGCTCGCAACCGCTAGACGGTATTGACTTGTTATTTTATTTAAGAAAAAAAATTGTGCCCTCATCATAAATTTCCTACATTCGCCACTGCATGAACAATTTCATATAGGTTCAGTTCTAATTTTTTGAAACCAGAGCTGACCCATATACTCAAGGTACAGAACCAGATCCAAACTGGAAAACTCGGTTCAGTTCTCGGTTACTCATGCATCATAATAATTTTCATATAAACGTAAAATAATCTTTAAACAAAAACAATATGATCAAACAATTGTTTGTTTAGAAGAACAACAAAAAATCATACACAATCTTCTTCAATTTTCACTAACATACTCTTAGAAGAGCAAATAACTCCGTACAATGTCATTAACTAATTTTTGAATACAATATTATTAAACATATATTGAAAAGACTATGGATCTATAAGAAAGATGCAACTTGTAGGTTTAACTTGACTATTTTAGAAGACTCATATTGAATGAAATAATGACCGAACGAGCCATATATATATTTTATACTTAAATTCGATGATTCTGTTCTTAGGTTGGTACTAGGTACTCGGGTGTAAGAACCGAGAATAGAACCAAGTGGTCGGTTCTGAAATTTTTGAACCCAAAACATAACCGAGAAACATGATAACCGACCCGACCCGCTCGGTTCGGTTCTGGTCCAGTTCTCATTTTTTCGGTTATTTTTGCACACCCCTAATCCTGCCCGTAGTGATATAAACTATATACAATCAGAATCTCTCTTTTCCTAGAAAAAACAATAAAAACAAACAAATATTGTGAAAATTCTTTAAAACACATCCTCGCTCTTGTTTCCCCTGCCAATTAGCGAGTGCATTGGAGGCCGTGCTTTTGAACTGGAAGCGGTTTCGCCGGACGGCGCAAAGGCGGCGGTGATGTAGCTGATCTCCTGAGAATGGGGGAGGAAGTAGGGGGAAGCCCGGTGGCTGTCGGAGTTCCGCTTCATCCTCCGGCGATCCCCGTTGACTTCCATGGCAGCCGGAATCCTCTCTACTATCTGCTTCCGAAGAATGTCGTGTAGTCGGCCGAAGAGCTTCTGCTTCACGGTCTCAAACGCCCTGTCGAGGTTCTCAATCTGCATTTCATCAAATGCGTCTAGTTATAAATTTCATATACCTTCGATCATCTTTATAAAATTAGGAGTGTCAGTGCACGGGGGCCTCCCATGTGGTTATGCTCGCCTATTCTTTGACGCACGCGCATTGCACGACAGTAGCCGAGCCGCTCGCAGTCCCCAGTGCATTTCTATTTTTTCAAATGCATCTAAATTATGTTGGTTTAGTGCCGCATTGCTTGCGCACGGTGCGCGTATTTGTTGTTATAAGTGCGAGGGAAATCAAATATTTGAGCTATTTTTAACGGGGAGAAGGTCAAAATAGTACTTGACACTAAGGGCCTGTTTGGGAAGGCTTTTCAGAAAGGAGGAGTGGTGACAAAAGGATGGTAGGAAAAAGAGCTTTTGGAAAATGTCTATTAGAAAAGGAGAACTGTTTGGGTGAACTTCTTTTGCAGAGCTTTTCAAAAAGGAGAAGCACTTTATTAACCGTTTGACAAATCTCCGTTGCGGTAACTTTTTTTAGTAAAAATGCGCGTCATGGGGAAAATGCGCAATTATTTCGCCGGGGCAGGTTTTTTTCGCCCGGGAGCGAATTTTTCGTCGGGACGCGGTTTTTTTGCCCGGGCACGATTTTTTCGCCCGTGCGCGGTTTTTCGTCCAGGCGCAAATTTTTCGTCCGGGCGCGAATTTTTTGCCCGGGCGCGAATTTTTCGCCTGGACGCCATATTTTTGCCTGGGGGCCAATTTTTCGGTCGGGCCCTATATTTTCGCCCGACCCCCAATCTTTCGTTTAGGTGCGAATTTTTCGAACGGGCGCGAATTTTCCGGACATGCACAAATTTTTCGAACCACCGCAAATTTTTCGGACGTACACGAATTGTTTGACTGGTCGAAAAAATTGCGCCCGGGCGAAAAAATCGCGCCCGGGCGAAAAAATCGCGCCCGAGCGAAAAAATCGCGCCCGGGCGAAAAAACGCCCCCGGGCAAAAAAATCCCGCCCGGACGACAAAATCGCGCTCGGGCGAAAAAACTCGTGTCAGTGCAAAAAAAATTGCGTCCGGGCAAAAAATAAACGTGCTTGGGCGAAAAAATCGTACCACCGCAAATTTTTCGGACGGACACGAATTGTTTGACTGGTCGAAAAAATCGCGCCCGGGCGAAAAAATCGCGCCCGGGCGAAAAAATGCGTCCGGGCGAAAAAATCGCGTCCGGGCGAAAAAATCGCGCCCGGGCGAAAAAATCGCGTCCGGGCGAAAAAAACGCACCCGGGCAAAAAAATCCCGCCCGGGCGAAAAAATCCCGCCGCCGGGCGAAAAAATCCCGCCTGGGCGAAAAAATCGCGCCCGGGCGAAAAAAATGCCCCCGGGCGAAAAACGCGCGCGGGGCAAAAATTGATCGTGGTCTAAAAAATCGCGACCGTGCAAAAAAAATCGCGCCCAGGCGAAAAAATCGTGTCAGTGCAAAAAAAATTGCGTCCGGGCAAAAAAAAACGTGCTCGGGCGAAAAAATCGTACCCAGGCAAAAAAATCGGCTCGGGTGAAAAAAAATAATGCACCGGCAAAAAAATCGCACATGGATTAAAAAAACGCAACCGGGCGATAAAATCACGTCTGTACGAAAAATCGGCCCGAGCGAAAAAAACACGCTCGGGCGAAAAAAAATCATGCACTGGCAAAAAAACCGCATTCGGCGAAAAAAACTCACCCGGGCGAAAAACCCCGCAGCCGGGCGAAAAATGCCAGCCCGGGCATAAAATTTGCGTCGGGCAAAAAAAAAACTTGTTCGGGCAAAAAAAATACGCCCGAGAAAAAAATCGCGTCAAGATAAAAAA